>QGDG01000250.1:0-10699 GCA_003268315.1 Stemphylium lycopersici
GAAAAAGATAAGAGTATAAAGTTCTTATATTTTAATTAATTATTATAAGAATTAGTAGCTAGTATTCTTAGGTATTATTCCTATCTAAGTTCTTTTCTCTAAAGCCTCTTTTATAAGAGGGCTTTTATAGTAGTGTCTACTAGTCTTACGCTATAGCACTTCGTATACTAGCATAATAGTAACTAAGTAAACGCTTAAGAATATAAAAGATATAGTAATTATTAACAAATAAGTAGTCTAGTAAGAAAGAAACTCTTATAGTATTAGAAATAGTTATCTTATTAGCTTATAAATTAAAGTTTTAAAATAATTAAGTAATATCCTCTCTTATAAAAATAAGAGTAGTATTTTTAAGTTAAGCTATAGATATTACTAAGTTACTAAAAGTAGTTACATTATCTTTACAAGAGCTAGTTATAGTTAATAGAGCTTTAGAAGTAACTTCTAGAGACTTTTTAGATATAGTTATGAAAAGTAGCTACTATTCTACGCTCTTTTAATATTAAATACCCTTCTAGCTTTTCTTAAAGTTGCGCACTTAGTTAAATCTTTCTAGCGCTAGGCGAGTTTTTCTATACATCTTTATTCTATTATTTCTTTTTCTTTTCTTTTTCTATTTTTTAGTCCTTTTACCTATCTCTTTTTCTACTACTAGTTAGGTTACTCTATAAGTCTAAAGACTTAGCATTTTCTTATAAAGTTTTTTAACTAATTCTTATTAGAGATTACTGTTTAGCTTATTAAATTAGTATTTTTTTACATATTAGTTCTTTATATAAGACTAAATCTTACTTCTAATATATTACTTTATATTATATTAGCCTAATATTAGACTAATAAGAGAGTTAGTACTATAGTACTATATTATTTAAGATAATCGTTTCTAGTAAGCCTAATAGTAATAAAGTATCTAGCGTCTTTTTATAAAATTAATAGTTATATTAGCTATATATAAGGTCTCACCAACATAAGAAGATGAAGGAAAGTGAAAAGACTGATAAGGACAAAGCCGCACGACATTACCACACTCTCGCAGTCGCTGCGTCAGTGAGACCGTCCATTGATACTGACAAGATCTTCGAAAGCATGAGGAAGCAGGGTCGCATTCCTATACCGAAGTTCGTTCCGACTGGCCAAGAGCGCCGCCGCGAAGTGAATCTCTTAGCTCAAAAGCACGTTCAACATGTCGCTCCTGCCATATCCGCAAATATCGAGACCAACCGCGACGTTCATGGCGGTGTGAATAAGTTTGACTGGGCTGAGGTCAGGCGCGAGATCCCAAAAAATCTGATCAAGGCCCCTGACCACAAATCTGAGAAGCGCGTTGACGATGACACAAACGTTAGCTGGCTCACTATTCCCTTCTCAATCAAAATGATCAATATCGGTGGAACTTTCATTTCGGTTGCGGATATTGTAGATAAGCCCTTCCTACATCCGGAGTTTACCTTCATAGATGCGATTATGGGTACACATGCGAAGACAGGAAAAGAGGTGGTTAAGGCATACAAGCTCAAATACGAGAAGATGGAGGGTGAACAGGCTGTCGTGCGAGCGCACACCATGCTAAAGCAACAGAAGGAAGCGGAGAAGCAAGCTAGAAGGGACGAGGCTGCACGGAAACGAGCCACTAAGCGGGTTGGTCTCCCAAAGGCAGCTATGGACAGTCGCGCCGCTGCTAAGGATCGGAAGAAGAAGCAGGCTCAGGCCCGAACTGAGAAGGAAGGTGGGTTCTTCTAGTGACTGAGACCTATGAGTAACATTCTGATATTGTACAACGTTATTCCAAGCCAAGAATACGTATGATTTACTCTTAATCTACTGTTCTCTTTGCTGCTGATAAACGACCATATCATACATGAAAATCTCGTCCCAAGAACAGTCTACACTTCTAAACCCTATCACACGTGATGGGATCATCTCAACTATTAACGCTCTATGCTTCTTTGAGGCAATATAACCCTGACTCAGTTGTTCAGGGAGTCTAATACTTCAATAGCCGCTCTCTTGCCTGCGCTGATTGCACCATCCATATAACCTCGCCAAAAGAGCGATGTCTCCACACCAGCGAAATGAATGCCCTGGAATGGCGTTGCAATATATGGGCCGTACTTGGTAAGCGTTCCAGGAGGGAAGTTGCTATTATATCCGCCGCGCGTGTACTCTTCCTGGTCCCACTGTTGGATGACCCAGTCTGTAGGGGCTGAAGCCTTTGGCCCAAATAGATTGACGAAGTCCTTTTTCACCAGATCCTGGATATATTCGTGAGACTTCCCGTCGATTGCTCGTGCCCGATCCGCTGGGACGAACCCTAGTAGGACTCCAGAGCAACCATCCTCGGGAGAGATATCATACGCGCTCACTACGAGACCTGTATTGCTTAATGCTTGGCCACTGAGCCCATCTTCTCTCCAGAAAGGGGCCTTGTATTTCGCGATCACTTTGGCAATAGAGCCCATAGGCATCCGCTGTGAAACTTGGTCTCGTCCGGCGGGCATTGGAGGAACCCATCGTATCCTTGATGACATGACAGGCGGCATAGCAACCACGACCCTCTTTGATGTCACAGTTCCGGCATCTGTGGTGATTTTGTATCCGTGATCAGTCTTCCGGACAACCCGCACTGGTGCATTAAGCTTTACATTATCAGGCCCAAGGATTTTTGCGATATTGATAGCAATGTTCTGGCATCCTCCTTTGCAGATCATTGACTCAGCGCCATCGACTGCGCTGTTAATCTCGTCCAAGGACCCAGTCTCAGTCTCGTTTCGCGAAGTGCCAATGCTGAGAAGAAGTGAGAGGAAGGAAACCTCCCCTGATTCTTCGCAGAAGCCGGTCGAAACTGTGGTGTCGAACACAAGTCTCGCTATCGGCGAAAGACTCTGTGAGTCAAGCCAAGACGCAATAGTTTGGCTGTCCCATTCGTTGGCTCGGCTATGGTTCCAGGGTGCCGCGGGGTTGATCTCGTTCGCAAATTCGTTGAGTATCTTCTCAGTGTTTGCTACTTCAACGAGAATGGCAGGATCGACGGGCAAATTCTCAGCTCCGCTAGCATCTGGAGAAAACACCGTACGGGTACCGTTGATAACCAGAACGGTGTTTCCGCTGTTGAATGTAGGAATAAGCTCGACGCCCATCTCTTTGGCCATAGCGACCATGTTGGTTTGGGCCGCACCAACAAACTGAGCTCCTCGATACGTCCTAGTTCCGTCTGGAAAATTATCGTCGAAAACGCGACCACCGACTCGGTTATATGCTTCCAATACAACGAAAGATTTGTTTGCTGCCTGTAACTCCTTTGCAGCAGTGAGTCCTGAGAAGCCGGCTCCGATGATGGCAACATCGACATGAGGGTGGATAGTATCAGTTGCAAGAGCTGGAAAACTATAGTAGCTGAATGCTAGCAAGAGAGACGGTAGAACTTTGATTGCCATTCTGAAGGAGTTGTTGTGTTATAAATCCAAGGGGTGAGTGTGGAATCTTTTGCTGTAGGAGCTACGGATACTTATAGAGGCGACGCAGCGATGTATCATCAACCTGTTTCCAGAAAGCGCTTTAGCCCTCTCGAGATGTCACGGGCCATCGCATAGCGATCTTGGCATGCGTTATATAGAAAAGCTCTTGGCTCTGGCGTCCGCTCAGGCCGCCTTCGACAATACAGAATCGAAACCTTTGTTCTGGACAAGGGTACCGATTGGATCATCGGAATTCGTATTCTACGACTCCCCGAGCATCGGCGTGTCGATCGGGGAAGGGGGCTATGTCATCACAATTTACGCACGTCCTTCCAAGGGGCCCGCCGGACCCTCGGACGCCGTGGCGAAGCAACATAGATTCCACGCATTCCTCAAGATTTTTGCATATTGGCCTGGACCTTCGAGTAGTACAAGGAATCTCGTACTACTAGGCACTTCTCCGGCTTATCCACCGGTCTAGTATCGCGGGTGATGAGTCTCAAGATGCCGACATTTTCCGGCGCCTCGGACGCCGCATATACGGAAACATCCCTACCACCTACCAAGTCCCTGCGCAACATGATCTAGGGCACCTAAACTGTATAAAAACACCAACATTATACGGCTGGAATTTTGTTTCGACACTGCCAAAAAACATATTGCTCTGCAATTTTATATGGTGCGCTATTGCTATCATTGCTATACTGGAATATCCCTTGTTGGCTATCCCAGAGGGTTTCAAAATGACCACAGACTGTCACGGTATGTGAAAACAAGGCCGAAGAACCTGATATGTGCCGTGCTCTAATAGCAGATCCAACAGTTCTTCGGGTACCCAAAACCCAATGGGATTTCTGTCCTTCGATTGCAGCTGCGTATGTGTTCGTTGTTCTATTCGCAATAGCTACACTTATGCATCTTGCCCAGGCCCTCTTGTATCGCAAATTGTACTGTTGGGCCATTGTCATGGGAAATTTGCTTCAGTTCGTCGCCTACGTTCTACGAGTGTTGAGCATCAACAACGCCGACAGTCTAGGGCTTTACTCCGGATGGTTTGTACTCATTGCGGTGAGTAACTGCCTCACGAACAAGGATAGCAAGTTTTGACAAGACAGATTGCTCCAGTCTGGCTCAATGGTTTCGTTTATATGGCGATGGGTCGAATGGTCTGGAATTGTACCTCTACCGGCAAATTAGGATTCCTTAGTGCGTGGAGGTTTGGCCAGGTCTTCTTGGGTTTGGATATCCTGTAAGTCTTCCAATCACAAGAGCAACGAAAGGTAGTCTAATGATCCTGATTCAGTGCTCTTGTTATCCAGCTCTGCGGCGCAGCTACAGCTGCGGATACTACTGCGAAGCCAAGCACTATTATGCAAGGCATGGATCCATAAATGATGAGATACGTCTGGTTGATACTAACTATTCATCAAGGACTACATACTTACATGGGAGGGCTTGGCGTTCAGCAATTCTTCATCTGCGTGTTCCTGGTCTTCTCGCTGCGTCTCTATGGATGCATTCGAGGAAACAGTACAGGGATCCAGCAGAAGCAGTTTATCAGACTACTCTGTGTCGAGTATGCAGTTATAATGCTCATAACTGTAAGATTCGAACCGCTTCTGTGACATTGTGCAATAGAGAATTGCTAATAACCATCTTCCAGGCGCGCATCATATTTCGACTCATTGAGTACTCTGATGGCATACACAGTTCGATTCCCAGGCACGAGGTGTACCAATACTGTCTCGACTCCTTGCTGATGTTGATCGGATCTACGCTATTCAATGTGATGCACCCTGGACGGATCATGCCTGGGGTAGCACACGACCTTCCGTCCCGGAAAGACAGAAAATTACGTGACTCTTCAAAGCAGAGAGGGAATCTACTTAGCTTGGGAAGTTTTCACGGAAACGAGAGAGCGTGATGTGCTTCGGAACTGAGTTCAACAGTTCGACAATGTAGTGTTATATTAACTAGAACAAAACACACAGTGGATAGCCTCATTGATATCGTGGGTGTGTTGGTGACAAGCCGTAGGTACAACGTTGTCGAGTTGCCCTCTATTGTATCGCAGTAGAAGTGGTAAATGGGCTCATACCTACTAAGTGCGACATATAATTATACAAACAGCTCTCAGCAAGTTTCCAGCGGTTTCATCAACATAGCATCTTATCTGCCTCAGCCGTATCAAGGCTAGCCTCGAATGCTTCCCTCACATCTGAATACAGAAATACTAACGCGGTACGTCTGCAACCGATTCAGTTGATCCCAGCCAGTTAGTCCAATAACTAAAAGTATCTAAGTCAAGACTACCCTCAGTGCCAGCTGCGCCAGGAAATAAGGGACCATTCCAGGCAGCGGGCATTTCTTGGCAGACCGTCTGCCGATCTAACGCACTCGCAATGGATTTCGTTGTAAAAACCAATGAACCATCCTCGTGCTGCTCCAGTCCATTGAAGCTTTTACGTGAAGCTATCAGCGTCTCTGCCGTGTTAAGGAAAGATTTGCAAACGAAATAGAGGCGGGAGGATCCAGGAGAGCAGTCTTGAAAGTAGGCCAGTGATTCGACAGTATCTTCAAGAAGTTTCAGATCTCTGTCGTTGGCCGTGGCTATGGCATGGGTAAAAACAACAAGATACGGTGTGAAGGAAGGGATCAGCAAAGTGCTACGGCGTGGATATTAGTTAGACGTCAAGTGGAAAAAACGAGAATCACGAGTTCAGTGCCACTGACTCCAACTTACTTTTTAACGTAGCCTATCTTTTGGTAGATGCTGCACGTTCTGAGGCCCACAGAGCATTGTAGGTGACTTTCCAGACTCTTTCTTGAAGCGTCGTAGCATCGGCTGGATATTTCCACAGTATCGTAGAAGCGGGTTTCGGCTCTATACACGACTGACAGCACCGCATAGACGATGAAATCTGCGCTTTCTTTGGCCGTTTGTAATACTTCAGAATGATATGCGCCGGACGGATCAAGCTGCGGTTTTGTTAGAGGTAATGTCTTAGAGTTGCATTAGTGTATTAGTACCAACTGTAGCTCCTCCCGTAGATTGATTATTCGTGCCGACAGCTCTTCCACAAAACACGACCGTTTGTATTGAGAGTGTTTTGTTGCACTTGCTGAATATAGTTGGTCGTAGGTGTCACCTTGAATCCGGGCAAACCGGTAGCAGGTATGGGTGTACACATCCCAAGGCCACTGCCCGGGGTCTGAAGAAAGCATAAATGGCTCGGCGTCGATGTCATTGTCGTTAAAGTTGGAAGAACGGCCGAGAACGAGGGATAAGTTCTTGTCGATTGTGTAGAGACCATAAAAAGCATGACGCTTAGACTGGGCTACTTCTGGTGTGTCGTTGTGATAGGATGGCTCCCGGTGATAGCCCAGCGTCTGACACATAGTCTGTGCTGCGGAGACGTACATCCAGCATAAGGAAAGTTGTGACTCCTCCTGGGCTCCATATGCCTGCAACACTGTAAGTAAGAGGCTCAGACGACAGGTGTGAGTACCCATACTGCTAAGTAGAGAGCTTGGATATTCTCGAGTGTTGGCACAAGGAAGCTTTCGTAGCTCCGTAAGCACTGCTGGAAGTTTGCCTTGCAAACCTTTGCGCAGTTTTCCAGATTGTATTCTGAAAACATGGGGTCATCATACTGAGAGAGGTCCTGGAAAATGTAAAAGAGTACACCATGCATTAAAGCCAGTGACCCGACAGAAAGCTCCTCTACCGGGAAGTACACCTTTTGACAGAGATGTTCAAATCGCGTATAATCAGTCCAGCTACTGGAAACTGCAGATAATAGTGGTGTCACTACTGACCGTTAGCGCTTGTTATGGATGAGAATCACTAGGATAACCTTTTGCCTTCTTGACCACAGCAATAATAACATCGGCCGGCAGCAAGCTGACCTTCCTCTGAATGCCCTTGTTATGATGATCTGTGTTATCTTGCTGCTCCGATATCTCAATGGCGACCAGGTTGTTATGTAATGACGACAAAGCTGATCTTACTTCGGGATCTGGGTTTGTTCTTAGTATGCTACTGGCGGCTCTGCTGGCCTCCAGAGTCTCCTTGTTGAAGGATGAATCTCCTTCGAATGGAGTTAGTGATCTAGAAGACTCTTGGTTCGTTGTTGACGTTGTTGAGGACCGAATGTCGTCGTTATCTGACGACCTGTGCGCAATGACTTTGAGGTCTCCTTCAATAGCGCGGAGACGCTCTTGGATTACCTCGAGTTGCTTCTCGCTAGGGTTCTTATAAACAACATCGCAAGGACAGAGGTTTTGCACGACATACTACTGGTTTGATATGACAATGCGAGGGCGCTGCTCAGTTGTTCTCGAAGTGGGCTGACATTGCACACCCAGAATCTGGCAGCTCGAGCATGGGAAAATCTTGTTACAGCGCGTCTGCATACACTTAGCCTGATGTCGCATGATGTTTGCCAACTCCATGCTTACCTTTCTGGCACGACAGTTCTCACACTAGTGTGAATGTCAGCTTCAATCTCCTAAATACGCTAGTAGCAAGAAGGGTAATTTACTGCACGAGACAAAGATGCGCCCTGCTCGTTACGGACACTCGGCTCCGCCATGTTGTGGTGGATAATGTCGACTGTCGTAGATGAGCCTGGTGTGAATGCAAGAGTGGGCGATGTTGTTCTCAGTTGTCCCTCGGCTTGCGCGGACACCGATGCTGGCGCCCGCGGCTAGGGCCCCCGGACTCCGATAAAGCTCGCACCAGTCAACTAGTCTTAGCCTGCTACTCAATAGCGAAAGTTACTCAGCGCATTCCAAAATGCAGTCAACTTAGTAGTTTCGATGCTTCAACCACCACGCGGTCAATGTACACATCTCATGTCTTATACCATACTTTACAATGTATGATACCAATGCGCTGCCCTCCAATGTATTCGGTCCGATGATGCTACGATGCCTGAGTACTCTGTGCACTGGATAAGCTTACTGGTCCCTAGGGCTCCTCTCAATCTCGACAGCAGATCTCGGCTCGGAAAGCTAGGCTCACCGAAGGGTATTTCAAAAGCTCATTTACAGGTTCCTCAGTCACAAGCATAACTCTACAATCACCATCGTGCCTTCATCAATGCCTACAACCCAATCCCTGTTTAAGTGTTCAGAAGAAGGCGCTCCTATCTCCCGGGAGAAGGGATTAGGAGACAGAATTGTATCAGGACTCGAAAAAATTGGTGGCTCCCTAAACAGCTTCTCGAACCGAATCGGATCTGAAGCGTGGTGGCCTACTACACTTGATCATGAGTGCGAGAAAGCGACTCGAATCTTGGCATCGTTTTGCAGTATGTCTCCCCTGCTAGCTTGAGAAAAGGTCACTGATTTTTTGGAGAGGATGGTGACTATCCTGAGCCGTCTTCAGCACCCGATTCTCTAGGTCCAAAAGGCAGACCCAAGGTTGTGGTTAAGATACCGCAAAAGGTGTTCCAAAACTGTGTCGGGCTCGCTATCTTCACTGTCATGCGCAGTGGGTTTTCAATCTCTACTGCTGGTGGGGCTGGCGTGGTCATTGCTAGGAAAGAAGACGGTGACTGGTCTCCGCCATCTGGAATCCACGTCCAAACTTTGGGTCTTGGTTTCATGGTTGGGATTGATATTTACGACTGTATTGTCGTAATCAACAGCTATGAAGCACTCAAATCATTCAACAGATTCCGCTTTACGCTAGGCGGTGAGATGAGTGCTGTAGCAGGGCCGATAGGGGTTGGTGGGCTATTGGAGGTCGAACTGTCCGAAATACACAAGCCTTTATGGACTTATATGAAGAGCCGAGGAGTCTACTGTGGGATTCAGTTGGACACGACTATCGTCATCGAGAGATACCATGAGAACGCAAGATTCTATGGCAAGAAGATCTCTATCGACGAGATCTTCGCAGGCCAGGTTACAAACGTTCCACTTCAGGCAAAGATTCTTATGGAAGCAGCACGTAGGGCGGAGGTGCGAGTATGAGTGTTATCAGTGACTGCCTATGATCGCACTAAGATCGCAGATTAGCTCCCACCAGATATTGCGAAGAAAGGTGATCGTATGAAGGCTACCTAGCATTGTCATTTGAAACAGCTACTTTAGCTACGCGAGCATTGGTGCTCCAGCATCCATTCCACCACGGTTATGAGCACTCTACGCCAACCCCTTCTCAAGTGTCCAAGTAGCATAAGCATTGAACGACGCCTGAGCATCAAAGTTATGAACACCTCTATTACTCGCAACATCCCCGATATTGTTGTAATGCCTGATATACTGAGTAGGATACCCCTGTATTAATAGACGCGTCTAACTGTACTATAGTAGTAGTCTTTCTTTAACTAATAGATATGAACATTCTTATAGAGAAGTTTTAGAAGCTAGTAGCTTTCTAGAGTAAAAGGTTTACTAGCCTATTACTATAGTAGTATAACGTAGGTGCATGCTTTGTAGGTCAGCATGCTTCGTAGGTTAGCATGCTTCGTAGGTTACCTATGCCAAGACCCTACTAAAAACTCCCCTATTATAGCTAATTCTAACCTACTTTAGTATAATATAGCTTAAAAAATACTAAAATAAAATTAAGAGGCTACTTCTACTTTATAATTATACGTTCGCGCGTTATACTCTAAATTATTATAGCGTCTATAGTACTTTTAGAATAATTTACTTTCTCTAACGCGCGCTAGCTTTTTTAATTTTTTTTTATTATTACGCACTCTAAACTCTTATAGATTAGTTTTATACTAGCTATTTTCTATTATAATAGTTCTTTTTATTTTAACTTACTTTTTTTTATATAATTTATAATATATAATAGCTTTATTAGTTACTTAAAGCTTAGTAATCTATTTTTAAGCTAATATTAGCTTATACGTAATTATTATAGTGCTTTTTAAGACTTTCTTAAAGGCCTCTACTATAGAAATTAGTAAGCTATTTATATATTTCTAAATTCTCTACTTTACTAGTATTAATTATAGCTTTAATTTTAAAGTATTACTAAAGATTTATAATAACTAAAGTAAGTTACTAATAAGTAGTAGTAAAGAAGTATATAATTAAATATTAAAGCCTATTATAACTCTTTCTAAATTAACTAAGACTAATTTAGTACTTCTAAACTTTTTTTAAATATTACTAAAAGTAATTATAATATTAAAAGTAGCCTTAAAGTATAGTAAGAACTAAAGTTTAGTAATATAGCTAATCTAGTTATATATTAGCTACTTAGCTTAGTAGCTATA
>QGDG01000251.1:0-10649 GCA_003268315.1 Stemphylium lycopersici
CCTCAAGTCAAGCCAGAGGCTGAGGCTTGATCGGCTTGATTGTTGACAAGTCTGGCAGATCCACTCTAGTACGAGTTGGGATAGCTCATGTACGGTCATCTATATATGTAGCTCACCCCACCTCAGATAGTCAATTCAGCGCAGTCCTCCCTCTCTACACATCGTTTTAATATTTCATAAAAAGGGCTCGTTTTGACGCAAGAATGAGGGTGCAATCATCGTTGATAACTTACGTACATGCAAGAAGGATACTTAAGATAGTTTTTAACATGTTCTATCAATCTAACGTAGGTGCATGCTTCGCGTGCCAGCATGCTCCTGCCACCTCGACACCTAGTCTCAACAGGTGATAGCACCCCCAACTCTATTTGCTTCGCTTCACGGACTGTGTGTTCACATCCCCGCTGATATGCAGACGATGTGTGCTATGCTGCACTATTTGCAAGGAACTCTCAATCCCTGTGAGGATGTGAGATGTCATTGCGTAGCGCATGAAGGACCTAGTCAGTCTAGTCAAGATCACTGGTATATAAAGGAGCTTTCAATACTTATAATAGTGTCATTCCTCTTCCGCCTCACAACCACTGCATTCTCGATAAGTCAAGAGAGTGATGAGTTCTCAAGCAACTATTGCAGACGATACATTGTATCAGGTATGTATGGATGTTGCACGTTTGGCAGCTATCACTGATCACCTTAGGGATATCAAAACTGTCTAGTAGTCAGAGATGATATCGTTCATCCAGCTTGGGAACCATCAGAACCAGCACCTGCAAGCAAGCACTCCGGTGATAAGAGAAAGGATGAGCAGCCTGGAGCATGTGCGACGTGCGAGACAAGAGAGAGAGCCTTAAACATTAACGCTAGTAAGACTCTCCTCCCTACGCATCGACTAGTACTGATTGGTCATGCAGGGCACCAGTCCGAGGAGAATGGTATCGGAATAGTAGATCTTTTGGATATATCCACTAGTGTGCTCTGTTTGGTATATGTCTAACAGACATTTGTACGGCCAGGCACTGCGTTAATACATCTCGAGTAGCAAAAGGAAGATGGGTTTGACAATTGCAACGCTCAAGTGAATTCGGAGACACATGCCTCACGGGGCAGCTTCACGTGACGAAAGAGGCGATAAGTGCTAGAATGTAGAGGCGCCAACTTGGGCTACAATTGCCCCTCTGGCTAGATGTGATCTACAACCGATCCGCATTCGGCCTCGTCGCATAGCCAGAACCCTTCCGGATCACCGAGGAGAATAATCAGTTTCTACACCTTCGCATTGTACTTGTAAATCTGTAAGAGGGTTGTAGATAAGAACATTAAAAGTCCATTAGGCAAGATTGGTGACATTTCTTCGTAGGCCCATCAAAGTCTTCGTAAATTCATCTAGACATGGCGAACAAAGTCCGAAAAGATCTGCCCAAAAATTGAGGTCGGGCTAAAGAAAGCTTCTCGAGCAAAAGCTAGTGCTCGATCCGGTGCCGAAAAGACCGAGATCTGAGTCCTCTGTAACCACCCTTTCCTCTTGAGAAAGGTCGCCTTGAGTTTGCATCGCGATCTCCGCTCGCCTTGGTAGCTGTGTCCCATAATGAAGCCGTTGCCGCCTTCGCCATCTTCTCCACCCTGCTCATCATGGTCGCCGCATCCCTCATCTTCTCATCCGCCTTGCTCATCATGGCCGCCGCCTTCTCATCTGCCTTCCTTATGATAGCCGCCGCCTCCTCGTCTGCCTTGCCTATGATATCCCTCACAATGGTGTCCAGATACTTCTCGAAGTCATCAGTCTGGGTGAGCAACTTGTCTGCAACCTCGTGCAGAACAGCGTCGCGAGTATCATTGAGCGATTCGATGCCTTCGTCCTTCGCCACTATGATATTCCATTGAGCCTCTTCTTTGGCATCGTCGAGGTGGTCACGGAACTCGTGGTCTGCACGCTCTAGGCGGAGATAAGCGTGGTCGAATCGGTCCAAAACGTCCTGGAGGTGCTTGTTCGAGAGCGACTGGGAGAACCGTGTTTGAGACGATGGAGTCGAGCTGCGCTCGGAGGCGTCGTAAACAAGAGGCGATATTCCAGGGTGGGGAAAAAATGCCTAGGAGATGCTTCGAACGCATGGGGAATTTGGTGTGCCACAGCACCGCTGATAGCAACATCTTGCCTATCTGGGAACGCAGAGGTTCCGAAGCTCGGCTCGTCCAGGACAGATCTCGAACTTGATTCGTCGATGGTGGTATCGCAGGACGGTGATGTAGCGACCTCAGTTAGTGATTGAGCAGGAAAACCGAATGCTTCCAATTCCAGGATAGCACGCTCAGAGGGCGGCGAGGTGATACTGCGGGACGGTGATGTATCGACCTCAGTTGGTGATTGAGGAAGAAACCCGAGTGCTTCCGATGTGAAGATAGCACGCTTGGGTGGCGGTGGGGAGGAACTTGGGCTTATCGCTGCGTGTGCTGGTAAGTCATAAAATAAGCTAGGCAGTACGACATTTCCTTACTACACCCTGATCGCTTATTTAAAATCTCGAAATAAGCAGGGAGTTCATTGAGAGGTTCATTGGTGGCTCTTAGAGGCTGGAATATGGTCCAATCTCCTCGCTCAAACTGCGCAAGTGTTTCGCCAACTGGAAAGCCATATAAGCCTGTCGTCTTGTTGACTAGACGGCGGATGCAAGACTGATAACGTTGCTGCAGCCAGCTGAAGTCGATTATAAGATGCACTTTGAAGGCTTTAGCGATCTCAACCAGCTGCGGGCAAGTGGTGGGAAGCGCTTGTCGCATATACCAAATTGAACAAGCAGATTTGAGAGTCAGCGATAGGGTGTGCATTCTGGGGAGACCATCTCGGGCAATCTTCTCTAGCGAGGCAGTGTTACACGAGTCTGCGTTTGCAGCCAACGCAGTAGTGCCAGGGACCAGATTGTCCGCGTCGTACCCCAAAACGAAGTTCTGCTTTTTATCAGAGCCAGGAAGAGAGATAGAGGCTGTCACAAGCAAAGATATGTGATTGCTGGAAGAAGATTGCTTGATTGACAGAGAACCCAGAAGAGGTTCATCTATCTCTGAGGGTTCTGCGTAAAGGAGTGCAGGCACACCACTCTTAGAACGTTTCTTTTTAGGCATGATCTAGTTGGCAATCAGTCATGCAGCAATATCTAGCAACTCACTTTGAGAACCCCTCGCCACGATGATGGCAAGGAACCCAGCCCTCCCGGGCTTTGTATGGTGAGCAGCCCTGACTCGAAGTAGCAGCTCCTGCCCGCATGCGCCGCCAACCTCCCCGATGGACTATTTCTGTGCCAGGCAGAGTAACACCCCAATGAGCGGACTCAGAGGCCTTGTGAAGATTCGCAAGGATGGTGAACCGAGGTTGTCAACAGGTAGTCAGGGCAAGAGGGAGGTAGACGGCGGCAGGCGGGGAGGAAGCTGGTGCTTGGTTGATTGCGACGATCGTGGCGCGCGCGAGGTTCGCAACGGTCGTGGTGCGCGTGAGGTTCGGTATCAACATGGGTCAGAATAAGTGCCAAGGCGGTGATGGAATCGATGGAGACGATGGCAAGTTGGGCGAAGGTCGGGTGGTTGAGCAGGTTGGGTGGTTGGCAGTTATCAGCCGCAAGGAGTGGAGCGAGCCCGGCTGAGTCATCGGAACTCTGCTGCCTGCCTCACGTGCGCGCGCGTTGGCTCCGCGCCACTAGTCTCGCAAGCAGCATAGCGCCCGACTTCCCCATACAGCCTGTACGCATTCACCCGCATACTTTGTACAATAATGGTGGCAGATATGTCCGATTGATGCGTATATAGAGACAAATCATCTTGTTAGGTACCCGCAACAACGTGCCCGTGCGCGCAATGCGCCGAGGCGTCCAATGCACCTATACTTCACAACACCACAGCTTAACGCCATAATGGCGCTAGAAGAAGCCTTTGAAGAGTGTGATACTTATGAGAATGAACAAGATATTCCCTGGACCCAGATATCGAAAGAGCATGGTGTTGTGCGCTCAACGTTGGCGCGAAGATATCGACGCGAGACGCGATCGCGTGAAGAGCAAGCAATTGCATAACAAAAGCTTACCCCACAACAAGAGGAGGAGCTTGTGAAGTATATAGAGGAGCTCACTGCTCGTCGTATACCCCTACAAGGAGGATGATCACCAATTTCGCGCGCGCTCAAAAAGCAGCAACGCGACGCTTCAACCTCACAAAAATCTCGCGGTACACTCAACAAAGGCACGCGAAAAACTTTACGCAGAGCCGCCAAAATTCCGACAAAGCGTTGTCGTGTTGTAGGTGCTGGAAATCGGCCTGACGCTGCACCTGCGCCGCCGGCTCCACCACCCAAAACGACTCGCACCCGCTCAGTACGGCAACCCAGAAAATATTCTGAATAGCTGGAAAGTTTTGTATACATCTTTAGAAAAACATACCAAGAAGTCTCGCGATAATCGCTTTTGTGGGTGGCTCTACAGTCTCATTTCATGAATGCCATTTAGTCCATCCAATAACAGGAAGAGGAAGCCGCGATGTTCTGTGCACATTTGTCGGGTCTTGGCTCTCTGCCGGTTAGGCGGAGCGCCCACTGTTTTGGGCTGCTGGGGAAAACCCACTTGGCATAGAAACCGGCTTACCCAATCTTGTCCTTTAGAAGCATGCACAAACAACTTCTCTACCATTCTCTGCCGCAATGACTTATTTATTTCATTCCTCGCCCTCGTCCTCCTCTTCACAGTCTCGAGTTCAGGACTGGCTGGGCGCCTGTCCGGACCCAGCGCTTACCGCATCGCCGTTGCGCGCGCCGACTCCTCCGACATCGCGCGCAACCACACCTACACGATCTCTGAAACGACCCCGCGCCGCCTCGCCATGCGATATGGATAATGGCAATACCTCGCGCAGCTCCAGCCCAAGCAAAAGACGGCGCAAGCATAATGACCCTCTCTCCGAACAAAGTACATCGTCAATTGCTAGCGTTGTTTTGTCTGACCGTACCGTTTTGACGGCAACGGGCAGCGCAAAGCGAACCTCCAGCCCAAGTCGTCATCTTACCGAACTGCGGACCGCTCGACCCTCGATTTCGCTCTCCCCAATAACCATGCCCCCCCAGCCACTGTCGGAGGAAGCTATGACACGCCTCGGGCGGCTGAGAAGGCAGTTGGACAGTGCTCTCAAGGGTGGCTACATTCCAGGAGGTTTGAGGGACGCAATTGAGCAAGACCCAGATTTTCGGCTGTCAATATCCATGGAGCCCATTGACGAAAACGCCTTCGATCACACGGATAAACGAACGCTAGCCGACTTTGCGCTCGCCGACACCCTACAACAAGTGAAAAAGATATTTCAGGGTGTCACTCTTTGCACAAAGTTTGGAAGAGACGAAAACGCATGGTGCTTCAGCGTTGTCTGGCCACTTATTGAGCTTGCTATCAAGCTTCATGGCGGGGATAAATGGAGGGCTGAGAGCGTGTAAGTCCAATTCTCCTATGTGCCTTCGTCGCTAACTTTGCAGGCAATCCCAAAGCATAAACCCACTGTACCTCTCTCGCATACCGGACCCCTCTGCACCGAGCAAGGAACGCCATCTCTTTCGCAAGACCGATTTTTGCTTCTCGTACTCGTATCTCGACCCGCATTTCCGTGCTCTTTACGAACAGTTAGAAGGAGCCAGCGCAATACATGTTTCCCATACGACGGATAATTTCACCTCGCGTGCGGTCCTCTTTTCGGGGATTGAGGTGAAACCAGAGAACGGCGACCAGAAAGAGGCAGAGCTACAAATGGGCATCTGGATGGCGGCGAGTTTACGAAAAAAGATGGAGTTGGCGAGGAGCGCTTTCATTGGAACTCCAGGATCGGGACGCGAATCTGTTTCTACTTTTGCAGTCGGGCATGATTCGAACGAGATTCAAAATCCCAATATCAATGAAGACGACCCCTCCGTTACAGCCCTCCTTGAACCCGCCCTTACGATCATCGGTCATGAGCACAAGATCTACTACGCCTACCCAACATCTTCCACAGGAGACATCACGATCCTCGGACCAGACGAAAAATTTACAAATCTGTCGACGCGCTCTGTCCAAGGCATCTTCAAACTAATTAGCTTTTATGCTACCATTTTGGACTATGGATATCGGGTAAAGATGAATAGTGGTCACGACTCAAACAGAGGGCTTTGGGGCGACTATTTGGAGAACGTTATAACGAAGGTGAGCAGTGGCATTTACCCGTGAGGCAACGGAAGTGGTGTGAATTGGCGGCGCCTTCTACGGTATACCCAAGTAGCCAGATTCGTACTTGCATAGCATGGGGAACGGTATACCCAAGTAGCCAGATTCGTACTTGCATAGCATGGGGAACATGGATACAACAACATCTGTCGACCACTCAATATAACGATCGTGCTGCAAGTCCGATCGCTCTCATGTGAGGTCAGCTACTCGCATCAACGCATTTAGTTACGTGATAGTATATGCTAAAGGAGCGAGTTCCATCCGAACCAGTCTCTGATCGCCTAGATGCGGCTTGGGTAGGCTAGTTCTGTTTTTGCCTCACGAGAAACTCGGTCTAGAAGCATTGCTATAACAAAGGAGGCGTTGTGGGTGTCCCAAAAGAGTAGGAAAAAGTCGCCTTCAGTAACAGGTACAAGGCCTTGAGTTCGGTGAGGGTAGGCTTCCAAGTTTTGAGAATACTTCCCCGAGAGTGTCGAAAACATTACCACATCAAGGGGTTGCAAACTGTGTGTTGAATAGGGTGGAAGGACGAGCAGAAAGATGTGATTCAGCTCACAATAGTCTATAAATATCTATGTGAGGTGGCTACCGTGGCCGTCGAGGATGAGAAGTCTCCAACCTCGAGCAGCTTTCTCTTTTGTGACGCGATCGAATACTTGTTCAAGCCAGGACAATCCGTTGTCGTCGTTCGACCACCCAGTAGGTGTATTGCTGAAAAAAACCTCGTGTTCTCCTGCCTCTACGTCCTCTACCCAGACACTGCGAAGTCCTTGCTTTCCCGCGAAGATGACCGACGGCTCCAGTGAAGTACCATCCGCGCAAATACATGCCAGGTCCGTTATAAACTTACGAGAGCCACCTTGAAGTACTTATCGAACTTCTCAGCGCTCCCATTTTGCCTTAGAAAAGAGACGCTCTGATTTTGAGAGCACTCCGATAAGGAATCCATTCTCATCCACATTGTAAATTCGGTCGCGAGAAATGTTGTATTTCGAGATTATGGAATGTAGGATTTCGAAATACAGTCGATACTTATCATATGAGTCAGCCTTATGACAATTGCAGTCCACCCCTTTGACGTATTTGTTGGTGATGAGTCCGGAATCTTTCTTCAAGAACCTCCCAACCCACCTCTCGGAGACAAGAACGTGAGTCAAAGAAGTAGGATTTAAACATCATCATTTGTGATCTAGCTAGTTACATGTAGTCGCGAAGAAACTCGTGTGGAAGCCTGACGATGCTTGCGACGTGCATAGACGTTGTTGCTCTTACTCAAAACATTCCTCGAGTCTTTGTTCATGCAACCATTTGTCCTCCAAATCTTATCTGAATCTTCGTTACCAATTCATCACGTCGAATAAAGACTGACTGAAGTTAAAGTCTTGACGAAGCATGTGTAGGTCAGACTGGCTACCAGTCAGTCTATTCAGTTCGGACTGACTAACTGACTGAATCTTGGCAGTCAGTTCAGTCAGTCTTCGTTCCGTCCGGATATCAGTTCAGTCAGTCCAGAGACCTCTAGACTGACTGAACTGACTGAATTAGACTGAGTTGGACTGAATTTGAAGCTGTGTTTCGCAGTCACGATAGCCACTTCTAGTGTTGCTCAGAACACGGCTTGTCGATGTAACTAATCCGGACGCTAGGCTCAAAAGGGAAGCCACTAGTCCTGTATGGGTTACATATAATCCCCGAGCCAATCAGACTCTGCCGATTGCGCTACGGCCACATGGCCGCCTTGACGCGTCGCGCCCGCTCCAGCAACCCGATGCGGCAACACTCTCGCCGCCAGACATTTTAGCGTACTTCATGTCTACTCCTTCGAACTCAAGCCTCCGCCGCCTTGTCGAACGCGATAAGTGCAGTTCTCCTCTACCGTCGCTATCGAACGCGCCCACTGCTGGGGATACTGCGAGCGAGGCTCAGCCCGACGAGCCCGTGGCAATACATGCGGACTTACCTGACGACGACAACTATTACGTCGGGCTTGATTTTAAGCGCGTGCCGTACCTTGAGCGACGCCAAGCAGAGCGCAGTCGCGGTGCAGTAAGAAGCTGGATCTACCGCCACGGCTGGGGCGTATGGCACCGCAAGCACAAGAAGAACTATTGGCTTTGCCAGATTTGCCACAAGCAACGGCGGCAACAGGAGGCCTACTACGAGGCTGATAGCACTACGAACGCCGGTCGACACCTCTCGAGCAATAGGCCTGGGCACTCACTTGGACCTAACGGACCTATACCAATTGCTAGCCGGGAGGGCAATGTTATGGGCGCGCTCGCAAAATCACAAGTCCACATAATGAGGTCTAGAGGTGTAGAGGTCTCCCAGGAGGTCGCCAATGAGATAGCGGCAAGCTTTTCATCCTCTCGGTTTCAAGACGCCCTAAAGGACTGGGTAATTGCTGACAACCAGAGCCTACGCGTAATAGAGACTCCGCAGTTTCGAAATATGATCGCGGCCGCAAGTCCCCTAGCGGAAGCCCTCCTTTGGCGTAGCCACCAGACGCTCCGCGATCATATTATTGCTGAGTACAACGCGTACGTACCCGCCGTTGCCGCCTACCTTCGCGAAGCCCGGTCGCTTATGCATGTTTCCTTTGACAACTGGACCTCAACTGGCGGACAGTACGCTTTCACCGGCCTCTGCGTACATTACCTTAACGGCGAGGGCAAGCTGGTTGACCACTTGCTCGGGTTGCCTGAGCTCCACGGGGCGCACACTGGCAATAATATTGCCTCAGTAGCGGCGACAATACTGCGGCTATTTGGTGTTAACGACACAAGCGTCGGATACTTTGTGCTTGACAACGCAAGCAACAACGATACTGCGGTTGAGTCTTTAGCAGAGGAGTTCAACTTTACTGCGAGCGAGCGGCGGCTGCGCTGCTGCTGCCACATCCTCAACCTAGGCGCGCAGTTAGTAATTTGGGGTAAAGATCGTAGCGCGTACGAGAACGACGCCGCTCACCTTGACGACGAGGAGAAGTACATGGATGAGTGGCGTAAGTACGGCCCTATTGGCGTCCTTTTTGACGTAATCGCGTCCATCTGCACGCCGCAAACTCGACAGCTATTAGAGCGCCTGCAGCGTGACGAGGCAGAGGCGATAGGCGTTACAGCTAACATCCGGCAACTTGTCAAGCCTGTTAAGACGCGCTGGAATAGCTATTTCGACACTTTTGTGCGCGCAGCCGAGCTACATGGTCCTATCGACAGCTATATTGAGTTCAAACTCAAGGAGCACAGTGCCGCAACAGCACCATTACGACGCCGGAAGAACCGCGAGCAGCTGCCTGCTGCGCAGCCGCGACTATATGTACGCGAGGGCGGCCTAAGCGGCAAGGACTGGGCGACAATTACGGAGTATATCCAACTCCTCGAGCCATTTGCGGAAGCTACACGGCTGCTTGAAGGCCGCGGCCGACACGGCCGCCACGGCGCTATATGGGAGGTTTTAGTAACGTTTGAATGGCTTCTTGACCAGCTTGAGGCTCTCAAAGACCGCCTTAAGGACATTAATTACGAAGATCCTGACGCGCCCGAAGACCATCTTGTTACGCACGTTAACCTTGCGCACAGTAAGCTTGCTGAGTACTACGAAAAATTCGATAACGCGCCTGTTTACTACGCCGCTACAGTCCTCCACCCGCACTACAAGAACCACCTTGCGGCGCTCTGGAAGGTGCCTAACACCCATGTCACCGCCCGCGACGGCGTCCACTATCGCGACGGCTGACTTGATAATAACCATCGGGCGTTCTTGCGAATGTGGCAGGAGCGGAGCAACGCTGCTGTCGACGTAGCCGACGCAGTAACGCCGCCGCAAAAGAAGCCCTGGCTAGGGCTGTCAGCATCGCGATCAGCCTTTCTGCAGTCGTCGATTGAGACCAATCTGCGGCAGGTAGAGGTAAGTCTGAAGGAGGATGAATATGAGATCTGGAGGCGGCAACCGGCGTTAGCTGAAGAGGATCGGCTGTCGCTTAACCCGCTGCTCTATTGGGAGTCAGTTGCTGGACAATTTCCAGTACTTTCTAAGTTTGCCATTAACATACTCACGATACCGGCCTCAGCAGCAGACTGCGAGCGGACATTCAGCGAGCTTGGCGACATGTTAGGCACGCGGAGACTCCATATGAAGCCAGAGCTTGTCGCAGCTTTACAGAGTTTAAAGAGCTGGAAGAGGCTTGGTATACAGCCAGTAACCACGTCTACTTATTGGCCAGCACGTGTACTATCAGAGGAAGAAATTTCAAAAATACAAGAGCAGCTGTCCCAGTTCGACATTAGTTAACCTAATGTAGGTTAGTCCAGTTCAGTTCAGTCAGTCCGTAGCAGCAGCAAGTTCAGTTCAGTTCAGTCAGTTTTTGTGAACGGTCTGTAGGCACTGTATTCCAGCTACCTAACCCAGATGCTATTTACA
>QGDG01000252.1:0-10639 GCA_003268315.1 Stemphylium lycopersici
ATCCTGCCTTAGTACGGACTAGGTATAGAGAAGTATCGCCGAACCCTATGTAACATTACTTTTTTAGCTTTAACTACTTAAAGAAGAAGCTTATAGGTAGTATTATTTAATAACTAAGCTTCTTTATATAGTTTTATATTACTAATATTACTATTAGTAGACTATTCTTTAGAATAAAGTATATCTTATCTAGTTATTTTAATTTTAATAGCTTCTTATTATTTTTTATTATTTTCTAAGTAGTCTCTATAAAAGTAACCTTCTTTTCTATATTAGAGATATACCTTATTATTATAGCGTCTCTAGCACTCTTTCTTAGAAAGACTATTATAGAATTTTCTTTTAAATTTCTAATCTTTAGCCTATATCTAATCTATTATAATTATATTTTTTTCTCTATTAACTTAAATAGTTTTTTAAAACTTCTTTATATTAGCTAAAATAAAGTTATTTTATATTTTTAATTAGTTTCTTTCTTATAGCTTATTATTAATTTAGGTTACTAGTTCTATAAGTATCTATAGGTTTTTTAGCTTATTATAATATACTAAGCTATCTTTAATTATTTTATTTAGACTAATTTTATATACTATATAGAGTACTACGTTATCTTAGTTAATACAAGACTATAGCTACTTAAACTTAGTAGTATATAAAGATACTAACTTAGTTTACTTTAGGTAAGTAATTATACGTTCTACTTAGTTTTAGTTATCTACTTCTCTAAAGATACGTCTTATTTTCTTCTTAAAGTTAGTCTAGCTTATAAATAAAGTTTATATTTCTTTTTTTATTTCTTCTATAAGAGAGTTTTTAAGATAATTATCTATAAAAAGCTATATCTAGCTAGCTACTTTTCTTTTATATATATACTAGCTATAAAGTTTATAGTATAATTTAATAGTTATAAAGAATATATAAAGTTTAGTACGACTACTATTATTTTTCTTAGGTATTACTATTTTAAGTAGAGGTTTTAGGCGTTTATTAGGTATTACTATAATCTATACTATAAGCTAGGTTACTAGCTCTATTAGAAAGGTAGTTTACTTTACTTAAGTCTTAAGCTAGCGCTTAAAATCTTTAACTATTTTATTCTAGTAATTATCTTCTTTTTTAGAGTTTAAGTTCTTAAGTATCTTATTATTAAGTAGAGAGCTAATTCTACTTAGACTTAGTACTATAGCTAGCGTAGCTAGCGCTTACCCTTTATTTACTACTAATATAGTAGTTCTTCTTAATTTTCTTAAAGCGTTTTACTTAGTAAATACTTTCTATAAAATCTATAAGTAGTTAAAGTGTTATATAAAGTTTAGTAATACTTCTCTATACTTAGTTTATACTAAGATAGAATAGAATTACGTAGGCGTAGTATTATAGAGTTATTTAGTAATACTATAGAATAGTAAGTATTTAAAGTAATAATAATTTAATTCTATAAATAATAAAATAACTAGTTAGTAATCTAAGTAAGAAATAAAGCTATAAAGGTATTATAAACTAAATAAGTTAACTATAATAAAAGAAATAATAAAATCTTTCTATCTTTATATCTTTACTACTATATCTATTACTATTCTATCTATCTCTTAGTTATACCTATCTATAGGATAGTTATAATAGTAGTCTATCTCTCTACTACTTGCTATCTCTATCTTAGCGGGATAGTCGTCCTTAGCAGGATAGCTAGTCACGTGACCCGCGCGCCCCGCGTAGATTATTACCTTCTAACGTGTGCCCTTATTAGTCTTAACATCGCATCCTTTGTTAAGGAGAGGTCTTTACTTATTATCTATAACATATTTCTTTATTTACACTCTCTAAGCGTTTAGCACTACTATTCTATATTTAAGTATTTAGTACTAAAAGCTTAATAGTAATACTTTAGGCTTAGAGCTAGCGTATTACTTTAGGCTTAATAGTTATAATCTTATTATTAGTTTTAATAGTTTTATGCGTAATATTATATTAATTTTAAAAAAATTTAAAGAAATTAGTAAGTATTTTAATAATTAATTTTACTATTTACTTATTAGTAACATAGAAATCTTACTAGTATCTTAAGTACTTATCTATAATTAATAGCTATATTAACTTTTTATTATAAGACTATTTCTTATAGCTATAGAAATTAATTAAAATTCTTTTACTAAGTTTCTAATTAGCTATTTATAGGGCGCGGCTAATCTACTATCGTATCTTAGCTATTCTATACGCGTTACATTCTATAGTTATAACGCCTTTAATCTTTACTCTCTTAGCTTACTATACTAGATACTTAATAGCTATAAGTCTTAGATAACTTAGTTATTTATACTAGAGTAATACTATTACTTACTAAGATTATTTCTTTATCTTTAAAGAGTATTTATAGGTATAGTATACTTAGAGATCTAGTTAAGTATAGAATCTAAGTATATGCTTAAGCACTTAGATTCTATAAGTATTAAGTATTTATTAGCTATAATACTTAGAAAGCTTATATATTATAGTCTTATAAAGTCTTTTAAGTACTATAAGCTCTAATTTAGTATCTTACTAAATTCTTATTTACTAAAGTTTCTAAAAGAAGATAAGGTTATATAGTAAGTCTAGATATATTACTACGTAATTAAGTACTAGCTTCTTAAGACTTTAGTTATAGGTAAAGTTAAAAATTATTATACTATATCTTATAATCTATATCTAACTATTACTTACTTATATAAAATCTCTTTTATTAAGTAGCTTATAGTAGTATATTTACTTAGAATTATTAGTAATATAGCACGTTGCCCCTAAGTTAAGTACGAATAAGTAATAGAGTAGGTAATTAGCTTAATTTAAGATAAATACTATAGTAAATACTATCTTAATCTAGGTTATCTATCTACTATTTAGTTATTAATCTTTTATCTTAAGTTAAGAGGTTTAGAATTACCTTATAGCTTAAGATATTATTTTTAGCTAGCTTTAAGCTCTAATTAAGCTTTAAAAGTTAGTATTTTATTTTAGCTAAAGCTCTTTAAACTAAGCTATTCTTAAATTTAGTATCTACTATTCTAAGGCTTTATTTAGGTATATATAAAAGTAATTATAAATAGCATACTTTATTTTATATACTAGACACTATAGCCTACTTCTAGTGCCTAATCTAATAGGTTTACTAAAGTTACTAGCGTCTACTTTAGTAGAGTTACTATAGGCGCTTACTTTTATAAAGTTACCTCTTTCTCTTTAAAGATATTATTTACTCTAAGTTAACTTTACGTCTTTCTCTAAAACTAGCTTATAAGAGATCTCTCTTTTAAGCCTATATATATAAGAGTCTCTACGTTAAGTTCTTTAGGTATTATTATCTACTTAAGTAGATTTTATCTTCTAAGTTAGATATAATAAATCATCTACTATAAAAGCTACTTTTTAGCTTTTACTTTAAGTAATTAGTTAGCTAATTATTATATTCTAATAAAAGCTATTAATTATATCTTTTTAAGATAGATTAGACTAGCTTTCTTTTAGCAATAATAGCTAGAATTAATAGCTTACTACCTAAGATAGGGTAATTTTTTGTACTACTATATAGAAGTCTTTAGTAACCTCTTTAATCTATAAAACTTCTAGGACTTAAAGTACTTTAGCTTCTTTAGCTACTTAATTATATTTAGTAAGCTAAGTATTCTAAGAAGTTACTAATTATAGTAGTTTTAATACTATATAATATTGCGTTTAAGCTATCTTCTACTTATAATCTTATATACTCTCTACTTCTACTTATAGGTTAGTAATCTATTATTTAAGAGATTAATCTAAAGAGTAGTATATACGCTATAGATACTAAGGTACTATAGCCTAAATAAGTACTATAATATACTATAGATTAACTAACTTAGTCTTATATACTACGTATTATACTTTATATTTTTCTATATAAAGTTTGTAGATCTTTAGATTATCTTTATAAGCTCTCTAACCTAATAAAGATAGATCTAATAATCTTATTAGTATTATACTATCTACTAGTACTAAGACTAGAGTATCCTTAGAGATATCTAGTATCTCTAGTTTAGTTAGTTTAGCTATTAAAGCAATTACTAAGTCTAGATTAACTTAGTCCTAAACTTTATCAGCCTTATAGCAAGCTTATAGATAATTAAACTAGGCATAGTAATTATGCTAGTCGCGTAAAGTAATTATTATATTAGCTAGAATTAATTAGCTATTTATATTAATTAGTATTTTTAGTTAAGGTAGTAAGACTCTTAATTATTAGACTATAAGAATATTAAAGAAGATAATAGAATTACTATAATAATTTGCTATAATAATTAATAGAGGAAAAACTTAATTATTATTATTTCTTAGTAGAGCGTAGGCGCGCTACCTTATAGGCGCTGTTATTATTATTTTTTATATTAAGTAGACGGCTAAGTTTTAGCCTTGCCTAGGGGTTGACCTTAGCGCTTAGTCCTAATTAGCTAGGATCATAGAATCTAGGTGCTCGATCTTATATCTAGATTCTGTCTTTTGTCTAACAAATATATAATAAGATTTTCTTTTAAAAAAGAGGGTTTATATATATATATATAGCGTTTAAATCGCAAGATAATAATAGATAAGAGATAGAATAATACTAACTATAGTAGGTAACGTAAAGTATAGAGAGCATCTAAACATAGTAGACACTATAGTAATATTATAAAATTATTATAAGAGTTAAGACGACTTTGTTATATAGGGTTCGGCGATACTTATCTATACCTAGTCTGTACTAAGGCAGGTTAGAATTACGTAGGCGTAGTACTATAGAGTTATTTAGTAATACTATAAGATAATAAGTATTTAGGGTAATAATAATTTAATTCTATAAATAATAGAATAACTAGTTAGTAATCTAGATAAGAGATAAAGCTATAAGAGCGTTATAAACTAAATAAGTTAACTATAATAAGAGAAATAATAAAACTTTTCTATTATTATATCTTTATTACTATATCTATTGCTATTCTTTCTATTCTATGCTTTAGAGATAGTTATAATAGTATGCTATTCTTAGCCCTACTACTATCTTAGATAGCAGCCTTAGTAGGATAGCTAGTTATAAAATTCTCGCGCCTCGCGTAAATTATTACTTTCTAACGTGTGCCCTTATTAGTCCTAACATCGCATCCTTCGTTAAGAAGAGGCCTTTGCTTATTACCTATAACAGACTCTCTAAAAGAAGAGAGGCTATTATTACGATATTCTACTATTATATAACCTTAGCTATAGATAAGCGAGCTACTAAGAACCCCCTAGATCACCGTCGGCCCGTAGCAGCCACGGTCACGTGACGTAAATATATATTATCTCTCGAGGAGGCTTGATAGCTTCTTAAGGATTCGTCTTAATATAAGCCGATACTATTATCTTAGCGCCTATCTATTGCTCCTTACATGTACCTACGTTATATCTTAGTAAGTTTACTTTAACTATTCTTATCTACGTAGTTTTTAAGTTTATAGGCTAGCGTAGCTTATTTATTATTACTTTTTATTATTCTATCTTATAATACTAGAGTTAGCTACTTTATAGATTTTACTATTATAAATTAGTCTATATTAGTTAAGATTAGATTGTTAGTATCTATTAGAGATTCTAATAGGTCTATAGAATTATTAGTAAGTAGTATTAATACCCTTAGAGATAGATATACTAATTACTTCTAGTAGTTATCTATTACGCGCGAAGAAGTAGTAGTTTATCTTCTACTATATTATGTTATACTAGTAAGACTAGCTCTAAAGCTTATCCTATCTACATAATATATATAAGAGTGTTATAAAAATAAGTAATTTAAATCTTATATAATAAGTTTACTTATAATACTTAATATATAATATTAAAGTAAGATAGATATATTATTTATAAAAGATTAGAGATAAATTGCTACTAAGCTATAATAGCAATAGTACTATATTTATATAGAAGGCTAAGTTTGCTAAAGCTATATTAGACTAAGGCCTTATAATATTATCTTCTTATTATCTTCTTTAGGTATCTAGTTCTTAGCTAAATCTAATTTAATCCGCCTAAGTCTTCTAGATTAGTAAGAAGATAGTTACCTTCTCTCTATTCTTTTTCGTAAGTTTGCGTAAAAAGAGGTTTTAATAGATATCTTAAGTTAGCTTTAAATATTAGAAAAGTTAGCAAATAAATTTAAGTGTCTAAACTACTCTATAGCTTACTTTATAATTGTAAAACGAATCTAACTTATAATTTAAAGCGCAAAAGTTAGAATTATAATAGAGAAGAGAGCTTGCAAAGCTGATTTTAAAGAAATAGGAGATTTACTTCTAAGCTCTAAATACGCTACGTAAGAGTTTATTTTATAGATAAATAAGCTGCTAGATAGCTATCTAGAAAGTAGAGTATATTATAGCTAAGCTTTGTATTAAGCTTCTCTAGAGCGTACTACGGCGCGATAGATAGCCTATTTAATAGCTTCTACTTCTTTTAAGATCCTCTAAACAAGTAGTAGACTATCTCTTTTAGCTTTTTTTAAATAACTAATAACTTACTATCCTATAATAAGTTCAGTTATTATTAATTTACTATCTTAGCTTTAGAGAAGATCTCTAAACCTTTATACTACTATATTAGCGTTATTTAATTAACTTTAAATTTTTTTATAACTTAGTAATATAAGGGTTCATCTCTAGCCTTATGTAGTTCTATATATTTAATTACTTCTTGAATAATAATTATAGTGATTGAGTTGTGCCGCGTTGAAGATGGGACGACGCGCAATGTTGGGATGGTGGGATGGCTCGTCACGCGAAGCGGCTCGTCACGCGCACGGTTAGTGTAGGGATCGCGAGTCGTTGGACTCTCTACCCCAACCACGAACTTCTCTCATGTGCGACAGAAGCAGATCTTCGGATGCCAAGAGCTGTCGCGTCGTGTTAAGATAGGCACTCTGAATTGCAGCGTGTAAGCGACATGTGCGATTCTAGACTGAGCTATTCGTACCAAGTCCGAATACATAGCAAGCTTTTTGCTGGTATCGTCACTTCTTGCTAACAAAGACGTGCTAGCCAAGCTGTAGGTTCGGCTTCGTCAGATGTATCTAGCAGCGACAGAGGCAACGTATCCGGCGGTGAAGCAAATGTTCCAAGACACGGAATTAACCTTCTTCCGACTCCGCTGTAGTGTGTTGAACTCGTCCGGTCGAAAACTCCGGACCGACTCTGGCATTGCGAGGAGATCTTCCCTTAGCGGATCTGGTCTTATGATAGGCTTTATAATATTGATATTACAAAGCCGAGTGCCAGATTGCGCTTATATAAAGGGTAGCCGCCCTTACTTTAAGACATAGCACAGAACAAGCATCAGTTCAACAACATGGACGCCTTCCAGAAAAAGACACTAAAGACGTTACGGGGCTACACATATACCTACTACGTGAGTGATGGCGATGCATCACTCCCAACGCTCATCCTCCTCCATGGCTGGCCCGACCACGCGGCAATGTGGAAAGACGTAGCCAAAGGCCTTAAATCATCAACACGCCATGCAATGATCATCCCCGACATGCTAGGATACGATGGCACCGACAAGCCAACCGACCCCGCTGCATACCGCTTCGACAGGATGACCAAGGATCTCACCGAAATCCTCGATGCTGAGGGTTCACCTAAGGTAGTCTCAATCGGCCACGACTGGGGCTCAGAAGCCGCATCGCGCCTTTACAACTTCCACCCCGAACGTGTGGTCGGCCTCGTCAATATCAACGTACCCTACATGCCCCCCAGCAACGAAGACTTCGACATTGGAAAGTTCAACGCGCAGACCAAGGCGACGCTCGGAGTAGCCATGTTCTCGTACTGGGACGTCTTCGCCGCGCCAGACGGCCCTAAGCTGTTGCTCGAGAATCTAGATCGCACATTCCACCTACAGCACGGCGAAGGAAAAACGATAGAAGAGCTTTGGTGCGTTCCCAACGTGACGAAGGAGTACCTCATCAATGGCGGTCGCGAATTCGCGCTGCGCGCGTATGCCACGGAGCCAGGTTTCAAGGACGCGTTTATGCAGCGCATGACGCGTGATGGATTTGAGGGCCCACAGTGCTACTATCGCGCTAAGAATGAGGGTCATCAGAGTTCGAGCGATAGGACCTTGCCGGAGGGGAGAGCGGTGGTTGACGTACCGACACTGTGGTTGTTATGCAAGGATGATCCGATTTGTCGGCCGGTGATCATCGAGCCGTATAAGGATGAGCTGTTGCCGAGGTTGGAGGTGGCGGACATGATTGACGCGGGGCATTGGGTTGCGTATGAGAGGCCGCATGAGGTTGTGGAGAGGATAAAGCCTTGGCTTGAAAGGAACTTTGGGTAGCTTTGTAGGTGGCGGCGGCGGATGTGTTGAGTCTGAGAAAGGTTGTAACGGGTTAGCCGCGGGGACGTCTTTCGAAAGAGAGATCTAGTTACCGATTTGAGATAACTCTTTGACCAGGGGCTGAGCGAAAGTAATCTGAGGCTGAGGGAGTGACGGTTGGTAGAGGCTATAAAAAACGCGAGTGGAGAATGTGGAGGATTACGCAATAGTTTAGAAGCGCGAGGATGACGTGTTGCTAGTACCACTATTCTTTACCAATGCGGTAACAATTTTCTATTCTTGAACCCCGCTATAGACGCAAGGCTGCTCAGCTAGCCGGGGAATTCGTTCGTCTCTAAGCTTTGCTAAACCTAAACAATGCGGCTACTAAGCCCCAATTAGAAGAAACTCGAACCTATGATCACGACATTTTAATAAAGAAGATAGAATTAGCGTACGACACGACCTTAGACGCCTCCCTAGGAATTTTAAGCTATATACTGCCATTTTGTTGTTGTAACTACTAAGGTTACTATAACACTAGCTATACTGTAGAGTCTAGGTGCTTAATAAAGCACTTAGATTCTGCTAATTAGCTTACTAAGTAATAGGCGCTAGTGTAGAGGCCTAATATAAAACTCTCTTACTACCTATTTTTATTATTTATTTCTTTACGTAATATCATATATTTATACTTAGTATTATGCGTAGCTATAATTAACGCTTTTAAGTAAGCTTTTAATTTTAAACTTTTATTATCTTATGGTACTATATTATATAAAACTATTATAACTACTTAAGAGTAACTAAATATAACGTAGGTGTATACTTTATAGCTTAATAAGCTTTTTAGCCTACTTATACTAAGACTCTACTAAAACTCTTTCTATTATAGCTAATTCTAATCTACTTTAGTATAATATAGCCTAAAGAAATACTTAAATAAGAATAAGAGGCTACGTTTACTTTATAACTATACGTTTACGTGTTATATATTATAATATTCTACTATCACATAACCTTAGCTATAGACAGGCGAGCTACTAAGAACCCTCTAGATCACTATTAGCCTATAGCAGCTATAGTTACGTAATGTAGATATATATTATTTCTTAAGAAGGCTTAATAGCTTTATAAAAATTTATTTTAATATAAGCCTATACTTATATTTTAGTACTTACTTTATTACTTTCTTATTACATAGGGTTCGGCGATACTTCTCTATACCTAGTCCGTACTAAGGTAGAATAGGATTACGTAGGCGTAGTACCATAGAGTTGTCTAGCGATACTATAGAATAGTAGGTATTTAAGGTAATAATAATTTAATTCTATAAATAATAGAATAACTAGTTAGTAATCTAAGTAAGAGATAAAGCTATAAGAGCGTTACAAACTAAATAAGTTAACTATAATAAGAGAAATAATAAAACCTTTCTATCTTTATATTCTTGTTACTATGTCTGTTGCTATTCCTTCTATCTCTTATCTTAGGGATAGTTGTGATGGCATGCTATTTCTAGCCCTACTGCCATCCTAGATAGCAGCCTTGGCGGGATAGCTAGTCACGTAATTCTCGCGCCCTGCGTAGATTATTACCTTCTAACGTGTGCCCTTATTAGTCCTAATATCGCATTCTTTATTAAGAAGAGGCCTTTGCTTATTACTTATAATATTACCTTCTTTCTTAGGGTTATTATCTTAATACTCTAAGTTATTATTTTTTTATACTGCGTAGTTAAGTATAGGCTATATATAAGGCTTTAGTAAGCCTATTATAGTATGTTTTCTTTATTCTCTCTACCTTTCTAACTATGCCTAAAGCCCTACCGTCCTATTATAACTGTTTACAGACCTTAACTTCTAAGCGTTGTGCTCGTACTAATCGCGTAAAAGAGTAAAGTCTAGAGATAACGTTTTATTATAAGTAGTATAAAGAAAAGAACCTTTACTACTTTATAGATACTATAACTAGCTATTACGCTAGTTATATTTCTATAAAAGTAGAGTATAGTCTCTTTATTTCTAAGAAAAAGTAAAAAAAAGTTAAAGTAGATAAGCGTTAAAAGTGCTTAGCTCTTCTTTAAGCGGAGGCTAAAGTAGCTCGCCTTTATTTAGAGGTCGCAGAGATAGAGGCTTTAAAATAGTTATATACTAATCGCGATCATGCCATTCTAAATCTCTAGGATCGTGCGCAAGAGGAGGCTAAGAGGAACTCCGCCCCTAGTACGGACCTATTCTTCAAACCGCTACTACCTAAACCTTTAGCTAATCTAGGCTAGTTATAGGCTAACGTTTATAATTCT
>QGDG01000253.1:0-10570 GCA_003268315.1 Stemphylium lycopersici
TATATATTATCTTGTAAAGTGGTTAAGATATACGCGTATAGAGGTGCGCAAAGTTAGTAGAGTACGTTACTCGCTTATACGCGTTACTCGCTTATAAACTATGTAAGTAACTTATATATAATATAAAAGTTAGTTAATAAAAAAGCTTAACTAGTAAATATATCTAAATAAAAAATACTTATAGAATTTAATTGTAAAAGACTAAAAATAAAAAGCTATAAAATATTAGTAGCTTTACAAAAGTATTTAATATTATAACTTTAGCTAATATATTAACTAGTTTAAATAACGCTATATAGTATTTCTAAAAAAAGCTAGACTTATAAGTAAAAACGTTTATAAACTATATATAAGTAATTAGCTTATACTATAAAAGTATATAATACTAGTAGAAATTCTCTATAATAAAGAAGAGGTACTCTTATAAGATTTTAAAAAAGTAAGATAAATATATCTAAATATATACTTACTTTGTAAGATACGTACTATACTATATTAAGCTTAGTAGATACGTAGCTTTATAGTACTAAAAACTTTAAAGAAAAAGTTATTAATATAGTTAATACTTAGCGTAATTATAGTATATAAAAAAGATATAATAGTTAGTATAAGAACTTACAGTATTTAGTTTTTAAAAAAAATAGTAATATATAATAGATAAGTAATATGTAGTAGCTTAATAGTATTAATCTTAATAATATAAACCTTTTACTAATAATAAATAAATTCTCTAAATAAGTTACTATTTATAAGATTATATTCTTAATAGATTTATTTTCTAGATATAACTAGATTATACTATATTCTAATAGTTAAGATATAACTACTTTCTAGATACTTATTAGTTTAATTAAGTCTTATACTAATGTTATAGGCGTAACTAATTTAGTTGATATATTTTTAAAAAGTACTAATAAAGATTTTAAAAGACTACTAGCTAAAAAAAATACTTTTTATAGATAATATTATCTCTAAAGTACATAAAATAGATTACTAAAAAAAAATTTATACTAAGAATTTAAAGATATACATTAGAGTATATTTAGTAACTAGAATATATACTTACTAATATTATATAAGTAAGTAGAATAGAAAATAGTAAGAAATACTACTTCTTTATAGATTAGCTTAAGGTAGTAAAATATAAAGTAAGTTTTAATAGTTACTACTTCAACTAAAAAAAAGTAGAAAAGATCTTAAACTAGCTACTATATAAGAACTTGAAAAAAGTATAATCTTTTATAAGAATTTATATATACTATAAAATATAAGTTCTCTACTTTATAATTATTACAGAGCTACTTTTTTATTTACTCTAGAATAATAAAGAATTTAGATAGCTTAAAAAGTAAAGTAAAGTAATATATATACTAAAGCAAGTAGTTATAACTACTTTAGTACTAGTTAATCTAGACTACTCTAATATAAATATATATAACATATACTTTATAATAGATACTAGCTAAAAAAGAGCCAAAGCTTATATTAAGTAACTTAAGAAAGATAGTAAGTATTACTTTATATATATTAAGAGTATACAATAGTTTGTATAAAACTAAACTTAGTACTTTACTAAGCTAAAATATAAAGCTATTTTACAAGTATTAAAAATCTTTTAAACTTACTTATATAGAGTCTATTTTACTATTAAGACTAATACTATAATACTTATTACTTCGCTTAATTAATTATTTACTAATAACTCTAGATTAGTAATAAATTAATAAATATAATTATATTATAGGCTTTAAAATTAAGTAAATACAAAAAAAAATAGTAGTAAACGCTCTTTTATATTACTTAAAACTAAAAGAATAATAATAAACTACTATAAGAAACTAAAAATAATCTAGAGAAATTTCTAGATTATATAATTAGTAATATAAATATATTAGCTTTACTTATATCTTATACTTAGCTCTTTTAATAAGAATTCTTCAAAGTATTAAAGTAATACGCGTAATTTTTAGTTAATTTTAAGTTACTTAAGAGAATATAATCTTAGAAACTATAAGTATTTAAAAAAAAGTACTAAACTTTTTTTTTTAGAATAGAATTTTATTTAAGAAAATTATATATAATATTACTATCTAAAGAGTAGTTAATAATTAAGATTTATAAACTACTATAGTATAGAATATATACTAGTAAATTAGATATTAAGAAGTAAATATAGTTTACTTAATATTATTATAGCAATACTAGTAGAATTATATATAAAATTATATCTATAAATACTTAGCTACTTATTTAGACTACTAACTTTACTTAATAAAAAGAATAGTTAATATACTTATAAATATATATAATTTTACTATTTAAGAAATAGTTACTATTGATAAAGTTTATATACTTTAATATTTTAGAAAGAAATACTTAGTTATTAATAAAGATAACTTTAGTAGCTAGCTAGAAGCTAAACTACTACTTAATAATAAGTCTAAGATAACTAATAAGTTTATTTATGAGCAAATTATCTATTAATAAAGTTTTTATATATGCTTATTGTAGATAAAGAACTAGATTTTACTAAAGTAGCAAGCTATTTAGCTAATAACTACTTAATTAAGTAAGTCTAAGCTTATAAATATAACTCTTAAGCTATAAAAGAGATAGAAAGTAGTTACAAACTAATAATAAAAACTTTAGCTAAGATACTAAGACTATAATTTAAAATCTTTTCTATAGTATTTCTTATAAATAGAATTTTAATATAGAAGTAAATAAAATACTCTTTATATTAGCTAGTAATAAAGTAGATCTTTATACTTCTCATTTTTTTAGTTTTATTAACTTAGTAGACTCTTTTGTTTTAAAAAGTTAAGAATCAAGTATAGCTTTTAGTAATATATATATAAATTTTATTTACTACTTATAAAGTACTATTTCAATTACTAAGATAGTAATAATATTTAATACTTATAAGTTATTAAGAGCTATATAATTTTTAAAAGGTAAGTATAAAATTATCTAATATAGACTAATTTATAAAAGTTATAAACTTAGAATTTATAGTAGTAAGTTATATTTATAAATTAGCTACTTACTTAAAAGAACTTTTTTACTTTTACTTATATAGCTAACTTACTACTCTAAAACTATTTTTACTTATTAAATATTTATATAGAATAGGTAGACACTTTACTATCTATTTATAATACTACTTTAACTATCTTTATATAATATTAGTAGCTAGTAACTACTATAATACTACTATATAAGTATATAAAAGTAAAATCTTTAGAGCTATTTACTTAAACTTCTTCTTTACTTTTTTTATATCTAAATATATACGCTTATATATTAACTTACTATAAATAGCTCTACAATAGCTTAGTAAAATAAAAGAAAATTTTATACTCTAAAAATTATATAAGCTACTTTATACTACTAACTTGAAGAATATTAATTATATACTATATATACTTATATTACTAAAATTAAAGTAAAAAATACTTTTAAAGTAGTAAAAAGAAATTTTTAACTTTAAATTCTAACCTATATTTTTAAACTTTAGTAATACTTACTTTAGTACTACTTATACTAAGTTTTTTATAAAGTATATAAAACTTAGTAGTATAGAACTTAGTAATAATAGTATATAAAAAATAATATATTAAATACTTATCTTAAGCTTTTATATAATATAAAGATAACATACTTATAATAATACTAGATTTACTAACTATAGTTACTTAGCTTAGTAACCTCTTTATAGCTTTTACTTTTTAAGCTTTTAAAGATTAGTGTAATACTTTTAACTACTAGTTTAGTAGTATATTAGAATTACTTAAAAAGATATATAATATCTTTCTTAAAGTATTAAAGTATTATTAGAATATATAAGAACTAATAGATAAATTTAAAAATAAAACCTTTTTAGAATACTCCTCTTTTTTTAAAATTGTAACTAATACTAAAAAATAATAAAAAGCTAAAGTAATAAGCGCTATTAAAAGTATTAACAAACTAGAGACATAATTAATCTAAAATTATATTAATATATATATACTTTATTTTACACTAAACTATTAAGAAATTATAGATATAGCTTTTAATCTAATATACATATATCTATTAAATATACTTTACTTTCTTAACTATATTACGCTAGCTTAATTCAGTACATTAAACTATAGTAAAAATATATTTATTACTACTTAAAAATAAGTAGTACTAAAGTTATTACTTTTAGATACTGTAAAGTAAGTAAAAAGTAAAAATTTATTCTAAGGATAAATACTCTTCTAATATTATAAATAAAAAGTAATAAATTTTTAAAAGTTATTTAAAAATACTAAATAAAAAGAATAAGTCTTACTATTAACTATAAAAAATTCTACTAAACGCATATAAAAGTAATAAGTATTAATTCTAAAAAGATCTTCTTAAGTGCTATAAAATATATAACTTACTACTAAATATACATAAGCTATGTATTACGTATACTAGTAGTAACTATAAGATTAGACTTAAAAAAGTTAGAATGATAATATATCTTAAGTTTAGGCTAGCTATTTTACTAAATAATATAGCCTAATACAAATATAAGTTAATAAAATACTAAAATATATTTATATCTTAAACTTTAAGCTATATAACTTTAGTACCTATGCTAAAAGAGTTAAATTTATAACTATAATATTTGACTCGCTGAGAAAGTAAAATAGTATTAAATAAGATACTAAGTAGTAAGTACTTAAGAACAGAGAAAATATAGTCTAATATCTAGATAATATAGTATAGAAGTTTAATAGTTATTAGTTTCTTAAACTTACTTTTTAACGTAGCTTTAAAGTACTTAAAAAAAACTTTAGTATATTAATAAAGAGCTAATAATTTTTCAAATATTTTAGATATAATAAAAATTAAATAGAAAGCTAGGATAGATTATGTTAGCTAGTTTTAATTCTAATAAACGCTTACTTTTATAGGAGTTGTAACCTTTTACTAATAACTATAGTTAAGAAAGTATTTTTATTAAAAGCCTAAGTAAAAAACTTTAAGTACTTAAGTATTATTAAGAAATAGTATTATAATATAAATATTCTAGTTTTAAAAAAATAGTAATTCTTAATATAATAAAGTTAACTATAATTATAAATACTTAATTACTATAATTCTAAAGCTATATAAATAAGCTATAAATTAGTGTTTCTTTAATAGAGTTTTATATATAATAGACCTCTACTACTACTCTTAGTACTACGTACGTAATAGTAAAGTAATCTCTATATCATTTATTTATTATTTACTAAGCTACTACTACTATTTAAAAAAGAAAGTTTACCTACTATTAACTAAGTAAAATCTTATAAGAAAATAAGACTTAAATAAGATAAAATTTAATTCTAGATGAATAGTAACTAAGTATATTTTATATTTATTTATTTATATGCTAATCTAGAAATTATGTAAATTATTAATAATAACTTTAATATATATTAGTATTATCTACGTTATATAGAAAGCTAAAGTAATTTAAGCTAGCTTTAACATACATACTACTTATTAATTTAATAAGTTAAATAAACTTATTTAGCTTAAAAAATAATTAATGTATTATTTTAAGAAGAGTAAACTATAATTTTATTTCTTTACTATACTAAGTATATCTAATTTAGAGACATAATTTTCTTTAAGAATATTAATTATATTTTTTAAATAAGTATATTATGATAAAGTAAGAGCTTAGGTAATATTTGAATTAGTATTATTTAGTAATAAAAATATTAATAATTATACTAATCTACTAAAGAAATTCCATAATACTTTTTTTTGATATCTAAAGTAGTATAAGAATATAAGCATTTAAACTTTAAATAAATATATTAAAGTTAAAAAAATAAAAAATATTTACTAAAATAAACCTTATTACTATACTTCCAAGTTTATTAGACATATATTCTACATAAATAAAAATATATCTAAGTTACCTTCTTTTTTTACTATATAGATTATTAAGATTAACTACTAAAAAAGAATGTATCATTCTATTTTAGTTTATAATAGTAAAAAATTGTATTATAAAAAAATTTACTAAAAGTAATTATAAAGAAACTTATTAAGCTTATTGTAATCTTACTACTATATCTAAACTACTATTTAGATATTCTAACTAATAGAGATAAATATAATAATAATTTTTTTTAAATATCTATTTTAATATCTAAATACTAATTTAAAAAGCACTGCTTAGTTAACTTAACTAAAATAATAAATAGGAAGATAAGAAGTCTATAGACTTTTAAGTATACTTGTAGTAGATATTAAAAAAGAAATTAATAAAAACTAAAAGTTTATTAAAGAATATATTAAGTAATTATAGAAACTAGAAGAAAAGATAAAGTAAGAGGCGTTTACTGTAGTTCTACTATAGTAAATTATTAACTACTTTTACTTTATAAAGTAAGACTAGCACCCTAAATAGATGAATAATTAAAAAAAGTAAGATAAAGACTTTACTTAGAAAAATACTATATCTTACTTAGTAGATATAATTAGCTTAAAGTTAAATAAGATCTATTATTTACTAAAAATATTTTGACTTTAGTAGTATCTTTTCTCTATACTTAGCTAACGCTATAAGCTTTTTTAAATACTTTGCCTACGTTAAATATTACTAACTTACTAACTTTTACTACTTAGCGTAACCTCTGTGGCAAGCGAGCGCCGCAGGCAAGCGAGCGCCGCACCCTACTAAGTTTGCGCACCTCTACAGGCGTATATCTTAACAACGTAACAATATAACATATATAAAGATTAATAGAATATATTAAGTACTATCTTAAGTATCCTTCTTATATATACGTAAGTTCTAGCTAGTCTCTATGCACCTACTATAGCGCGTTTAAGCCCTACGGCGAAGGCCTAATTACTCTTCTCTTTAACACTCTTTATAAGTAATCTACTAGTTAGCCTTATATTAAGTAAGTATATCCTTTCTAGCTCTCTTTATTAAGACCCTACGCTTCTATAGTCGCTTTTTCTTACGCTGCTTACGCGTTAACGCTGCGTTGTTAGCTCTCTTAAGGCTAGTAATCTAATCGCGTATTAGCTTAGCTAAAAGCATTATTACCTTAGCGCCCTTTTTAAGCTAGTTAATCGCCTTAATAATTAAAGCTAGTAATAAGCTCTTATACTATCGCACGCGGTTACGTATTAACGTTAATTAAGCATTAAGCTTACGTACGTTGCTTGGCGTACGGGCCTCCTAGGGAGCCTCTAGTAGAGCAGCTAGAGTAGGCGTACGGAGCTGCACATCTAGCTTCGATAGAACAGCGTCTAGCTGGAGAGGAACAAGGCCTGCGCCGCGGAAAGCTGAGTAGATATTAGCTAGCGTAAACGATCGATTAAAGGCTGCCTTAAACGCTAGCAGAAACTCGAGCTTCGTGATGTAGTTAATGTAGTAGCAGATCAGGCTCTCTACCTTACGACTATACGCGCGCTTTAATAGCGAGAAGCAGCCAACGTTAAGAGGCTAGAGTAGGTAAAATAAGTAAGGTAGCATATAAAGCGTGTAGATATTATTCTTCTTATAGAGCTCTTAGAATTTAAGAGATTAGTAGCTCTTATAGCTATTAAGGATAAGTAGATAATACGCACCTATAATATAAGCCTTTATATAAGCGTTAAAGTACTTTAGCTACTTAACTTCTAGCTTATTATTTATCTAGCTGTTATTGCTAACTATAATCGCCTAGTCGCGTAGGATCTCTGCTTCCTCGTACCAGGCAGACAGGTAATACTAGCCAGCAAAGATAAGGAACGGTAGGATTAACTAGCTAGCTGCGTTAATCACAGCAATTAACGTTACCTACTTACGATTACTAGGCTAGATAGCCTTTAGCCTACCTCTTCTCTCTAACTCTATTATAATAAGCTAAGTTATAATCTTACCTATCTTAAAGCTAGTCTTATTAAAGTTATAGACGTCCTTATTATAGATACTATACTTAGCCTTTATCTCCTCTACAAGCTTAAACTAAGAGCTAACTAGGACAGAATTCTTATATAGGGCTCTCTATCTATCGTACGCTTAATTAAAACGCGTCGTGAGACTATTAGTACGCCTAACAAAGTTGGCTGGCCACTTCTGCCTAACTTAGCCTGCGCCGCGCGCAGCTAGCAGCTTATTAGCTATACTACGTATAGCTGCGTACGTAGGCGCAAATCTACGTTAGTCTAGGTCGAGTATATAGCTTACAATTACCTCCTCTTCTAGCTAGGTAAGCTTCCTTAAGTTAGGCTAGCAATCGCGTCGGGCGGGTACACCAGCGCGTCAGCGGCGGAGCGTTCGTTCAGCCACGCTGTAGATAGCAGCAGCACCGCGATTACTCTGTATTTAATAAGATTTAATAGAGGAGATAGTAAGCTGAATATCTGCTTTATTTAAAGCTAGTAGAGTAGCGCTACGTTAAGCTATTGTACGTTAAGGTGAGAGAGGTGCGCAAACTTAGTAGGGTGCGGCGCTCGCTTGCCTGCGGCGCTCGCTTGCCATATAGGTTAGTAGTAAAAGACCTTAATAAAAAGAAAGAGAGAGAATATAGTTACTTAACGTAAGGTTAAGTAGCAGATTAAGCGTAAATAGCATCAAAGTAGTAAGCAATTAGGCCTTAGCCGCTAGGCTATTACGCGCTATAGTAGGTACAAAGAGACTAGGCATAACTTACAAACGTATAAGAAAGATATCTTAGATACTACTTAGTCTACTCTATTTATATCTATATATTATCTTATAAAGCAGTTAAGATATACGCGTATAGAGGTACGCAAAGTTGGTAGGGTAAGCGGCTTACTTATACGGGCGTCTTGCTTATAAACTATATTAATACTTTTTAAAAATAAGCTTCTCTAATACGTTAGTATTAGATAGAGACTATCTTTATTAGCTAATTCTAGTTAGATATATATTTCTATCTAAAGATAAACTACTACTTAAGTATAGCATTCTATTTTTAGATAGATAGTTAGATAAAATAATAGAACTAAGAACTAAAAATATATCTTTATATATATATAAGTTACAAATAAAATAATTAAATAAGACTACTACTATATATAAAATATATATATAACTCTTAAAAGTACTTAGTATATAAGTAGTTACTAACAAAAGTAGTATTTAGAATAAACTCTAAAGAGTTTAATAAAGTATCTAATAAATATTAGTTAAGAAAACTATCTATATTATAGATAGAAAGTAAATTAATACTAGAATTATAATAGTAAGTTTGCTATAAGCTTACTAAATAAGTAAATATAAATAATATAGCTTAAGTAAGTCTAGAGAATATTTAAAAAGTAAATTTAAAGTAATATAATATATCTTAACTACTACTTTACTTTACTAAAAGTAACTTAGTTCTTTTATAATTTAAGAATATTACTATAAGTTAATTATCTAAGAAAATAGATACTAAATACCTAAGACTATTTATAATTACGAAGAAAATTAGTAAGCTAGTATATAAGCTTAATTTCTTACTATTAATAGTTTATATATATTTTATCTTTAATATTTTTTTTTAGAACTCTAGTATAAACTCTATTAATTTACTTAATTTAAACTAAGTTCTATCTAGATTCTAGAAGACGTTATAGTAAGAGATAAGTATAAAGTAAAAAGAATTCTAGAATATAAAGATACTATAGTAAGAGACTAAAAGTATAAAGTTAAATAGCTAAAATAGCTAACTTAAAATAGTATCTAAGAACTAAGAGACTACTTAAATAACTATAAAGAAATTTTTATAGAATATTTAGCTAACTTAAAAGACGTAACGTAAAGCACTACCAAGACGGCTATACTACCAAGCCGGCCACTTTTTCTTGGCACCGCGAACACTACGTATAAATAGCGATATAATCACAACGTATAATAATTTTAGATTAATAAGAGGGTAGAATTAAACTTGCCCTTTAGGCCTATACCTTACGTTAATTTCAAACCCTGCGACGCGCTGCTACTGCCTTTAGCGTACGATATTAGCGGCTCTCTAACTAACTCCGCGAAATCTAATTTTAACGCGAAGCACTACTAAACAGCTAAAAGCTCTCTATAATAGAAGAGCAAACGATTATACAATATATCCTTAAGCTTAATTCGCGAGAGTTTACCCTCTAGCTACAAGAGGTAGTAGATATCGCAGATAAACTACTAGCTGTACGTAGTAAGATACCTATTAGTAAGAACTAGGTAGAGCGCTTTATTTAGCATATAGAGGAGCTTAAGATAGCCTTTAACTAAGCAAAGGATTGCTAAAGGATACTCTAGAAAGACCTAGAGGTTATTAGCGCCTAGTTTAAGCTTATATAAGAGACAAAAGCTAAGTATAAAGTCCTTAATAATAATATTTACAACTTTAATAAGATAGGCTTCTAAATAGGCGTTATTAGCTTAATAAAGGTAGTTATAGGTTTAAAACGTCGTACGAGACTAAACCTTATCTAGCTAGGCAATAGAGAGTAGGTTATAGTAATCTAGAGTATCTACGCTATAGGCTATACTATTCTACCCTTTATTATCTATAAAGGGCGTATTTATATCTCTACCTAGTATAAGAAGAGG
>QGDG01000254.1:0-10388 GCA_003268315.1 Stemphylium lycopersici
ATAAACTTTTATAAAAAGTTTATTAGAAACTACTTTTAAATTTTAATACTACTTATAAAGATTATAAAAAAAAAAAGTAGAGTTTAAATAAGAAAAGAAATACTAAGAAGTCTTTAATTAACTAAAGTAGGTATTCTTTAAAGCCTTTATACTTAAAATATATAATCTTAAACGTAAAATATAAGTTAAAACTAACGTATTAGACTTTACTCTTAGCGCTATATTATTATAGTAAAGTAATAATAGAAAATAAAGACTTTTATTCTACTATTCTAAAAAGTTTTTAAGAGTAGAACTTAACTATAATATTTATAATAAGAAACTACTTAGAGTAGTTAATACTTTTAAATAATAAGAAGTATATTTATTAAAACTTTTAGATTAGATTAAAGTATTTTCTAATTACTAAAACTTAATAAGTTTTATAATTACTAAGAAACGTAACTAAAGATAAGTCTAATAAGCTAAGATACTCTCTTAGTTTAACTTTAAAATTACTTATAAAGCTAAATTACTTAATAAAGTAGTAGACGCTCTAAGCTAAAGGTTTAACCTATAAAAAGAAAGTTATAAAGAACTATATAATATAGTACTTAAGAAGATACCTAATAGTAGTCTAAAGTATAACTAGCTAGAACTAGCTAGAGTAGCTAAAGTAGCTAAGTAGGTAGAAACGCTATAGTAATAATAGTAGTAGAAAGTAGCTAATTAGTAGTTTAAGCCTAAAAAAAATAGCTCTAATAAACTATTATAAGATAAATAAGAGTATTAAGATATAGTTTTAAAGAATTAAATATATATACTTTTATATATAAGACTAGATCTTATTAAAAAACTATATAAGTTCTTAGAATATAAATATATAGCTACTAAAGAAATAGTTAGATAACTAGTAAAGGTGTTCGCTATACTACGCTTATAAGCGTAGGTGTAGAATATCTTAGGTAACTATTTAGTAAATTACTAAAATAAGCCTAAAAGATATAAGCCCTATAGACTATTATAACCTTTATAACTACTAGAAAGACTATAGACTAGCGTAATAATAGACTTTATAGTAAAGCTTCTAAAATTATTAGAACTAAGATCTAATAAGCTCTATAACATAATATTAGTAATTATTAACTAATTAACTAAAGTAATAAAATTTATACCTATAGAGAAGACTATTATAGTAGAAGAATATACGTACAAAGTTACTAAAGTACTAATATCTAAGTATAAAGTACTTAAAGAGTTTATTACTAATTACGATAAACTATTTACGTCTAAGTATTAAGACATATTTCTAGTAAAATTAGGTATTAAGAAGAAGCTTTTAATAAGCTTTTACTTTAAAATAGATAGCTAGATAGAAAAGATAAACTAGATACTAGAATAGTACCTAAAGATATACGCTAATAAGCTATAAGATAACTAAGTTAAACTCTTACTAATAGCGTAATTAGCCTATAATAGTATAAAATCTATAATAATAAGGTAGTTACTATACTACGTAAACTATAGATATAAGCTAGTTACTTATTAAGATCTAAAAGATATTAAGAGTATTATAGTAAAAGTAAATAATAAAATACGCCTTTTATATAAATTATATAAAGAACTAAGTAAAAGTATAACTTAGAGAAACTTTATAATATCTTAAAGTATAAATAAGTAAAAAATTAAAAGACTAACTTTTAAGAAAAAGAATAAAGTTTTCTTATTATAATAAAACTTAAAAACTAAGTAACTATATAAAAAATTAGATAATCTCTAAATAAAACTATTTAAAATTCTAGAGAAAATAGATATAGTAAACTATAAACTCTAGTTACTACTAAGTATACGTATCTACTTTATCTTTTATAAGAAACTACTAGAACTAGTACTACTAAACGCTAAGCTAGTAAAAGATATAGAGCTTAAAGATAATAAGTATAAAGTTAAAATAATTAAGAACTTATAGAAGTTTAAAGATTAGTAGAAGTACTTAGTTAAGTAGAAAAAATAGCCTAAAAGCTATAATACTTAGAAATCTAAAAGAAACTTAATAAACTATAAGTTACTAGTATAGAAGTACTACTAGAGAACTTTAAAGAGATTAGAATAGTCTCTATAAAAAAAAAAGTAATTAAAAGAAGAATTATAAATATTAGCCTATAACTAGCCTAGATTAGCTAAAAGTTTAGGTAGTAGTAGTTTAAAGAATAAGTCTATACTAGAGGTAGAGCTTCTCTTAGCCTTTTCTTATATACGATTCTAAAAGTTTAAGATAGCATAATTATAATTAGTATAAGACTACTTAAGGGCTTTAGTCTATATAAGCTTAATATAAAGCTAAGTAGTCTCTATAGTAGCTTAAGCCTAATATTTTTTAGCCTTAAGAAAAGCTAAACGCTATTAGTACTTATCTACTTTAATCTTCTTCTACTCTTTCTTAGAAATAAAGAGACTATACTTAGTCTTTATAAAAATATAACTAGCGTAATAGCTAGTTATAGTATCTATAAAGTAGTAAAAGTTCTTCTTCTTATACTACTTATAATAAAATATTATTTTTAGATTCTACTCTTTTATATAGTTAGTATAAGTATAACGCTTAGAGATTAAAGTTTATAAATAGTTATAATAAAATAATAGAGCTTTAGGTATAGTTAAGAAGGTATAGAAAATAAGAAAAACGTATTATAAAGAGCTTACTAAAGCCTTATATATAGCTTATACTTAACTACGTAGTATAGAAAAATAATAACTTAGAGTATTAAAATAATAACTCTAAGAGAGAGAGTAATATTATAAGTAATAAGTAAAGACTTCTTCTTAATAAAAGATATAATATTAGAACTAATAAGAGTATACGTTAGAAGGTAATAATCTACGTAGAGCACGTAGGTTACGTAACTAGCTATCTTGCTAAGGACGACTATCCCGCTAAGATAGGGATAGTAAGTAGTAGAGAGATAGACCGCTATTATAACTATCTTATAGATAGATATAACTAAAGAATAAAAAGAATAGTAATAGATATAGTAATAAGAATATAAGAATAGAAAGGTTTTATTATTTCTTTTATTATAGTTAACTTATTTAGTTTATAAAACTCTTATAGCTTTATCTCTTATTTAGATTACTAACTAGTTATTCTATTATTTATAGAATTAAATTATTATTACTCTAAATATCTAATATTCTATAGTATTACTAGATAACTTTACGGTACTACGCCTACGTAATTCTATCCTGCCTTAGTATAGACTAGGTATAGAGAAGTATTGCTAAACTCTATGTAATTTAAAGGTTAAAATCCTCCGCGTAGTATACGACGCTCTATTAGGCGGACACCTTAGCCAAAGGAAAACGCTTAAACTAATCTAGCGAGAGTACTACTAGCCTTAACTATTTAAGACTATCTAATAATACGTGTCTTGCTACTATATATGCCGCTATGCAAAGGCCTTGCAAGAGAAATATTATAAGTTACTAAAGCTACTACCTATCTCTAAATAACGCTAAGTAGATATCTCTATAGACTTTATAGTTAACCTACTAGAATTAGAAAAGTATAAGAATATAATAGTAGTAGTAGACTATCTATTAAAGTACTACTACCTTATCTTATATAATAAGATAGAAGCCTCTAATATAGCGCGTATATTCCTCTACTACGTTTAGTATAACTATAGCCTTCCTAACACGATTATCTTAGATTATAGTAAGTAGTTTATATCTACTTTCTATAATAAACTCTATAGCTAACTAAAGGTTAACTTATACTTTTTAATTAGCTACTATTCTAAAACTAATAGATAGATAGAGAATGCTAACGCTATAATAGAATAAATCTTGCGTACGTATATAAACTACTAGTAAGATAACTAAGTATAATAGCTTCCTATAGCATAGTTTAAAGCTAATAATATAGTATTAGAGACTATAGTAGTCTCCTTAATAATAGCTTACTATAGCTAAAATTCTTAAATAGGGTTTAAGCCGCTTATAGATAAGATATAACTAACTTATTAGGTATTATAAGCTTAAAACGCAAATATAATAATTAATAAGATATGCGATATTACTAACTTTATCTATAAAGAAATAACGTAGATATAAGCTCTTTAATAGGAATATATAAACTATAAGAGATTACTAGTACTAGTATATAAAATTAGTAATAAAGTATAGCTAAATACGCGTAATATTTAGACGTAGAGACCTTCTAAGAAGCTTAATTAGAAGAACTTAGGTTCTTACTAAGTATTAAAGAAGATCTTCTCTTATATATACTATCTTAAATTACCTAAATTAATAAAGATATATCTAGTATTCTACGTATCTCTTTTCGACTCTATAACTAGAATAGTTAACTAGATACTTAGTTAAAATACTTTACTACCTAAACTAGTAGTTATAAATAATAAAAAGAAATACTTTATTAATAGCATTAAAAGTTTTTACTATAATAAGTATTATAGACTATATAAATACTACGTAAAATAGACTAGCTATAGTAAACTAACTTAGAAACCTACTTTAACTTTAAAGAATACTAAAGTAGTAACTACTTTCTATAAGAAATTTCTTAATATTAATAAACCTAAACCTCTTTAATATCGCTTGTAAGAGCTTAAGAGTAGAAGAGAGGTACTATTATAGTAACTACTAAGGTTGCTATAATACTAACTATACTATAGAATCTAGGTGCTCTATTAAGCACCTAGATTCTACTAATTAGCTTACTAAGTAAGAAGCGCTAGCATAAGAGCCTAATATAAAACCCTCTTACTACTTATCTTTATTATTTGTTTCTTTACGTAACGTCTTGTATTTACACCTAATATTATACGTAGCTATAATTAACGCTTTTAAGCAAGCCTCTAATCTTACGCTTATATCGTCTCGTAACAACTATATAATATTAGTATCTCTTAAAAATAGTAAATTATATAAAAAAGACTTATATTAATATAAAGAGACTATATAAAAGTATAATTAGCTTACTAGCTAGTTAGTAAAGTAATAAAAATCTAACTAGTTTATGCTATAGGCTATATAAGTATAGTACCTAAAGTAGTAACTTACTACTAAAGCTATATAATAAGAGCTATAGCGCGGACTTAGATACTATATAAAGAGATAATAGTATTACTAATAATAATAAGAATACTACTACTACTAATACTACTAATACTATAGATATCTTCTACTTATATAAAAAATATTAGTACCTTTATAAAAAGAAAAAATAGTAAAAAAGTAAAAATAAGAATATAAAAGAAGTAAGTATACGTATAAAGTAGATTTATATATTATAATTTAGAAAAAAAAAAAAAAAAAAAAAAAAAAAAAAAAAAGCTTTTATATACTTAAGAAATAGTAGCTAAAGCTTATATAAAAAAGGTAATTATAAAGACTATATAAAGTAATAATAGTAAATATATAAAAAAAATAGTAATTAGAGTAGTAAAAAAGAAAATAGTTATACTACTAATAGTAAATACTTAAATCTTTATCTTTACCTCTACTTAGAAGCTAAAGTAGTAACTACCTAAATAAAGTAGTAACTATATAGAAAAAATAAATAGTTATTATATAGCTAGAATAGCTACTACTATTATAAAGGCTAAGGTAAAGTAGAGAGATATATATAATAGTAGTAAAAAAAGAAAAACTACTAGTATTAGTACTATATATTATGTAGCATAAGAACTTAAGAGTTAAACTAGTATTACATAATTTTATAGCACGTACATACGTTTATATAAAGTAACCTTACTTTATATAATATAATAAAAATATAAAAATAATAACTAGAATTATTAAATAGGCTATCTACTATATATCACGTCTAGATAGCTAGTATAGGTACGATTGTACAAAGGGTAGGACTAAGTCGACTACTAGTAATTTATTCTGTTCTAGTTGTTGTTGCTTATTCTATTGCGTTGCACGAAGCGAGGTTGCTTCGTGCGAACGCGCGCACGTGCTACAGGATTACGTAATACTAGTCTAACTCTCGAGTCCTTGCGCCGTATAATATATAGTACTAATAAGGATAGAATAAATTACTAGTAGTTAACTTAGTTCTTGTCACGATGTTCTACTATTACATGACCTTAGCTATAGACAGGCGAGCCACTAGGAACCCTCTAGATCACCGTCGGCCCGTAGCAGCTACGGTCACGTGACGTAGATATATATTATCTCTTAAGGAGGCTTAATAGCTCCTTAAGAATTCGTCTTAATATAAGCCTATGCTAAATATCTTAGTACTTATTTATTACTTCTTATAATTTAAATTCTTCCTACTTCTTATTAAATAGATAGTTATTAAGATATTCTCTTTTACTATATTTTAAATACTTTACTATAAGTATTTCTACTAAAGCTATAAAAAGATAAGCTCTTTACGTAATATATAAAGTAAGTAAGTAGCCTATTAGGCAACTAATATATTCTTAGATAAGAACTATAGTATTATAAATTAACCTATAATTAAGTAATAAGCCTAACGCAAAACTACTACGTAAAAGAATAAACTTCTCTAGTATAAGATACTTAAGAGTATTCTTTATAATAAGCTTAAGAGCTATTATAATAAAAGTAAGAACTTCTTTAAAAAAAAAGCCTTTAATCTTAAAAACTTTTTAAAAACTTTTTAGAGTAAAAAAAAGTAGCTTTTATATAACTTTTTACTTAACTATAGAAAGGCGCGTAGCGCCTTATCTATTAAGTTGCACTAACTAGTAGTAAGAGATATAAACCTCTACTATACTTAGTTAGTAATAAAGCTTTGTATAGCGTATATATACTATAATAATACTATAGTAACTAGTACTACTATACTTTTCTAAGATAAGATAGGTAATAATAATAATAGTATAACCTATAGTACTACTTATAGGCTATTACTTATCTATACCTTAGCCGCTAGTATCTAAAACTAAGTAGCGTAAGTAATAAACTTCCTCTAGAAAGCTAAAGATAGAGGTAAATTTAAAAAGTGTTTAGTAAAATTTTATAAGAAAGTAGCTACTACTAACTTTTTTCTTATAGCTTAGATAGCTATTAAGAAGATAATAAGTAAATCTAGTAGTACTATAAATAAAGTATCTAAACTACTAAAAGCCTTAAACGCGGCTACCTCTTAGCCTAAACTAGAGAATACTAGTAAGCTAGCTACCTCTTAATAAGTAGACTAATAAGTTAGAGACGTTAAGAGCGTCTTTAAAATAGCTACTATCTATAAAAATAGCTATACTAAGACCCTTTAGGCTTTAGATACTATCTCTTATTTAGTATACTAAGAACTACTTATATAATAGTTTAGAGATAGACTACTAAAAAAATAAGATTAAGTTAAGAATAAGAAATATAACTTTATCTAAGACTCTCTTCTTATAAAGTATAATAACTATACTAAGTTCTTTAACTTTATTTAGAAAGATACTAATTTAGTAAATACTTTTTTACTATAGCTTAGTAAGAGAGAATTACTACTTTTACGTAGCTTCTTTAAGATACTTAATAATTAAGATAATAATAAAGCTAAGATAGCCTTTATTTAAGCTAAGATCTTTAATATTATAAAATAAGAAATATAATAGTATAGTAAGTTTAAAACTATTTATACCTAAATAGACTTTAAGTAAGCTCTATATAATATAAAAATAGCTAATTATACTATAATTACTTTATTACTATTCTAAAATAGATTTAGTATTTTTATTAGATATTAAAGTAAGCGTCTAAATAACTATACTAACTAAGGCAGTAAAAGATAAGACTATAAGCTATCTACGTAGTCTAGTTAAACCTCTCTAAGCCGCTCTAACAACGGGCTAAAGGGCAACCGCCTCTTTACCTCTTAATACTTCTCTACTTAAGAGTATAGAGATCGCCGTCGTAATATTAGTTATAATAGTAGGCAAGACACTAATAAGCTAGAGAACTATTATAATAGTAAATAACTTTAGCTTTATTAGAAATAGTATAACTAAAACTACTAAGGTAAATCTAATAAACTTTAAGACTTAGAAAAAGCTAATCTCTAGTTATAAATCTTTTCTAATTACTACTAAAAAAAAACTTTAATAAGAGGTAGCTCTATATCTCTATTAATATAGAAGTATAACTTTTTAATAGCACTAAAGTACCTCTCTAAGCTCTCTATAACTTTAGAGTAAAGATAAACTTTATTAGTCTCTACGCTATATAACTCTATAAGATAGAATACTTACTATTTTATTCTTACCTAATAATAAGCTTCTTAGATAATTAGGAACTATAGTTATAAAAACTATATAATATTACTATTAAATATAGTAATAATAAAAGTATAACTAAAACTATAAGATCTTAAAAGTTCTAGTTATTAGACTTTAAGAGATATAATATAGTTCTTAGATACTTATAGCTATAAGATATAGATCTATAGATCTATTTCTTAAAAGAAATATTCTAATAGTAGCCTAAAGGTATTATATACTAAATCTAAATTACTAATACTAAAAATTTACTATATAGTATTACTAAAAGAGAATAAGCCTATATACTATACTTTAAGAGATTATTATACTTAATAATCTTAAAGTAAGTTAGAAAACTACTTAAAGACGCTAAAAAGTAATACTTACCTAATTCTCTAACCCTATAGCTAAGACTAAGTAGTAATAAAATTAGAAATAATAAATAGTATAACTATTAAAGTATCTTTTAAGTTAGATTCTAAGTAAATAAGACTAAAGCCTACCTTAAAAAGTATATTACTAATATACTAGATCTAGATAACTTTTTTAAAGAAGCTACTTAGCGCTTTATAGTAGTAATATTTAATAAAGACTTTTAGTATATTATAGTACCTCTATATAAAAGCTACTCTCTCTTTAATAAAAAGAAAAGTCTACTAAAATTCTAGCTAGTAAGTAATAAACTAGATCTTAAAGAACTAAAGTACGTCCTAAGTAAGCTATATTATAAATAGCTAGCCTTTAGTAAGTAGTAAACGTAGATAATCTAACCTAATAGTAAGTATAACTACGCTATAGAGATTAAGAAAGAAAAGAAGATCTTAAACTTTTTAATCTATAACCTCTTTAGTTAAGAACTAGAAATACTATAAGAATATCTTACTATAGCGTAAGAGAAGAGATAGATTAGACCTAGTAAGTTACTAGTTAGAGTACTTATCTTCTTTATTCTAAAATTAGATAGTATAATATAATTATACTTTAACTATTATAGCCTTAATAAAGTTATAATTAAAGACTAATACTTTATTTTACTTATAAGTAAGATACTAGACTAGTTATTAAAAGCTACTATCTATACTAAACTAGATCTTTATAATACCTATTATAGGCTCTAAGTTTATAAAAGAGATAAATAGAAGATAGCTTTTAAAACTTAATATAGGTATTATAAGTATAATATAATACTATTTAGTCTAGTAAACGCTTTAGTAACGTTCTAATCTTACGTATACTAAGCTCTTAGAGGCCTAGTAGACTGTACCTACGTAGTATACTTAGATAATATACTTATCTACTCTAAAGATAAGGTAGAATATAACTAGCACGTTAAAAAAGTACTAAATTAATTAGTATAATAGAAGTTATTTTATAAAGTAAGTAAATATACTTTCTTAACTAAGTTTATAAAGTTCTTAGGCTTTATTATTACCTTAAGTAGTATTATAATAGACTTAGTAAAAGTATAAATAATATAAGAATAGCTAGAACTAATAAAATATAAAAATATCTAAGTCTTTCTAAGATTCTATAACTTTTATTAGTAGTTTATCTATAATTACTTTGCTATTATCTGCCTATTAGTAGACCTAATAATATGTACTTAATTACTACTAACGCCTTATACTAACCTTATAAAGAGAAAAGTCTATAAGAGAAAGGTAAAAAGTTATAAAGAGCTAACTAAATAGTATATCTTTTAGTCTTAGCCTAAGAACGCCTAAGAAGCGTTTAAGGCACTTTAGTAGAAGTTTATAGAAGTACTTATACTCTAATACTTTAACCTAACTAAACTAGTAATATACTAGTATATAAAGTGCTATAGCGTAAGACTAGTAGATACTGCTATAAAAGCCTTCTTGCGAGAGAGGTTTTAACGGCATGTAACTTAGATAAGAATAATATTTAAGGATACTAGCTACTAATTTATATAATAATTAATTAAAATATAAGAACTTTATATCTTTATTCTTTTCTTTTTACTAGCTACTACGACTATAATGCCTTTACGCTAAAGCGATAGCGTTTCTAAACACTTCTACACTTATATAAATAGCGAAGCCTATAAGGACGCTATGTAGCTTAGTATAGAAGCAGACCTATTGCGTAGCTAACGCGAATATTAATTCTATAAGAGAATATTAAACACCCTAATACTAT
>QGDG01000255.1:0-10356 GCA_003268315.1 Stemphylium lycopersici
CTATCTTGCCTTAGTACGGACTAGGTATAGAGAAGTATCGCCGAACCCCGTGTAATACTAATAGAGGTAGACGCTATGCTAAAACGCTTTAAAAACTACCTATAAAAGCGAGATAGTAACTTAGAAATAAGTAAGTATAGTAATAGTAATAGCTAGCTTTAACTATGTAGAGTTTTTAACGCTATAGTTACTAATAAAGCTAGAAACGAGGCTTGATAGCTATTTTAAAGCCTCTACTCGCTCTAGGTTAATAACGCTTTTTTATATAACGAAAACTTAGCTCTATAGTAAGCTCTTGATACTAAAAGAAAGCGTAATACTAGAAGTATGACTTTGTAGCTTCATCCTGACGATGAGTACTATGGTAGTGCGGTTTTCTAGAGCCTAAAGAGGCTCCGTGACGCCCGCGCGCGCGAGGCCGCGAAACAACATAAAGCTGAGCAGCTACAACACCAAAAAACTCGCGATAGAGACCTAAAAGTAGCAAGCAGAGGCTGCAAAGGTGGCTTGATAATAGGCTGCTGAAGAGCGCTGTAAGGCGAAGAAAGCGAGAGCTGTAGAACTAGCTGCACAACGGGCGCTTAAAAAGCAGTAACGTGATGCTGCAACCTTACAAAAATCTCACAATATAAGTAATAATAGTAAGCGAAAAGCCTTACATAAAGCTAATTAAAATCTAATAAAGCGTTGTTGTGGTGTTACTGTCGCAAGTTAGGCAGACGCTGGTCTATCCTGTCCGTGCGCGTTTTGGCCATGTTCGAGTTTTGACCACCCCACCAAGCCAAAAGTTCTCGAAAAATGAGGCTGTACAGCCACCAACAAAAGCTATTATTACGAGATTTCTTGGAGTTGAGCTTTATATAGTACTGCGATAGATTTAAGCTACTTATATTTGGCTGGTACTACGGTGGAGCGGCCGGCTTTTGTCGTTTGAGATGAAACGACAGGTGCAGCCACCTGAGCTTGTACACGCGATATATCAACAACACCACGATTTTAACGTTTCTGCTTTTGGGTTTCTGCTTTTGAAGCCTTACGCTTACCCTTTTAGGATAATTTTACTGCTGTTTTTGTGTTGCGGATAGCTTTCTAGTGGTTTTTCTCTACTAGCTTTTTAGCCCGCTTTGCCTCCCGCTCTATCTTGAGTCTCTCACGCTCTACCCGCTTCTTATTTTTCTGCTGAAGCTTGTATAGCTGAGCTTGCTCTCTTTGCTATTTGCTCTCGATTTTTTGGAGTCGTAGCTGCTTAGCTTAGTGCTGTCGTTCTATCTCGTCGTCCCTGGCTTGCCGTACTTTCTTAGGCGACTAGAAAACTGCTCCACTATAGTATTTATTAGGATTGCTGAGCTAGAGCTTATATTTCTTCTTTTAGTGTCTCTTTTTAGCCAAAAGCGAGCTCTATAAGCCCTAGATTTTGGCTTTAAGTATACTGTTCTGAGCCGAGATGTGGTGGAGACTCTGCTGGATCTTTTTTACCGCCTTGTTGCTTGATCTATTAGTGGCCTGGTTAATAAGAGTCTTGATTTTAAGCTAATTCTCACTACTATATTAAGAGCTAGAGCTATTATCTAAACTAGATTTAATATGCCGGAATTGTTGTAGTATAATCTTTAGGTTAGGTAGGTAAATACTAGTAGCTTTGAACGACTTTTTAATTGTCTTAGGCTTAAAAGTAGTACTCTAGGCCTTCTAGAAAAATAAGAAAAAGTCCTCTTTTCTTATTAGGCTAGTGTTTTAGTTCTTAAAGAGGTAGTTTTTAAGCTAGGTAGAGTAAGCTGCTCTAAGTAGGCTAAATATCCTAATATCGAGCGGCTGAAGCGTATAGGTAGCATGAGGCGGAAATACAGCTAATAGGATCTTGTGGCTATTATAGTAGTTAATAAAATCCATAGTAATATAGGATGTATAGCTATCTAGGAGTAGTAATTAGTACCTAGTTCGAGTATATTAGCTAGTTTCTCTCTTAAACACCTCCTTAAGCTAAGCTAAACTAATATTATTATTGCTCTAGCTAGTAGGAGATAAGCTAACAAAGACGGAGTGTTTTTCTAGGTTAATTAAGTCTACCTAGCTTAATTGTAGGTTGCTAAAATCTAATTAAAAGATAATTGCTAGGCTTAAAGCTATTCTATCTAATAAAATATAAGCTAGAATTGTTATCTACTCTTGTAAGCTATCCTGCATAGCTGTAGTTACTGCTTCTTTGTTGTATAGCTTCTTATTAAAGATTCTCTTAGAGCGTCTAAGTATACTAAGTATGAAGCCCTTCTCGTCTATATTAAAGATATAAGATAGTTGTACGTTATACTCTTTTATCTTATTATAAAGCAGCTTAAAGTATAAGTTATACTTAGCTTTAGAATTAGCTTTATAGTAATCCTAATCTATAGGCTCTTGCTAGCGTAAGATAAGATAGGTAGAGTTTTAGTTTATAAAGCGAGTAACCTAGCTTTTTAAAACTTCCCTACTAGCTAGAGTTAAAGCAAAATTTCGGATTATCTAACGGGACGGTGGAGTACGCCTCTTGGTAAGCGTTTTGATATACTGTACAAGCTCTAGCTCGCGTTGTGGGTGGAGTTTTTGGTGAGCGATCGCGTGCGGCTGGCTCTGGCCTTGGTGTCTTCGAGCGAGCGTACGACGGTTGATACCATACTTCTGCGCTATCTCATTATACGAAAAAGATGCGCCTGGTGCGCGCGAATTGATTTCTGTAATTGCTTCTTGGATCGGATCCATGTTGGTGGAGTTGTGGATAGATTGGTGTTGATAGAATAGTTGGTGGGGTGGTCAAAACTCGAACATGGCCAAAACGCGCACGGACAGGATAACTATTACGTCTCCTCTACCTAAAACTAGCCTGCGCGGACGCCAAATTAAGACACTAGTAAAATTTAAATAGATAGAAAGTTTCGTATATATCTATAGATTAATATAACAAAAAATCCCGCGATAATAGCTTTTAGCTGTGGATCTACAGCCTCATTTTTCTATCATCGATATCCTGATAGGGTGGCTCGGATGCCGACCTGGCTCGCTTGGCGCGCACCTACCTTACAGTGTCCGTGCACCAGATGAACTACGTTGCTAGTTAAACCACCCCTACTACAAAATAACAAAACTTTAACGCGTTATAACTTAATAACTATATAACTAATTTAAGAAGTAATTGAATATTAGGAATTACGTGAAGCTAGAGATAATTTCTCGTACCGCGAAGTCGCAAAAAGATTTAGAGTTAACTGCGTTACGCTGATGAGACGCTACTGCGGCGATAATGAGGCCTATGGCTTGCGCAACCTCTCCTTTTATCTACAACGCGAAACCAAGCTTGTACGATACGTTGATACGCTTGCTAAACGACGTTTGCTACTTATAAAGGAAATGATATAACGCTTTATTTTAGAGTTGGCTAGAAAGCTGGTCTCTAAAAGCTAGGTTTCCTAGTTCCTCTGCTAGCACCCTAACTATCTTATCTCTGCCTATAGTAAGGGGATGAGTAAACTTTGTTGTAACGCTAATTTAGGAGCTAAGTATAGCTTATATTTTAAGATTCTAGTTAAAAAGATAGAGAAGTATAATGTCTAACCCTCCTATATATTTAATATAGACGAAAAGAGGTTTTAACTTAGAAGAATTAGTAGAATAAAGCGTATCTTCTCTAAGGCATAATAAGATAAAAAGGGAGTACGTAAACCGCCTAAGGATGGCTTAAGTAAGTAAATTACTATTATAGCTTGTATTTGTTTAAATAAGAGCGTATTAAGTCCTTCTCTTATCTTTAAGGTAGCTAATAGAGCTATATAAATAAGCTAGGTTAATACTATATAAGTAGGAAACTACTTAGTCTTTACTACGTTATTACTTTCTAGCTAGAGTAATAATAATATTAGGTTATATTAGCTTAAGGAGATGTTTAAACGAGAGACTATTACGATTACGCCTTACGCTACTAGACTATGCGCTACCAAAAAGGTACAGTGTTCTGAATAGGAATACTAGGCGTAGAATAGTATATATACTTGTTATACTACCTTACGCTACTTATACGCTTTAACTACTTAATATTTATATATTTAAACTCTTCTTAAACACTTACTTAACTTAGTTAACTAGATGCCTCTAGGATAGCTAGAGGTTACTTAATTTAACTAATAGAGATATCTTCTTACTCTTCTAGAGCTCTTAGAGCTCTATATTTTAACTTTAACTTATCTAGAAGTTATTTAAAGCTATAAGAGTATATATAAGAGGTAGTAATAGGTAATAGTATATACTTTATACTATAAGAGGTAGTAGAGGATGGCCTAAAGGTTCTATATATAGGTTTAGAGGTTAAAGAATAATTATTCTTATTAGTCTCTTAAGCTGCAGCGCGCAGCTTAAAAGTAGCTATAATAGCTAAGGCGCGAGTAAGAGAAGTAATATATTAGGGCGGCAATACTTATCCCTATATCTTTGTATAGAGTGTTGTTATAGTTAGAGTGAATATAAAGAATAGGAAGTCTACTAAAGGCCTCTATAAACTTTAGTTAGTTAGCTATAAAGATAAATTAAAGTTTAATTTAAGTGATATATAAGTCTACTAACTAAGTTGCCTTAAATATAGATATAACTCTTAACGCTGCCGTAATTATAACTAAAAAGATTATTAGGTTTATTATTCTTATTAAATAAGACGCTACTAAAGGTAGAGATCTCTATTATTTTAGTATTGTCGTTCTTTGTCTATAAGGCGTATGTGGTGAATTGTACGTTGGCTATTACGTATTAGACGAAGCTAGGTCGTGAAGGATAGACGCGTAGCTAAGCGCAGAGTTTAATGTGTTAGGGCCCTGAACCTAGACCTAGCTCTAAGCCAGGACCACCCACCCGTCTGCACCTAATGACGTACGCCGCCGCTAAGGCACAACCGCTTACTAGCTTCACGATACATCACACACATATCACGTTGCGCATAATGAACTAACATACACACACAGCTTCGAATTCGTCTAGCTCACGAAAATGCTGTCGCTAGTAACATCGCGATACCTACCTACCTCTACACACTTGCCATTACCTTGCTACTAATAAAACAAACCCTAATCCTATATATAGCTAGTAAGTTAACTGTAGAAGAGAATGCGGTTATACTAGTAAGCTACTCTATAAACGTTAAGCGTATGTCTCTTAAAATACATCTTATTAACTAGCTTATTAGAGTAACTAGGATAGTAGTATAGAAACTCTAATTATAGCTTAGGGAGTTAGAAGTAAGTCTCTATATACTTCTTTAGAACATCCTTTTATAGAATATAGTGTATCTTTTATTTATATAAGAACTCTTTATTCCCTATATATATAAGGCACACTAGATAAGAAATAATAGTTAGATATAGCTATATAAACCCTACCTCTAGGATATTTCTACGCTATAGTGCGTTAAGATCTTATTTTACAATCTTACAAACAAAATTAGTATCTTTTCTTTGTTTATTTAAGAAAGAGGAGCTATTATCTTTATATACAACTAGAGTCGCCTTCTTTTACTTAAATACTTTTAGCTACTACGTCTCTTATTTATAGTATAATCTAGCTAAGGTTTATATAAATCTTACTCTAGCTTTATTATCCTAAATTAGCTTAAAGAGTATTCTAGCGATAGTGCCTTACTCCTAAACTTTAAACTTAATAGCTAGTAGCGTTAGGACTTTGTCTGCGGCTATCCTACTAAGTTGCCTAGCTATCTTAATTGTGTTAATTAATTTATAGAACTTGCGGACGGCTAATTCTAATTATTCTCTATATAATCTCTAATATATACTACTAATCTTTTACTTTATATTCTTATATTTCTTATAAAGTTTTATCTCTTTGCCTTTTAAGAGTAGATAAAAGCCTTAGTTATAAAGCTATTCTTTATACGCTTCTTACTCTCTATAAAAGATAGTAAGTATAGAATTATTCTATAATACCTCTTATTACTTATTATCTAGTTCTATAGGTGCACGTTAATCTTATAATAAGCCTATTTACGCTATAGATTAGATAAGAAGGTTTTCTAAAGGGCTTCTAAAGTAGATTAACTAAAAGTCGTAAGTAATATACGTTAGCGTATAGTACTTCTCGTATGTGCTTCTAAGATAACTTATAGTCTAGTTCTATTCTATAGAGTTAAGCGCGCCTAGTAGATCTTATAAGCTTAGATAAAATAGAAGTAATATATAATCTAAAGCAGACTTACTATTATTATTCCTTCTAGAAGCTTATTATAGCTAATATAGCTTTAATAATTCTTTAAAGCCTATAATACGCTCTAAGCGTATAAAAGTATTGCAATATTTTATATATAGAAACGCCTTCTTTTTTAATATATAGATACTCTCGCTTGTATGCCTTACGTCGCATAAGAATAGCTAGTTTAGCAACTTCTTTTTCTATTTAATATAGAGTACGTCGCGGTCTGTAGGTATATTTAGGTTAAATATATCTTAAATACTAGAGAATTTGTCTCTTAATACTTCTTAGCTAATACTAATACTTAGAATGTAAGAAACTATATAGAAGGTAGAAATCTCTTCTAAGTAGAAGGTAAATTTTTTTCTGTAATATAATGCTTAATAAGACTTTTTATCTTTAATAGCTACTCTCTAACTTATAGTTTCCTATCTTTTTCTTTATTTTTAATATTCTTAAGATTAACGTTTGCTATAATAGTGCTCTAGCTAGGATCTACGATACTATAAACCTTTAGAAGTTTAATATTCTTAAATAAGAGTGCCTTATTACTACCTTTAGTACTAGCGCTTTTAATAATAGCTCTAGGTCTCGTCGCTATAGCAGCGCTAAAAAGAAGAAGCAGCGATATCTAAACTTAGATAAAACTATAGAGAGGTTTAGTATTATTGACCTAGAGTGCGTAAAGGATGGCGTAGAGGTCCTAGACGTACATAGCATACTTTTCCTTCTTAGATTTATTAAGTATTAGAGATAGAATCTACTACTATAATATTAGCTTAGCGCAATATAAAGAATAAACTTATCTATATAGATATATATTATAAACGTTAGTAAGGATATCTATATCTAATATATAGCGTATGAGATCTATATAGCACATACTAAGTCTTTTCTAATAGCTTAGCATTAAGCTCTCTTTCTTGACCTAAGAATTCTTCTTCTACTAGCAGAGATACGCTTTGAATGCCTCTAGGTCACATACGCGTAGTTATTCTTCTAGAGACCTCTTAGTCCTTTTTATAATCTTATAATAGTATCTAGTTTATGTTAGTTAAAAGTTAATAAAGAATATATATATATAGATAGTATAGCCTATACCTTTTCTAGAAGTTACTTTCTCTTCTCTATAGTCTTATTATATAAGGAGTATAGTTTAGCTTTACTAGCCTCTCCGCCCTTAATTAAGTAATATCCTTTAGTATCTCTTTGGCTTTAAAGTCTAGATCTGCGTCTAGCTCCTACTCTAAGGTAAAATTAGCATCTTCGCTAGTACTTAGCGCTATATTAATATTAGTATCTACCTTAGTATTAGAGTCTTAGTACGTGTTAGAGAATAAGTTAGTGTCTAACTGCCTTTTATAGCATAACTCGGCAGCTAAAGATAGGTTAGATTAACGTAATAAGTAGTAGTTTCGTATTAGAGCGGCCTTCTTAATACTAGTAGAGGTAGCTAGCTTTTTTTAAATAGTTTGCTTCATAGAGGGTAGTATTATAGTAGGATATAAGTAATTAGAAGAAAGCTAGAGAGAAGAAGTAGAAGAAGCGATAGCAAAAGAGATAGTAAGCATGCTATTACTTTAAGTAGGCGCTAGTTAGTAAGTAATTTATTAGCGTAGTACTATTCTTAGGTTTTATAGAAGTACTAATAGTAGTTGTAGCCTTCTTTCCTCTACTAGTAGCGCAGTATAGCTAGGACACCTATAGCGAGGTGAGGGTCCACTTAGCGTGATAAGTGAACATAGGTTTGGTTAAAGCGGTAATATAATAGAGACTAAGCGAGGTGGAAACACCTCTAAAAGCAGCGGGCAAGAACCTCCTAAAACGGAAGCATTTCCACTACTACATAGATATAAGTAGTTATAATAGTAGACGTAATACTAATAAGCTAAAAAACTATTATAATAGTTAATAATCTTAGTCCTATTAAAAATAGTATAATTAAGACTACTAAAGTAAATCTAATAAACTCTAAGATTTAAAAAAAGCTAACCTCTAGTTATAAATCTCTTTTAATTACTACTAGAGAAAAACTTTAATAAGAGATAGCTTTATATCTTTATTAATATAAAAATATAATTCTTTAATAGTACTATAGTATCTCTCTAAGCTCTTTATAACCCTAAAGTAGAAATAAACTTTATTAGCTTTTATATTATATAACTTTATAAAATAAAATACTTACTATTTTATTTTTACTTAATAGTAAGCTTCTTAAATAATTAAGAACTATAGTTATAGAAACTATATAATATTACTATTAAATATAGTAATAATAAAAATATACTTAAAACTATAAAACTCTAAAAGTTCTAGTTATTAGACTTTAAAAAGTATGAAATTATTCTTAGATACTTATAGCTATAAAATATAAATTTATAAATTTATTTTTTTAAAAAGAATATTCTAATAGTAGCTTAAGAGTATTATAGACTAAATCTAAATTACTAATGCTAAAAATTTACTATATAGTATTACTAAAAGAGAATAAGCTTATATACTATATCTTAAAAGATTATTATACTTAATAATTTTAGAGTAAGTTAGAAAACTACTTAAAAATACTAAAAAGTAATACTTATTTAATTCTTTAACTCTATAGCTAAGACTAAGTAGTAATAAGATTAGAAATAATAAATAGTATAACTATTAAGATATTCTTCAAGTTAGAACTTAAGTAAATAAGACTAAAGCCTACTTTAAAAAGTATATTACTAATATACTAGATCTAAGTAATCTTCTTAAGAAAGCTACTTAGCGCTTTATAGTAGTAACATTTAATAAAGACTTTTAATATACTATAGTACCTCTATATAAGAGCTACTCTCTCTCTAATAAAAAAAAGAGTTTACTAAAATTCTAGCTAGTAAGTAATAAACTAAATCTTAAAGAACTAAAGTACGTCTTAGGTAAGCTATATTATATATAGCTAGCTTTTAGTAAGTAGTAGATATAGATAATCTAACTTAATAGTAAGTATAACTATACTATAGAAATTAAGAAAGAGAAGAAGATTCTAAACTTTTTAATTTATAATATCTTTAGTTAAGAGCTAAAAATATTATATAAATACCTTACTATAGCGTAAAAAAAAAGATAGATTAGACTTAGTAAGTTACTAGTTAAAGCACTTATTCTCTTTATCTTAAAATTTAATAATATAATATAATTATATATTAACTATTATAGCTTTAATAAGATTATAATTAAGAAGTAATACTTTATTTTACTTATAAGTAAAATACTAGACTAGTTATTAAAAGCTAATATCTATACTAAACTAAATCTTTATAATAATTAAATAGGTTATCTACTATATATTATATCTAGATAGCTAGTACAAGTATAATTATATAAAGAGTAGGACTAAGTTAACTACTAGTAATTTATTCTATTCTAGTTATTATTTCTATATTCTTATTATATTATATAAAGTAAAGTTACTTTATATAAACGTATGTATATACTATAGAATTATATAATACTAGTCTAACTCTTAAGCTCTTATACTATATAATATATAGTACTAATACTAGTAGTTTTTCTCTTTTTACTACTATTATATATATCTCTCTACTTTGTCTTAGCTTTTATAATAGTAGTAGCTATTCTAGCTATATAATAGCTATTTATCTTTCTTATATAGTTACTACTTTATCTAAGTAGTTACTATTTTAGCTTTTAAGTAGAGGTAAAAGTAAAAATTTAAGTATTTACTATTAGTAGTATAACTATTTTCTTTTTTACTACTTTAATTACTACTCTTCTTATATATTTACTATTATTACTTTATATAGTTTTTATAATTACCTTTTTTATATAGGCTTTAGCTACTATCTCTTTAATATGTAAAGGCTCTTTTTTTTTCTTTCTTTTTTTCTAAATTATAATATATAAATCTACTTTATATATATACTTACTTCTTTTATATTTTTATTTTTACTTTTTTACTATCTTTTCTTTTTATAAAAGTACTAATATTTCTTATATAAGTAAAAAATATCTATAGTATTAATAGTATTAGTAGTATTAGTAGTATTAGTAGTAGTAGTATTTTTATTATTACTAGTAACACTATTGCCTTCTTATATAGTATCTAAGTCCGCGCTATAGCTCTTATTATATAGCTTTAGTAGTAAG
>QGDG01000256.1:0-10172 GCA_003268315.1 Stemphylium lycopersici
TTAAAAGTAGAAACTCTAAAGTAGAAATATTAAAATTATAGTATTATTAATATATCGCGTATATAAGCTTAGGTAGCTATACCTATTATTTTATCTTAAATAATAAAAGCTAGCCGCTCTACTATAGTACTAGCAAAATATAAGTAGCTTAGATCTATTGCAGTACTATATAAAGCTTAACTCTAAGAAATCTCGTAATTATAGCTTTTATTAGTAGCTATACAGCCTAATATTTTTAAAGTTTTAGTGTTCAAAAACGAGGCAAAACTCGAACACGGGCAAAACGTGCACGGACGGGATATAAAGGTCATCGCACGGCATTATTAGTAATAAGGTTTTCGACAGCGCTTGGCCTGCGACAGTGGTTGTATCGTTTTTCAACTCTAAAAAAAGACCGCGATCTTAATTAGGTAACCCACCTTTGGGTTGGCCTAGCACTAAATGGCCTAGCTTACATCTAAGAGATTAATGTCCGAGACGGGTTAGTAGCTGAGCTCCGCCAAGACCCGGTGATTAGCTAAGGCATGATTAGTGAGCTCCTCGATAATGTCTTAGTTACCTGTCTGAGCGACAGTCTGAGCGATGCTCAGAGCAACCGCCTAGACTCGGAGAATACTTCGCTCGAGCCGCGTTTGGACTTTAACTCCGCGCAAGTAGCTATAGCTTGGTTCCCTATCAAATCCAACCTCACTTGTGTACTTAAGTGATAGCTCCTTGAGCGCAGCCCCTTACGGTAGCTAAGAAATCTCCTAACGTAAGGGCGAGTCGTTGACTAGCACTATGACGTAGGTTCTCTAATCAACTCGTCCGGCAAGTAGACACGAGCTTGAGAGCTGCTACATTGATAACTAATCATCATTATTAACACGGACCTAAAAATGCTGACGGCTACCGGATTTAACGGGCTAGCATTGTTCCGGTTTTGTTGTATAGAATAACGTGCGTACAATTTCAAAGTATTCTACTATAGCGCATTGTAGTGCACCGTCTCAACAGGCGCAAGCTTACCAACTACCTATTCTACCGCGACTCATGACCGAACTAGAGGTACACACGATCACTTAACCTTTGCAATATGCGGAAATGTATAGATACGAACACAGGTGTGGGCTTTCACTTGCTCTCATTAGGTACTTTGTGAAAGGCTTGAATAGTGTCTGCCTCAAACAAAAGCCAGACTGACCTAGCTATGTTAAAAAGAAGCTGCAAGATACCTACATAGTCTTTATAAGATTAGTAATTCGTGAGCTAAGAGCGGAGTGGGGATACGGAGAGATTTCTAGGTAAGGGGTTAGGAGTCTTCATCGGATAGTTCGAAGCTCCGATAGCCCAAGCTCGTGAAGGCATTTAAAGCCGCTAAATCTCCTGCTGTAAAGTTGAAGAATATGACAGATTGAACTTCATCATCTCCTCGATCGAAAACTCTTGCAAACCACGACGCTTCGACAAATCGCCTCCGGCAAATCGCACAACACCTATTATCCAACATCATGGGTTCCAGCTCTCCTAGCTATGAGAGTAAAAAGCTCTTCTCGCCTCTCCGTCTCGGAAGAATGGATCTCGAACATCGAGTAATCCTGTCGCCTCTGACGCGCCTCCGCTGCCCTGGTAGTCTGCCGACTCCGGTCGTCACGGAGTATTATACTCAGAGAGCATCTAAGGGAGGGCTGCTTATCACTGAGGGCATGCATCCAAGTTTAATGGTTCGTCACTTCGACTGTCCCGAATATGTGATCATCTCGGAAAACGTTGTTTTACAATAGACAGGGAAGTTTTAAGGCTGACAGTGACTTAGGCTGGAGGTTGCCATGGGGTACCAGGCATGTTTGCACCTGAGCATGTGAGGGCTGTACGTCCAGATCCCCATCTATTCCTTCCGTCTCCTAAGAGGTTTTAATCACAAGAACATTCTTCTAGAGAAACCCTCGGGATCGCTTTCGAGCTTTTCGATGTTTGCAGAGATCAGTGCTAATCATGTTGCAGTGGAAGAAGGTGACTGATGCTGTGCATGCCAAGGGTGCGTTTATGGCGTGTCAGTTATGGCATGTGAGTTTCTCTAATGATTGTGTCAAACTCCACGTCCTGATCTAAGAGTTTACCAGGTCGGACGCTATGCAGTGTCAGTCTCGCTCGGCGGCCGCCAGCCGTTGAGCTCCTCCGCAACGAACGTCGGCTATTTCAATAGGCTCACGCCTGGAGACGCCAAAGTCCCTCATGAGACAGCCAAGCCAATGACACTGCAGGATATCAAGGACACAGTTGATGACTTTGTACATGCTGCGAAATGCGCAATCAAAGCCGGGTTTGATTGCGTCGAAATTGTAGGTAAAAGCGTCCCATTTCAATATAACACTGGAAGCTGATGAGATTAAGGCGTCAGGCAATGGTTATCTGCTCGACCAATTCCTCAACAGCAACGTTAACTTTCGCACCGATGCCTATGGAGGCAATAAAGAGAACCGAGCTCGGCTCACGCTCGAAATACTCGACGCGGTGATTGCTGCTGTCGGGGCATCCAGGGTGTCAATCCGAATGAGCCCTTGGGGAACGGTTTGGGTCCCATTAGATTCAGACCCAATAACAAACTACCGCTATGTGCTGGGCGAAGTCGAGAAGCGAGGAGTCGCGTACGTTTGTCTCACTCAGCCGCGGGCCGATCTCTTACTCGAAGAGAAGACTAAGTGGGAAAATATGTATAAAGCTATCAAAGAAGGGAAAGTGGCTGCTACAGTCGAAGATCTCCATCTTAGGCACTTCCAAGAAGTACTGAAGACGACACCAGTTTTGGTGAGCGGGAACTATGATAGCGAGAATTGCTTTGACGAGGTGGAAAAGGGCGAGGTGGATGCAATCACATTTGGGAGATGGTTTATTAGTAACCCAGATCTAGTGGAAAAGATTAGGCTAGGGAAGAGATTGACAAAGTGGAACATGGCGACTTTTTATACAAGTCAGATTTCGGTTCAGAGTGAGGGATATACGGATTATCCTTTTGGCGAAGTTGAGGAAGAGGAGGTAGCAAAATAAAAATTGTTGTTAACGTACCTCACGGGCGGACGAATTACTTTTGCTAAGACCCCACCACAACACCCTTACTAAAGTGATGCCTGCTTAACAACACTACTTGGACGCGTTAAAAGAAGGTTAGGTAAAGTAGGTGCATAGCGAGTGGCCGGACTCTGCCAAGGCTCTACATCTCTCCTAACAGGCAATGCCTTGACGTTGTGATGGGCTGGAGCCCAGTTGGTGAATCCTCGATGATATCTCGGTCACGTGCGCAAACGCACGGCGCGCGACGGTACGCGTCTGAACGATGCTCAGGCCAAACCCCTAAACCCCGGCCGAAGATTAATCCGAGCTGCCACCGATGAACCTTCAGTAGCCTAGCAGTCTGTAGCTCTCTTCTCTATCGAGTACAATCTCCAGTATACTGTGCGATAGCTCCCTGAGCGTAGCCTCTTACAACCGTCGCGCGCCGTGCGCTTGCGCACGTGACCAAGATATCATCGAGGATTCACCAACTGGGCTCCAGCCCATACACTGAGTGTGGCTTTTAGTAGTTTTCGAATAAGTAGCTATCTAATTTGCGTCGCAAGCTCGTGCGCAAGGTCTGTGCCTGAAAACGAGGCACTTTGTCATAGACCGAGGCTGCGCTTTATTGATCAGCATCGGATTACTAACGCCTTCGTCCCGTGATTTGGTTCTTACGGCCGTATACTGCTCGGGTCGAAACACGACAAACAGCGAGAAATTAATTTTTGGAATTACCATCACAAAAAGTATTAAAAGCACTTGCCAGTGGCCGCAACAGTCTCTACAGGCCACAGCGCGTCCCCCAGCGTCCGTTGGCAACTGTAGAGCCGCTGTTGCGGCCCTGGCGGACACAGACAGCAAAATCCGCGAGTAAGCTACTTAATATGACACGTCCACCAAAGGCAGCGGCAGCCATCTACCGATATTGTCGCGACTAGGGTACCGACATTGCCAAGCCACACGTGACTAGCTATATATATTAGGACGCACGATATCGTACCGATATTATCGGAAAATGGGTACGTGCGCGGCTCACGTCAGCACAACCAGGGTACCGATATTGTCGCGACCAGGGTACCGTTATTGCCAAGTGTAGAGTGACTAGGGTACCGATATCGCTAAGCGTAGGGTAACAAGGGTACTAATATTATCGCGACAAGAGTACTGATATCGCTAAGCGTAGAGTAATAAGGGTACTAATATCGCCAAGCGTAGGGTGATAAGGGTACTAATATTATCGCGATAAGAGTACTAATATCGCTAAGCGTAGAGTAATAAGAGTACTACTATAGCTAAGACTAGGGTAATAAAAGTACTAATATTATTAAAATATAATATAGATTACAAGCGAGTGACGCGTATAAGCGAGTGACGCACCCTACCAACTTTGCGCACCTCTACACGCGTAAATCTTAACTACTTTACAAGATAATATATAGATAGAAATAGAGTAGACTAAGTAGTATCTAAGATATCCTTCTTGCACGTTTGTAAGTTATGCCTAGTCTCCTTACACCTACTATAGCGCGCAACAGCCTAGCGGCTAACGCCTAATCGCTTACTACCTTAACGCTATTTACGCTTAATCTGCTACTTAACCTTGCGTTAAGTAAGTATATTCTCTCTCTCTTCTTTTATTAAGGTCTTTTACTACTATATATACTTTTTCTTATGCTATTTTTACTTTAACGCTACCTTATTAGCTTACTTAAGACTAGTAATCTAATTACGTATTAACTTAGCTAAGAGTATTATTACTTTAGCACCTTTCTTAAGCTAATTAATTACCTAAATAATTAAAGCTAGTAATAAGCTCTTATACTATTATACGCGCTTACGTATTAACGTTAATTAACGTGTTCCACCAGTAAGCTGCGCACACCAGTAAGCTGCGCACCCCACCAAATCATCGCAACTCTCTTTGCGCCAACAGCCATGACACGACAACAACGTCTTCTACAGCCATCTAGAGAAGGCAGAATTAGTCTAGCTATAGTATCCTATCAGAATAATCCCTGTCAAGCAGTCCGCGCGCTCGCGGCAGCGTACGACGTGCCAGAATCAACGCTACGGACGCGCCTCCGCGGTACCCAGCCACGATCAGAGACAGTATCTGTCAACCGCAAGCTATCAGCCGTCGAAGAGCAGTCTCTCGTGCAGTGGATCCTAGACCTTGACCGACGAGGCTTTCCGCCCTAGGTCATCGACGTACGACGTATGGCGGACGCTCTTCTCGCTAGCCGCGGCCAAGATCTACCTCCTCTACCTATAGGCAAGAACTAGGTATCGCGCTTTATTAATAGCTAGCTAGAGCTTTAGACTAAGTAGAATAAGAAGTTCTATAGCTAGCGCGCTTATTATAAAGATCTTATCACAATTATAGCGTAGTTTAAGCTTATTAAAGAGACGCGCTAGGCGTATAGTATATAAGATATTAATACCTACAACTTTAATAAGACTAGCTTTATAATAGGCGTCGCAGCGACGTCTAAGGTTGTCACTAGCTTAGACACCATAGGTCGAGCAGTCACTGTTCAGCTAGGTAATCGCGACTAGGTTACGACTATCAAGTGTATTAACGCGTCTAGCTAGTGTCTTCTACCCTTTGTGATCCTGTCTAGGAAGCTCCACCAGGCTAGTTAGTATCAACACCTTCCGCTAGACTAGGTAGTCGCTGTATCCGACAACGGCTGGACGACAGATAAGCTTAGCTTTAAGTAGGTAAAGCACTTTAATAGGCATACAGCGTCTCGTACGTATAGAGCCTACTGTCTCCTTATTCTAGATAGCTATAGTAGCCACGCTACGCCTAAGTTCAACTAGTACTATATAGAGAACAAGATTATCACTCTCTGCATACTAGCTTATACCTCCTACCTCCTCTAGCCACTTAATGTGAGCTGCTTCTCTCCGCTCAAGCGCGCGTACAGTCACGAGATCCAAGAGCTCGCCCGCTAAGGTGTCTACTACGTTAATAAGATAGACTTCCTTATGATCTATAGATAGATCTAGCCGATAGTATTCACGTAGAAGAGTATCTAGGCTGGCTTCTAGGCGATAGGACTTATCCCTCCTTGTCTAGACCGCGTCCTATCGTCGCTTACTATCGTCTGGACGCCGTCTCCACTAGGGACAATAGCAGACAACAACGTCGCGTGGACAGTAGAAACGCCGCATATAGTAGCCTAGCTTCAGCAGTAAGCTCGTTATATATAGGACCTACTTCGTCGCTAATTATAGAGCCTAATAAGCTAAGCTATCTGCTAGCTTATTAAAGGTTATTAGCTTACGATAAACTTAGTAACTATGCTTGTAGAGGAGAATAGAAAGCTTCGTATAGCTAGTTAGCGCTAGCAACGTAAGAGAGACTAGAGGCGTTAGTATATAGCCTATAGAGGAGCGCTATAGACTTAGTAAGGCTAGCAGCTTGCTGTAGAAGTAGAAAGGGTGGTCGCGGTAGATAACGAGAGTTAGACAACTCAAGGACGTCAGCGCGCGCCGCCAACGTGTAGTAAGTGCTATATCTAAGAACACACGTGGATTTAATATAGATAGTAATAGACTAGCTATCTATAAAAAATTGTATTTATTATCTTATATTATTGTAGAGCTATTATGCAGAGAGTCGCGTCGTATTAGGTAGGGTGCGTAGCTTACTAGTGTGCGCAGCTTACTAGTGGAACACGTTAAGCTTAAAGCTTACGTACGTTACTTAGCGTATAAGCTTCCTAGAGAGCCTCTAGTAGAGTAGCTAAAGTAAGTGTATAGAGCTATACGTCTAGCTTTAATAGAATAGCGTCTAGATTAAGAGAAATAAGGCCTACGCTATAGAAAGCTAAGTAGATATTAGCTAGCGTAAATAATTAATTAAACGCTACTTTAAACGCTAGTAGAAACTTAAGCTTTATAATATAGTTAATATAGTAGTAGATTAGACTTTTTACTTTATAGCTATACGCGCGCTTTAATAGTAAGAAGTAGCTAATATTAAGTAGCTATAGTAAGTAGAATAAGTAAAGTAGTATATAAAGTATATAGATATTATTCTTCTTATAAAGCTTTTAAAACTTAAGTAAGTAGTAGCTTTTATAGCTATTAAGAATAAGTAAATAACGCGTATTTATAATATAAGTTCTTATATAAGTATTAAAGTACTTTAGCTACTTTACTTTTAGCTTATTAGTTATCTAGCTATTATTACTAACTATAATTACCTAGTTACGTAGAATATCTACTTTCTTGTACTAGGTAGATAGGTAATACTAGCTAGTAAAGATAAGGAATAGTAGGACTAACTAGCTAGTAGCGTTAATTACCGCGATTACTAAGCTAGATAGCCTTTAGCCTACCTCTTCTCTCTAATACTATTATAATAAGCTAAGTTATAATCTTACTTATTATAAAGCTAGCCTTATTAAAGTTATAGACGTTTTTATTATAGATACTATACTTAGCTTTTATCTACTCTATAAGCTTAAATTAATAGCTAATTACTATAAAATTCTTATATAAAGCTCTCTACTTATTATAAGCTTAATTAAAATATACTATAAGACTATCTATACGCTTAATAAAGTTACGTAGCTAGTAGACGCTAATCTAACTAATACTACGCGCAGCTAGTAGCTTATTAGCTATATCACGTATAGCATTATACGTAGGCGCAAATCTACATATATCTAAGTCGAGTATATGTCTAATAATCACCTTCTCCTCTAGCTAGGTAAGCTTCTTTAAGTTAGGCTAGCAATCGCGTTAGGCAGGTATCCTAGCGCGTTAGCGGCAAAGCGTCGCTTTAGCTACGTTATAGACTGCTACAGCAAGACAATTACCTTAGATTTATTAAGCATTAATAGATAAGATAGTAAGCTAAATATTAGCTTTATTTAAGAGTAATTAAGTAACGTTGCGTAGAGCTATTATAGATTAAGATAGGTAAGGTGCGCAAAATTAGTAGAGTGCGTCACTCGCTTATACGCGTCACTCGCTTATAATCTATATTATAAAGCAATATAAGTAGTATTTAAATATAGAAGTACTACCTAAATTAATTACTACTTTAAGTTAGTCTATACTACTATAGAAGCCTTAGAATATTATAGAAATTAAAATCTTATAATTTCCTTTATACATCTAGATAGAGCTATAGAAAACTATAGAGTAAATTAGAAGTTACTTAAAGTATCTTTACTATTTACTTCTAAGTAGCTATATCTATTTTTCTTATTATTTATAGCTAATATTTAAGATTTTATTATTAATAGCAGCTTAGCGTCTTAAAAATAGTCTAACTTCTCTAAGAAATTAAATTTAGTTAGTAAGTTATAGTTATAGACGTACTCTACTAGTAATTGCTTAATTTATATAGCTAGCTAAATAGCAAGTTTTATTGAATAGGCTATCTACTATATATTACGTCTAGATAGCTAGTACGGGTACGATCGTACAAAGGGTATAACTAAGTCAACTACTAGTAATTTATTCTGTTCTAGTTATTGTTTTTATGTTCTATTGCGTTGCATAAAGCAAGATTGCTTTGTGCGAACACGCGCACGTGCTATAGAATTACGTAATACTAGTCTAACTCTTAAGTTCTCGCGCTGTACGATATATAGTACTAATACTAGCAGTTTTTCTCTTTTTACTACTATTGTACGTATTTCTCTACTTTACCTTAGGCTTTGTAATAGTAGTAGCTATTCTAGCTATATAATAGCTATCTATCTTTCTTATATAGTTACTGCTTTATCTAGGTAGTTACTACTTTAGCTCCTAAGTAGAGGTAAAGGTAAAGATTTAAGCGTTTACTATTAGTAGTATAACTATTTTCTCTTTTACTACTCTAATTACTACTTTTTTTATACGTTTACTATTATTACTTTATATAGTCTTTATAATTACTTTTCTTATATAAGCTTTAGCTACTATTCTTTAGATATATTATGCTAGTGCACGAAGTGCTATAGCGTAAGACTAGTAGACACTGCTATAAAAGCCTTCTTGCGAGAGAGGTTTTAATAGTATGTAACTTAGATAAGAATAATACCTAAGGATACTAGCTACTAATTTATATAATAATTAATTAAAATTTAAGAACTTTATACTCTTATTCTTTTCTCTCTACTAGCTACTACGATAATAATATCTTTACGCTAAAGTAATAGCGTTTTTAAATACTTCTATACCTATATAAATAGCAAAGCCTATAAGGACGCTATATAGCTTAGTATAGAAGCAGACCTATTACGTAGCTAATGCGAATATTAATTCTACGAGAGGATGTTAAACACCTTAATACTATTAGGTTTACTAGAAGAGCCTATCTTAAATAACGTAGTACTATAGTACTAATACTATTATTAGTCTAATATTAGGCTAATATAAGATAAAAGTAATATATTAAGAGTAAGACTTACTCTTATATAGGTAATAGATATATAGAAAAAAAATACTAATTTAATAGGCTAAGTAGTAATTTTATATAAATATTAGTTATAAAACCTTATAAGAAAAATACTAAGCTATTAGACTTATAGGGTAACCTAATAAGTAGTATAAAGAGAATTATTAAGAATAGAGAGTAAGAGAAGAATAAGAAAAAGAGATAAGAAAAAGAAAAAAAAGAAATATTTAGAAGAGTAAGGCTATTTAATAAGTCTTATTATAGCACGTAACACTAAGAAAAGCTAAAAAGGTAATTAATACTAAGAGAGTATAGAGTAGTAGCTACTTCTAGTAATAATACTTAAAGAGTCTCTAGAAGCAACTCTAGAAGCACTATTAACTATAACTAGTGCTAGTAGATATATTATAGCTACTCCTAGTAATATAGTAATATGTATAGCTTAACTTAGATATACTACTTTTATCTTTATAAGAAAGGACGTTACTAAGTTCCTTAAAGACTTTAATTAATAAGTAAATAATAGAAGTATTCTTAATACTATAAGAGTTTTTATCTTACCTAACTACCTATTTAATAATAATTACTCTATCTCTTATATTCTAAAGCGGTTACCTAGTTACTATAATAAAAACTAGGTCTGTCTTTAAGAAAGTATAAAAGAGTAGTAGTAAAATAAAGATACTACTATTATAATAAGTAAGTAATCTTACTTATAAGTATATATATACTTATA
>QGDG01000257.1:0-10093 GCA_003268315.1 Stemphylium lycopersici
AGTAACTAAATTAGTTACGCCTATAACTATAGTATAAGACCTAATTAAACTAATAAGTATCTAGAAAGTAGTTATATTTTAACTATTAAGATATAGTATAATCTAGTCGTATCTAGAGAATAGATCTATTAAGAATATAATCTTATAGCTAGTAAATTATTTAGAGAATTTATCTACTATTAGTAAGAGATTTATATCTTAGAGAGTAATACTATTAAGCTACTATATATTACTAATCTATTATATATTACTATTCTTCTTAGAAACTAAATACTATAAGTTCCTATATTAACTATCGCATCTTTCCTACATACTATAATTTAGCTAGGTATTAACTATATTAACTACCTTTTACTCTAGGGCTTTTAGTACTATAAAGCCTCTTATCTACTAAGCTTAATATAGTATAGTGCGTATCTTATAAGGCGGGCATACGTCTAGATATATTCGCCTTACTTCCTTAAATTCCTACAAAAGTGCCTCTTCTCTATTATAGAGTATTTCTACTATTATTACACGCTCTTATAGCGTAAGCTAATTACTTATATATAGTTTAGAGACTCTTTTAGTTATAAGCCTAGCTTCTTATAGAAATACTATATAGTATTATTTAAACTAGTTATTATATAAGCTAAGGTTATAAAATTAAATACTTAGGCAAAGCTATTAACGTTCTATAGCTCTTTATTTCTAGTCTTCTTAACTAAATTCTATAGGCATCTCTTATTTAGGTATATCTACTAGCCTAACTTTCTTATTAACTAACTTATATATTATATATAAGTTGCTATACTATAGAGTATAGAAGAGTTAGTTCTACTATATTTATTAATAGTTTAGCTTATATATAATTAAGAATTAGTTAAGCTCTAGTAGACTATCTATATCCTTAAGTCCACTATAAGCAGCTAAAAATACTTTATTTATTCTCTATATCTATTCTTATATATTATCTTATATAAAGAGTATATAGTAATCTCCTAAACTAGCTATTAGATCTAACTATGCTAATACCTATACATACTTTACTCTTACAACGTGCGAAAGAGAATAAGCTCCTATTATAAGAGTATTAACTATAATTAGAGTTAGGGTAGTAGTATTTTATAAGTATAACTCCCTATTACTTATATCTACTATTTATTTTCTAAGTTATTTTCTTTATACTTATCTAAGATTATCTAAGATAAATAGTAAGGTAATAAGTTAGAAGCTATAAAGACTATATTTTTTAAGCTATCTTTTAAGAGAATCTTATATATAACTCTTTTAAGCGTATTATACTATATAGTAATCTTTATATATATATACTAAGGTCCTCTAAGTATTACTAAGCGTATAATATTTATTACTATATAAAAGGTTATAGGTATTATAACTAATTCTATATAGATAGGAACGTTAAACGCTGTTCCTATAAATAGATCGTACGTGCTATTAGCAGAGGTAACCTCTTATAGCAGGTCGCCTAGCCTATAGTATATAATTTTATAGGGTATCTTTATTACTCGTACTATACTAAGGCGTAAGATATTTATCTAAGCTTCTATATTAATAAGACATTTTATAGAGTTTCTATTAACTATAACTTAGTATTCTAGAAGATTACTCTATACGTAGACGCGGCTATCTCTTTTTAGGGCGTTATAAATAGCTTTAGCTAGTAAGCTATTAAATTCTTTAATCTAGGTATTACTCCTGCCTATTATATAGTATCTAGTTTGCGCACTAAATCTATATAAACTTATTATATTATAGTAAGCACTACTATTGTCTAAAGCTTTATTAAGACTATCTCTAGTTGTTAGTAAAGTACGATATATAGGGCTTGCTAAGGCTAGCTAATTAGAAGGCAGCACAGAATCTAGGTAGTATCTAGAGCACCTAGATTCTATAGCCCTACCTACTATAAGCGCATTTATACCTCCTTTACTATTAGCAACTTTAAGATCTTCTTCTAAGAGGTTATATAAATATTTCTTAATATTACTTTAGCTTATAAAGTCTATAATAGTAATACTTCTTACTTCTTAGTTTAGTAGAGCTATTAAGATATAGCTAAGATTACCTCTTAGTATATTATATAGCTTCTTATTAGGTATAGAGTCTAGAAATTTAATAGCTTTCTTCTTTCTTTCTTACTATAATTACTTTAGATCTACTAATATATTATTACTTATAGTAACTAAATAAAGTAGCTTAATAATAGAAAATAGGCCTTAGTTACTCTATATATTTTACAATTTATACGAGATATCTATAGGTAGCTAATTAATATCTTATACTTTACTAGCTAAGAATAAGCTTTCCTAGATAATTCTATTAATATTATAATCTTTTATACCTTTTGCTAGTCTACTACGCTTTTATATATCTCTAGTTCTTATATTATCTATATTCTAAGAGCTAGTACCTTACTTAGTCTTAAGTTATATAGTAGTATTAGACTCTAAAAGAGATAAAAGCGCCTACTTCTCTCTTTCTAGTATAATATTCTTAGCGTCTACTTTATCTAATTAGTCTTATCTAGAGAGTAAGATTAGTAAAAATACTTAGTCTTAGAACTACTAGAACTAGACTAATATATTAGAGTTACTATTATATTAATCTAAAGAGGTAGCTACGTTTATAGCTACTATAAGACCTCTTAGTTTAGAATATTATACTACTAGTTTAGAATTTCCTTTAAGGAACTTTTCTAGAATAACGTTAGATACTAGCTAATTAAGAATATTATCTATTACGTTATAGAACTCTTTAATCTTAGCTTTTAACTATTATAATATAAAATTTAGTAGTAGTACTTTTAGAATCTTACTAAGTCTTTTCTAAAGTAGACTAAAGTAGTATATACTCTTTTTAGCGTCTAAGTCTTAATTAAAACTAATCTATTTTATTTTTCTTAGGTAGTTATATAACTTATAGTTTCTAACCTAATATTCTAAGTTATTATATATATTATAAGTATTATAATACTCTCTACCTCTATAGCTAGTAGTACCTTAACTAGATATAGTATTTCTAGAAGCTACTATAATAAAGAAACTATTATTCTTTTTTTAAAGAAAGCTTACTATTATTACTTTTACTATAAAGTACGTATAGTTACTAAGCTTCTTAAGTAGCCTAGAAGTCTCTAGATAGACTATTAGTATATCTATAGTAGTAAGCTTAAGCTTTATATTTCTTAGAGACTAAATTAGATTCTTAACCTCTATATCTATATTACTTAGAGTAAAGAGAGTAGCTACTATTTTTTTAATTTTAGTAATAGCCTCCTTTATACTTTCTAAGGTAAAGATAGCTTTCTTATTTAATAATATAATATATTATATTTCTATAGTAATATTACCTCTCTTTTAGTAGTATATTTTATTAAGACTATATATTTTCTTATAGTATACCTTTAAGAAGCTATATATCTTATCTTTTTTATACGTAGCCTAGTTATTACTATTAGGCGCGTTAAGTATATAGTATATAATAGCTTCTTTATTAGAGTAAAGTAATTCTTTAAAGAATATAATACCTACTTCTTCTTTAAGAACTTATTAGTTACTTACGTAAGTATTTACTATAGAAGAAAAATAAGTATAATACTCTATAAGGCCTAGCTAATCTCTAAGATATAAGTATATATACGCTTATAAGTAAAATTACTTACTTATTATAATAGTAGTATCTTTTTCTTACTACTACTTCTTTATGCTTTCTTAAAGACAGACCTAGTCCTTATTATAGTAACTAGGCAACCGCTTTAGGATATAAGAGATAGAGCGATTATTATTAGATAAGTAGTTAAGTAGGATAGAAACTCTTATAGTATTAGAGATACTTTTATTATCTACTTATTAATTAAAGTCTTTAAGGAACTTAGCAACGTTCTTTCTTATAAAGATAAGAGTAGTATATCTAAGTTAGGCTATAGATATTACTATGTTACTAGGAGTAGCTATAATATATCTACTAGCGCTAGTTATAGTTAATAGTACTTCTAGAGTTGCCTCTAGAGACTCTTTAGGTATTATTACTAGAAGCAGCTACTACTCTATACTCTCTTAGTATTAATTACCTTTTTAGCTTTTCTTAGTATTACGTGCTATAATAAGACTTATTAGATAGCCCTACTCTTCTAAATATTTCTTCTTTTTCTTTTTTTTATCTTTTCTTACTCTTCTCTACTCTTTATTCTTAATAATTCTCTTTATACTACTTATTAGGTTACTCTATAAGTTTAATAGCTTAGTATTTTTCTTATAAGGTTCTATAATTAATATTTATGTAAGATTACTACTTAGCTTATTAAATTAGTATTTCTTTTTTATATATCTATTACTTATATAAAAGTAAGTCTTACTTTTAATATATTACTTTTATCTTATATTAGCCTAATATTAGACTAATAATAGTATTAGTACTATAGTACTACGTTATTTAAGATAGGCTCTTCTAGTAAACTTAATAGTATTAGGGTGTTTAATATTCTCTTATAGAATTAATATTCGCGTTAGCTACGTAATAGGTCTACTTCTATACTAAGCTATATAGCGTCCCTATAGGCTTTGCTATTTATACAGGTGTAGGAGTGTTTAGAAACGCTATCGCTTCAGCGTAGAGGCATTATTATCGCGGTAGCTAGTAGAGAGAAGAGGATAAGGGTATAAAGTTCTCGTATTTTAATTAATTATTATATAAATTAGTAGCTAGTATCCTTAGGTATTGTTTCTATCTAAGTTGCATTTTTCTCTAAAGCCTCTTTCGCAAGAAGGCTTTTATGGTAGTGTCTACTAGTCTCACGCTATAGCACTCCGTGCACCGGCATAATAATACTTAAAAACTTAAAAAAAACTTAATTAACTATAAGTTACTAGTATAAGAGTACTACTAAGAAACTCTAAAAAGATTAAAATAGTCTTTATAAAAAAGAAGAAGTAATTAAAAGAAAAATTATAAATTTTAGCTTATGACTAATTTAGATTAGTTAAAAGTTTAAGTAATAGTAGTTTAAAAAATAAGTCTATACTAGGGATAGAGTTTCTCTTCGCCTCTTCTTACGTATAATTCTAGAGATTTAAAATAGTATAATTATAATTAGCGTATAACTATTCTAAAGCCTCTATCTCTATAACCTCTAAATAAAGATAAGCTACTTTAGTCTCTATCTAGAGAAGAGCTAAGCGTTTTTAATACTTATCTACTTTATCCTTTTTCTACTCTTTCTTAGAAATAAAGAGACTATACTTTACCTTAATAGAAATATAACTAGTATAGTAGCTAGTTATAGTATCTATAAAGTAATAAAGGTTCTTCTTCTTATACTACTTATATTAAAATATTATTTTTAGACTTTGCTTTTTTATATAATTAGTATAAGTATAAAGCTTAAAAGTTAAAATCTATAAATAGTTATAATAAAATAATAAGGCTTTAGATATAGTTAAAAAGGCGTAAAAAATAAAGAAAATATATTATAAAAGGCTTATTAAAGCCTTATATATAGTCTATACTTAACTATATAGTATAGAAAAATAATAACTTCGAGTATTAAAATAATAACTTTAAGAAAAAAAGTAGTATTATAAGTAATAAGTAAAGACTTCTCTTTAATAAAAGATATAATATTAAGACTAATAAGAGTATACATTAGAAAGTAATAATCTATATAAGGCGTAAGAATTACGTAACTAGCTATCTTACTAAGGCTACTATCTAGAATAGTAGTAGAGCTAGAGATAGTATACTATTATAACTATCTCTAAGGGATAGAATAGAAGAGATAGTAATAGATATAATAATAAGAATATAAAAATATTAAAGTTTTATTATTTCTCTTGTTATAGTTAAATTATTTAGTTTATAATACTCTTATAGCTTTTACTTAAATTACTAATTAGTTATTTTATTATTTATAGAATTAATTTATTATTACTCTAAATACTTACTATCTTATAGTATTACTAGATAATTCTATAGTACTACGCCTACGTAATTCTATCCTACCTTAGTACGGACTAGGTATAGAGAAGTATCGCTAAACCTTATATAATACTTACTACTCTAAAACTATTTATACTTATTAACTATTTATTTAAAGTAAGTAGATACTTTACTATTTATATATAATACTATCTTTATCTACTTTAGGTAATATTAGTAGTTAGTAACTACTATAATACTACTACGTAGGTATATTAGAGTAGAATTTATAGAGCTAGTTACTCTAACTTCTTCTCTACTTTTTTTATACTTAAATATATATATTTATATACTAACTTACTATTAATAATTTTATTATAGCTTAGTAAAGTATAAAAAAATTTTATACTCTAAAATTTTATATAAGATACTCTATACTACTAGTTTTAAAAATATTAATTATGTACTTTAAGTAACTATATTACTAAAAGTAAAGTAAAAAATACTTTTAAAAAGTAATAAAATAAAACTTTTAACTTTAAACTCTAACTTACTTTCTTAGATACTAGTAATACTTATCTTAATACTATTTACGCTAAGTCTATTTTAAAGTATATAAAATTTAGTAGTATAAAACTTAGTAATACTACTATATAAAAAATAATATATTAAAAACGTATCTTAAGCTTTTATATTATATAAGAATAATATACTTATAATAGTACTAGATTTACTAACTATAGTAACTTAGCTTAGTAATTTCTTTATAGATCTTACTTTTTAAGCTTTTAAAGATTAGCGTAATACTCTTAACTACTAGTTTAGTAGCATATTAGAATTACTTAAAAAGATATATAATATACTTCTTAAAGTATTAAAGTATTATTAAAATATATAATGCTTAATAAATAAATATAAAAAAAAAGGGTTTCTTAAGATATTACTTTATTTTTAAAATAGTAACTAATACTAAAGAAGAATAGAAAGCTAAAGTAGTAAGTACTATTAAAAGTATTGAGAAACTAAAAAAATAGCTAATCTAAGAATATGTTAATATATATATACTTTACTTTATACTAAACTATTAAAGAATTATATATATAGTCTTTATTCTAAGGCGTATATATTTATTAAATATAATTTACTTTCTTAACTATATTATACTAGCTTAAATTAATACTCTAAATTATAGTAAGAATATATTAATTAATACTTAAGACTAAGTTATTTTAAAGTTATTACTTCTAAATCTTACAAAATAAGTAAAAAGTAATATCTTATATAAAAGTAAATACTCTTTTAATTTTTTAAAAAAGAAAGTATTAGACTTAAAAAAGCTATTTAAGAAATACTAAATAAAAGAAAATAAACTTATATATTAACTATAAAAGATTCTACTAAACGTGCGTAAAGCTATAAGTACAAATTCTAAATATAAGTTTTTAAATACTATAAAGAATATAACTTACTACAAAATATAAATAAGCTATATACTACGTATACTAGTAGTAACTATAAAAGTAGACTTAAAGAGGTAAAAATAATAATTTATTTAAAGTTTAGACTAGCTATCTTAGTAACTAAATATAATCTAATATAAAAATAAGTTAATAAAATACTAAGATATATTTATAATCTAGACTTAAAGATAAGTAACTTTAGTATCTATACTAGTAAAGCTAAATTTATAACTATAATATCTAACGCGCTAAAGAAGTAGAATAGTATTAAATAAGATACTAAATAGTAAGTAATTAATAAGAGAGAAAATTTAGGTATATATCTAGATAATATAGTAAGAAAGTTTAATAGCTATTAGTTTCTTAGACTTATCTCTTAACTTAGCTCTAAAGTGCTAAAAAGAACTCTAGTATATTAATAAGAAGTAAATATATTAAACTTAATTATAGATAATAAAGACTAAGAAAAAAGTCTAAATATATAAAATTAGCTAGCCTATTTTCTTATAGATACTTATTTTTATATAAATAGTAACTTTTTACTAATAATAATAGTTAAGAAAGTATACTTATTAATAACTTAGGTTACTAACTCTAAGTACCTAAGTATTATTAAGAAATAATATTATAAGATCAATATTTTAGTTCTAAAAAATAGTAATTCTTAATATAATAGAGTTTACTATAACTATAAATACTTTATTACTTAAGTTCTAAAGCTATATAAGTAAGCTATAAATAGGTTTTTCTTTAATAAAGTTTTATATATAAAATACTTTTACTACTACTATTAGTACTATTAGTATAGTAGTAAAGTAACTTCTATTCTATTTATTTATTATTTACGTATAGATTAATAGAATAATAATATACTAAGCTATTACTACTAACTAAATAAGAAAAGTCTACTTACTATTAACTAAGTAGTATTTTAAAAGAAGATAAGACTTAAATAAAATAATATTTTATTTTAGAAGAATAGTAACTATATTTACTTTATATTTAAATATTTATATACTAACTTAGAAATTATATATATTATTAATAATAGCTTTAATAAATATTAATATTACTTATGTTATATAGAAGACTAAAGTAACCTAGGCTAGCTATAAAATATATACTACTTACTAATCTAAGAAGTTATATAAATAGACTTAGTTAACTAGATAATCTATACTTTATTATAAGAAAAATATACTATAATTTTATTCTTTTACTATACTAAGTATACTTAGGTTAAAGACTTAACTTTCTTTAAATATATTAATATTAATCTTAAATAAGTTTAAAATGACAGAGTAAGAGCTTAAGTAATATAAGAATTAGTATTATTTAATAATAAAAATACTAATAATTAAACTATTATACTAAAGAAATTCTATAATATATTTTTTAGATACCTAAAATAGTATTAGAATATAAATATTTATACTTTAAATAGATATATTAAAGCCTAAAATAATAAAAAGAATTAACTAAAGTTGATTTTATTACTATACTCTTAAGTTTATTAGACTTATATTCTATGTAAATAAAAATATATCTAAATTACTTTTTCTTTTCTACTATATAAATTAATAAGACCTACTACTAAAATATAATATACTATTCTCTTATAGTTTATAATAGTAAAAAAAAAATATTATAAAAAACTTTACTATATGTTGGTACCATATATCGTACGGCGCAAGGACTCGAGAAGTAGACTAGTATTACGTAATCCTGTGGCACGTGCGCGCGTTCGCACGAAGCAAACTCGCTTCGTGCAACGCAAGACAAAAGCAACAACAACCAGAACAGAATGAATTACTAGTAGTCGACTTAGTCCTACCCTTTGTACGATCGTACCCGTACTAGCTATCTAGACGTGATGCACGGTAGATAGCCCATTCAACACTATAGGTATTTATAAGAAACTTTACTAAGCTTATTATAATTTACTACTATATTTAAATAACTATCTAGATATCTAAACTAATATGAAAAAATATAATAGTTATTTTTTGCTAATATTTATCTTAATATTTAATTACTAATCTAGAAGGCGCTACTTAAATAGCTTAACTAGAATAATAACTTAATAAATTAAGAAGTCTATAGGCCTTCAAGTATACTAGTACTAAATATTAAGAAAGTAATTAATAAAAACTAAAAATTCATATAAGATATATTAAGTAACTTTAGAAACTATAGAAAGAAATAAAATAAAAAGCGTTTACCATAGTCTTATTATAATAGATTTTTAACTACTTTTATTTTATAAATAAAAGCTAGTACTCTAAATAGATAAATAATTAGAAAGAGTAGAATATAGACTTTACTTAAAAAGATATTATATCTTACTTAGTAGATAAGATTAGGTTAGAGCTAAATAAAATCTATTAGTTTACTAATAATATCTAAATCTTAGTAGCTTCTCTTACTTTTACTTAGCTAACGCTATAGACTTATTTAAATATCTTACCTACATTAGATACTACTAACTTACTAACTTTTACTACTTAGTATAGTAAAAAGCTTAAAGCTACTAAGAAGTAATATAGTAATACTATAGCTATAAAATCTAGATACTTCTAAATTATACTTAGATTCTATATAGATATATCTTAAATAACTAAAAAAGGCTACTAGCTAAATAGATTTTTTTTATAATACTTTAATTTAACTTTACTTTACTTATAAATAGTACTACTACTTACTATAGTTACTTATTT
>QGDG01000027.1:0-355502 GCA_003268315.1 Stemphylium lycopersici
AGAAGAAGAAGAAGAAGAAGAAGAAGAAGAAGAAGAAGAAGAAGAAGAAGAAGCTTATTTGGCACTATTCGCAACTCATCAAAGACCGATTCAATCTTCGAGATCTGGATCTGGCCCACCACCTTTGATAAGTGGTGCAACCGAATCTCCAACCGCCAAGTCATCCACGAAGGTGTCTACTGTTTAATTTAACGCTCGCTGTTGTCTCTAGGCATAAAAACCACTCTAAGGGTATCTTTATTTGTCTTTCATCTTCATCTCTTCTATATGGCTAGGTGTTTCTTCGCTGGTACACTACATCATGACCATCAACTCGATTGCAAGCGACTGCAATGTCCATCCACAGAGGGGCCTGCACAAGCCGTAACTGAGGATGCACGGTAGGATCAAGGAGTCTGCGAATTGCGGAGAATTGGGCTCCTGTACAAGAGAAGTTTCAGTCGCACGCTCACCATCACCAGTTTCACTTGGCGATGGCCCCCACCCATTACATTATCGGCTGATAACGATGATCAAACTGCACACCCAAACAGTGGCATGTCAAGAACCCTACTGTCCAACATATCCGTCCTACCGTCACACATCCGACATAGCGCATCAAAACCCGAGTTGTTTTCAGAGAGTTTACCAGATCAAACATTTTCAGGCAAGCTTCCATCAAGATTCGATTGCGAGGAAGATATATCCGAGCCCTCTCCATCCTTGCGCAGCCAACATGCAGCCGATGCATATGTACCTGGAATATTAACTAGTTCCACAAAAGGCCCTTTAGCAGCGGCTTCTCGCCCGAAGGAAGCCCTAAAGGCAGAGCTGGGCAGAATTAGAACAGCGTTATCAATGGGGCGTATGAAGTTTATGTCTTTACCGGGACGGTTGACGGAGGATAAAGAATAACTTTCTTGGATGGAGCGGCCGCAACAGTGGAGTATGTGAAATTACTTGATTGGTATAATAAGCGTTTCAAGAGTAGGGGTTCTGTTTGCTGAGCACGTATTTGCTCTCTTCATCTCAAGCTTTAGTTTCGTATCGTACCGAGATCGTCAAAGTCTCCCCACCTGCTAGCAGAACGAAACATGTCGTGGTGTAATTTGACAATGTTAATCACTTTGCAGAGCTTGAGAAAACCCATGCAAAACACATATCTCATATCTCATAATAATAATAATTCACTACTACAAATAACCAATGCAAACATGACGAATCATCACCCTTTCTAAATCTTAATACCCTGCAAAATCGGCTTCGCCTCCTCACTCTGCCACCACCCATCCTTACCCCCGGGGAAGCTAAACTTGTCCATACTCTCCGGTTTCATCTCAACCGAATAGCCCGGATCCATGGGGGTAACATAGTATCCCTTCTCAATCCTGGAGGGATGGAAGAAGTGCTCATGCAAATGGTCGACATACTCGAGGACACTCTTCTTGCCACTGACGACCACATAATCAATGGTAGACAGGTGCTGGGTGTACTCTGGCAGGCCGACGCCACCGGAGTGGGGGACGATGGGGATGTTGAACTTGGCGGCCATGAGCAGGACGGCAATGACCTCGTTGACGCCGCCGAGGCGGCAGGCATCGATTTGGCAGATGTCGATTGCGCCGCTGGCGAGGAATTGCTTGAACATGACGCGGTTTTGGCACATTTCGCCGGTGGCGACGCCGATGTTGAAGGGTTTTAGGGCCTCGCGAATGGCTTTGTGGCCGAGGACTGGGGTGGGGAGTTAGCAGCTATAGGGAGGGGAAAAGGAGAGGAAGACATACCATCGTCTGGACTCGTCGGCTCCTCAATAAACCACGGCTTAAACTCCTTGAGCGCCTTCATATACTCAATCGCCTCGGGCACACTCCAAACCTGATTCGCATCCACCATGAGCACGTTCCCCTGATCGAAGCCGATAATCTCTCTTGCAATGCTAAGTCTTTGCTTATCCTGTGCAATGTCGCCGCCAACCTTGAGCTTGAAATGCCTGTACCCCTTCGCCAGCGTTTCTTTCAGCAGACCCCGCATCTTGTCCTCGCCGTAGCCCAGCCAGCCCGCCGACGTGGTGTACGCGGGGACAGCGCGGCTCTCGAGCGCTTCTTGGAGGCGCTCTTTCTTGCCGGCTTCGGCTTTTGTGAGGATCTCGAGGGCTTCTTCAGGGGTGAGCGCGTCGGTGATGTAGCGGAAGTCGATCAGGTCGACGATTTGTTGCGGCGTCATGTCGGCTACTATGCGCCAGACGGGCTGGCCGAGGGATTTGGCCCACAGGTCCCAGATGGCGTTCACCACGGCTCCGAGTGCGAGGTGGATGACGCCCTTTTCGGGCCCGATCCAGCGCAGTTGCGAGTCATTGACTAGGTGCCGCCATGTCTTACCCCAGTTGGCGACGAGAGAGTCTAGTGTGTGGCCTTTGATGCGGTCGGCCAGGTACGCAATTGCTGTGCATACTATCTCGTTGCCGCGGCCAATTGTGAAGGTCTGGGGTTTGGATGTTAGAGCTTTTGCACATGGCTTGGGGTACCGTTATGATGGTGATATGGCATATTGCGGGGCGGGAATCAAGTCCAAGAATGCGCGTGATGTGGCATCGAAGATCTATCATCTATAGCCCAAATCCCAGCCTCTGTTTGTTCTTGAATAGGAAAGTAGTGGAATTTGTTCAACTTACCATACCATGACCCTTGAACTCAGAGTCTGTGTGTAGAATGCAATAAGCTGAAGAGTAGTCACCCGCAGCGTTCATAGCATCGGAACCCGTCTTATCGAGGGATGTCTAACAGGACGAGTTAGCCTCTTCGCACATATACCAAACAAGCGTTTATCCACAAAAATAGCGAATAAAAAAGACGTACCGGAAACCGCACATCCCTCGTCTCGGCTCCTGTGATTGTGATCACCATGGTGATGCTATGTGTGTGTGTGTTTGAGTTGTGGTGTTGAATTCGGAACGGCTTCGGAATGATACCCCGCAAAGATTCTCTCAATTGATAATGTAGTGAAGAAAGTAGGAATGAAGAGAAGAAAAAGGGAAGATGCGAAATGATATAAGTGTCTTTTTTCAACGGATTAATTGGGACAAGAATCCAGATCTAGACTATCTAAACTGGCAAAAGGCCATCCGCGCGAACCTCCACGCACCTCCACAGCTAAGAGCCCCTCCCCAACCATCGTGAGCAGAACCCCACACTGGCCCTCGTCATTCGTGGAAGAACTCGTGCTTGCGCCACTTTACCCTGCCAGCCAACAAAACCGGGGGCTTTTGGAACCCGCGCAAACTGCCTATGGTTACCGGCATTTTATTTACCTCACACGTGAGCTTTACTTTCTAGGACATCATACCACGAACGGTATGCCCATCCTTGTCTGTAGGTGCAGCGACGCGGCTCACACGCAAGTGCTTCGCAGTCTCGGCGAGAAGCTTGGGTTGGACGACCACCAGCAATCACCAGACCATCAACGTAGCAAGCGCAGAACTTGAGGGCCGCTTTTTGGTTTGGGAAGGAAGCTGAGTTACTCCGAAACAGAAGCTTGCACCCCCCCCATCTTATCCTTGAGTTGCTCGTCCACTTGTGGCATGATCAAACGCCGCGGTAAATTAGTTTTCCCGGCCGCGGGAGGAGGGAAGTTGGGTTCAAATGTCAAGTTCAGCGCGGGATACCAGGCTCAACAGCCTGTTCCTGGCCATCATGGGACCGAGTTCATCAGCATACGAACCCCAGAGCAAGTCGTCGTTGTCCAGTCGCAACTGGAACGAAAAGCGCAATGGAGCTGTGTGTCAATAACGCAATGCCTGAGAATGTCTGGACGGACCTGATGTGATGCTCCATTTTCTCCATACACGACTAATTACACTTCGTGTCGTGATGCAAGATCCGAGGACCCTACAGCGCGTCAATAGCTACCCAGGACAAGATCGTCCAGATACTCACTCGCCCGAACCGTGGAGGATGCCGAAACCGTGTGTGGCTTCTAGTCCCGAGACTGTAATAATGACCGACCCTAGAACACATGCGCTACTTCAGATGCATCGAGGCAACAAACCTATTTGATACCCCGTTTCTCAGTCTCACTGTAGTAGATGACCATGCGCCAAAGCTTCTTGACGAGAGCCTCTGCTTCTTCATCGAGGGCCTAGGTATCATGTTAGCAAGGTGATGTATAGCGGAATGATGCAAAACTTACAACTTCCAAGTTCTCCACCAGGGGCTGTGGCGCGCCCCTACTCTTCAGATGCTCGACAATAGCATCGACTAGCATTTCTTCTTGCACGCCCATGACTTCGAGAACCTTGTTCCCGGCCCACTCCTTGATGTCCTTGTCGATATTCTTCTCGGGAAGATGTTCCCAAGAAACAGGCCATTTCCAGAGACCTTCCTTGTCGTTTGGAATGTCACGCGCAAGTTGTCGCTGTGCCTCTTCGATTTCTTCCTGAGTAAGATTGGCACGAACAGCTGCATCGAAGTTGATTGGAATGAGTGTTCGCTTCTTGGAACCAGGCTGGTCGGTAAGGTCTTCGTCTTCGAGGAGATTCTCGACATCGGCGGCGGTGCGACGAGGAGCAGCAGTCTGTTCGAGCTTCTTGGTGGCGGCACCGAGAGAGATCTTGAAGTGCGCCGGCTCGCGCTGTTCTTCCCTGCGTATGATTTCCTCGCCTTGCTCTTCCAAGAAAGCATCGGCCTGGCCACGGGCATGGTCTTGTTGCCTCTTCTGTGATGCTGTTTCGCGGCGTTCCTGGTCTCGATCGATTGCATCTTCTTTGGCTTCGAGGCCACGGACCTTCTCGCGCTCGCGGATCCAGTCGCTGTGATCGCGGTAGTAGGGGTCACGCCTAGAGGCTGCTTCGTGGTCGTCATCGAATTCGCGGAGCTGCTTGGCCTGTGCGGCACGAGCAATCTCGCGCTCTGCATCCATGTTCTTGAAGTGGTCGTTAGTGCGCTCGAGTGAAGCGACGGTTCGGCGCTCAGTGTTAAGCCATCGAGAGAGCTGCTTTTTGTAGGCCTCGTCGGCCTCTTCGTTACGCTTCTTCTGGCGACGGCGCTCGAGTTCTGAGTCGCTGGCAGAGTCATCGTCATCCTCGCGGGAAATATAGACACCGTTGTTTACGGCACCCCCGTTGACAAAGTTGACTCCAGCTTGGTAGTCGCGAGGGAACTGCGACCCCTTGGGCCCACTGGGAGCCCCTTGAACAGCCCTCTCTGCCCTTGGGCCCAGAGGCACACCGTTGGCACCGCCCGGCCCGCTGGGGGCAGAGGGTGGTGGCGATGCGCGCCTTCCGCTACGGCGGCGTTCTTCGGCCTCGAGTTCTTCTTCCCTCCTCAAGCGCTCGCGATCGCGTTGGTTGGAACGGTCGCGGAAGGCTGCAATCTCGGCGGCGACTATCTCGCGCATCTCGGCTGGGATATCCGCAAGTTCGTCCTCCCCAGTAGCAAGGTTAACGAATGCAACCTCTACATCGTCGCCGTCTTGCGCCTGAGCGTCTTGCATCATAGTGTCTCCAGCATAATCGGTGGGCGCGCTGGGTGGGTTGAAGAAGCTTGCGAGGACGGAAGCAAGGGTTTCCTTTGCGCTGTCAAGGCGGAATTGAACGGTAGCCTCGTCTTCGTTTCGGGTCTTGCTCCATTCCTCGGCATATCTGATGGAGGCGTCGTCGACCATTACGTGCAACTGTGTCGTCTCGACTTCCTCCTCCTCGCCGTCCTCCTTCTTCGCTCTTCCAGCCTTTTGGCGCTTTGTAGGCACGCGTACTTCCTTGAAAATCTCGGCGGCCGTCTCCAAGCTCTGGGCATCTGCAAATTCGGCGAAACCAAAAGTCTGGGGCTTGTTGTTGGCATCGGTCGCCCTCGTCCAGCGAACCAGCTTTCCTGCCGTCTCCAGAATGCGCTCCATTCCCTCATCACCGCCAACGCCATCCGGGATGCTGCCGACGAATATGGTCCTAGCAATCTCTTCGCGAGTGGGTGGGTTGACTGGCTGGGGCATGTCCCGGCGATCGCCATCCCTGTCCATACCAAGCCCACGGCGAGCGGGTGGTGGTCCATTGTCTCTCCGTCCGCCTACGGGGCTATCGACGGCTCCAGGGCGGCCTCCCTGTGTTCCCAGGCGGATGACGGGCGCATTGAAGTTGAAGTTGGGCATGTTTGCGGGTGCTTGCCAGCCCGATGGCAGAGCGCGTGGTCCGTTCATTGCTGGCGGGCCTTGAGCGTTTGCGACACCTGGGGGTGCTGCTACACCGGGAGGAGCTGCGGCGCCTGGAGGGCCTGGGAATTGTTAGCTAGTACTCGCTGTTGATGGGGATTCTACGTACCCATTCCAGGTGGTGCTATGCCAGGCGGAGTGCCGGCAAAGCCTGGAGGGCGGTTGTAGCCCGGAGCACCTGCGCATGTTAGCAGCCTTCGCGATGCAAATAACGTGAGAACGTACCAGGATAGCCGTACATGTTGTATGGATGTACGGTCGCGGGATTCAGCACAGCGCTTTGGAGATGGCGCTCGGGTGGGTTGCTCGTCGAATTCGCCGAGTTTGTCGCGTGTAGTAGTAGTAGTAGTAGTAGTGAGCGACACAAGTCGCAGATGAGATTTGGAGCTGTACAGACGCTCGGGCCACGCAACTTCCGAAGAATTTGGGAACCGCGTCCTGCAGTACGTCGATGGTTTCACCCCCGCGAATCTGCAATTGGACTTGGCCGCACCACATCACATCAGCCATGGCCTCGAGATCGCTGGGCGAGCTGATGCTCCGGCCGTCTTCCCTCACTCGGATACCGCATGCGCAGATACCAAGGCAGACAACAACGCCATGGCCATGTCAACGAAGCTTCCAATCGCTGAACCGGCTCGCACAACCAAAAAGGGAAGACGAGAAGAATGAACACTACGTATCCGAACGTGAATCACAACGACCACAAGCCCGCTATGTACCCGAGAGTGAAGCTGCGCAGCCACAGCCACGGCGAAAAGCCCAGCCCTCGCAAGCCGAAGCCACGCAGGCAATCGACTCTCTCTTTAGCGGCATGCCCACCAGCCAGACCCCGCCCCCGTACATGGCGCGAAATGCAGCACAGAAAAACTCCGGCGACCGTATATTCGGCTCGGAATTCTCCAACACGAGCCGCGCGCGCCCGCGAGGTGAGCGAGGCGCCCCAGGCCTAGACTTCAACTCCATGGCCATGCCGGACTCGATGCTCAACCCCAATCTCTCCAACAAGCCTTCTGATGCCGCCAACCTCGCCATTCAACAGGAGAAAACCTTCTCGTCGTACCCCCGCCTCAACCCGACATACGGACGCACAGTAGAATTGGATGCTAGCCGCGGGCGGGATATCGTGAGAGGCATTGGTATGCTGGGCAGTCTCATGGCACGAAACAAGGTCAAGAGCGACTTCAACAAGCAGAGGTTCCACGAGCGAGGGGGGTTGAAGAGGAAGAGACTGGCGTCTGAAAGGTGGAGGGCGAGGTTCAAGCTGGGCTTCAGGGACATCACGGGACGAGTTACTGAATTGACGAAGAAGGGGTGGTAAATATCCAGCCATGTATGATATCAAGTACGGGGTGTACATACTGTACTATAACAGCATTTGCATGTACTAGCATAAGAAGGCTCCGGGTATGAGAGATTAGGAGCTCGCCTGATGGGAATACAAGATTACGATAAAATCTCCAACCCCCTGTTTGAATGGTACACCTGCGAAAGACAAGCCTCCCAGCCGACACTTTTGCGGAGTTGCCCCGGGAGTCTGCCTCGGAGGTTACCCAGTAGCAGCAAGTCGGGCACAGGCCACCCAACACCGTCTGGCGTACCCAACAATGTTCCCAAGTTGACACATGCACCTCGAACCACTAAAGCTGCCTAACACGCAGCGCAATGTACACCAAATAGCAAACCAGACCGATTCTCGCCTCCTTATACCTCCTCACCCTCCTTCCCTACAATATCGCAACACATTCCACAAAGCCATGCCCTCCAACCCGAACTCGCGCAGCAAACCATGGCTCCCAGCCGTCGCGCTGCTCTCCTTCTTCAGCACGCTCGCAACGGCACTAAGCGGCCAGGAGCCCATGGGGAGCTTGGAGCAGCAACGGGGATATAACCCCGGCGAACCAATTCCAGTTAGCTGCTTGAATAGGACTATGTAAGTTTGTTTCCCTGTCGCGAAGGAAGAGCATTGGGCGTTACGAATCGGGGAAGAAGCAAAGTGGCTAATGCGTCTGGCAGAGATACCGGTGAACATGTACGTTTTTACTTATATTTCCTTTGCGACTAGAAATCTCGCACGCACGCGCACGCGCGCGCGCATAAAATGGGTAGTGGATGGGGATAAGGGCGCCGTGTATACGACAAAGAGGGGGCGCTTCTTGCGACGAATTCATAGCTCCGACACACAAGAGACAGAAAAGAAAGAGAGAGAGAGAGAGAGACAAGCATACCGCAAACGAAACTAACAGCCCCAACCTCAGATCACAGACGCAGCCGGTCACTTACAATACATACCCTTCCCGGTATGCAACGAAACCGGCCGCCCCCTCGAACTCTTCTTCGGGCACGAAAAAGACGTAAACTGCACCATTGATTTCGTAACAGACGAGTTCTTTCACCGTACGCTCCCCCCACCCCCCCTTTCGATTGTCCCTCCACTCCCTCAAACACAATCACACACACACTCATTCACTCACACACTCCCTCAGTCCTAGAATTCTACATCCACAACGACGCCCCCCTGTCGTGCCGCATCCCCTCCAAACCCCTCCCTCCCTCGGTCCTCGAAACTCAATACCTAGTCTCCGACTCGTCCACGCAAGAAGGCGCCCTGGGATCGCAATCAACATCCTACACGCCCCTCATCATCGCTTTGGCGGGAACACTGCAACTCTCGCACCTGCACGTGGGAAACTACTTGAATCTGCTGGTCCACGCGGCACCCAAGGCAGTCTCTGCCGGAACTGTCGATGCGGCCACGGCGTACAGTGTGAGCAGTCATACAAGAAACACAAAGATTACGATTGGCGATAGTTTACCCCTGGTTTTCGCCGTGAGGTGGTATCCGAGTACCACGCTGCCGCCGGGGTGGAGTGGCTATGGGGGCCATATTTACACGAGTACGCTGGTGTATTGCTTTTTGAGCGCTGTGGCGAGTGCGGCGGTTTGTGTGGTTTACTTTCGTGGTGTTGAGTTGCCCCGGCGGTTGAAGAGGTATGCGACGGATAGGATGAACGGTGGGGGTGGTAGAGGCTTTGGTAATGGAGGAAGTGGCTATGGGCTGCCTGTTGCCAACGGGAGAGGTGGCCCGGTAGGCATGGGTAGTGGCTATGGCTTGGGTGGCTATGGGTACGGAGGAGGTGGAAAGAGAGCCGATTAAAGGGAACCAGGAACATGCAACATCACCTTCACACGCGAAAACATATGATTATGCTATCTATTCATTCGTATATCATGATGCTGGTACTACCTTCAGTACTTCAGATGCTTGTGCTACATACTATTGGATTCCCTTAGGAACTCATTCAACCATTACCGCTACACCCATTCTCCATCTACAAAGCAGACTTTTTCTTGAACGCGTTGATGAGACCGCTTGTGCTAGCGTCGTGAGAAGTCGACTCCTTGTCGTCATCAAGCTCAGACTGGATCTTCTTGGCCAGCGACTTGCCGAGCTCAACACCCCATTGGTCGAAGCTGTTGATGTTCCAGATGGCGCCCTCGGTGAAGGTAAGGTGCTCGTAGTAAACAATCAGGGCTCCCAGGGTAGCGGGTGTGATCTTGTCCGCCAAAATGGAGGTAGTGGGTCGGTTACCAAGGAAGGTCTTGTGCGCGACGAGCTCCTCTGGCGCGCCCTCAGCCTTGACCTCGTCGGGCGTCTTGCCGACCATGAGAGCCTCGGCCTGGGCGAAGAAGTTGGATGCAAGCATCTTCTGGTGCTTGTTGTTCTCGACTGGGTTGTGGCTCTTGGCAGCCAGGATGAAGTCGGTGGGGATGAGCTTGGTGCCCTGGTGGAGGAGCTGGTAGAAAGAGTGCTGTGCGTTGGTGGCCGGCTCACCGAACAGGATGGGGCCGGTGGTGTACTTGACGTAGTCGCCGCTACGAGTAATGGCCTTTCCGTTGGACTCCATGGACAGTTGCTGAAGGTAAGCAGGGAACCTGTGCATGTACTGGTCGAAGCTGTATCAAAGTTAGATCACATCGTCCTTTATCAGAATGCGCAACTTACGGAGAGACAAGGTGGGTCTGGGCACCGAAGAAGTCGGAGTACCATACGCTCAGCAGGCCACCAATGACGGGAATGTTCTGCTCCAAGGGAGTCTCCTTGAAGTGCTTGTCCATGGCGTGGGCACCGGCAAGCAGTTGGTGAAAGTTGTCGAAACCAATGTAGAGGGCAACGCTCAGTCCAATGGCACTCCAGACACTGTAGCGTCCACCGACCCAGTCGGAGAAACCGAACATGTTCTTCTTGTCAATACCGAACTTGGTGACCTCGTCCTCGTTGGTGGAGAGAGCGACGAAGTGCTTCGCAATGTCCTCCTGCTTTGCGCTCTTCAAGAACCATGCCTTGGCGGTGTTGGCATTGGTAACGGTCTCGGCGGTGGTGAAGGTCTTGGAGGCGATGAGGAAGAGGGAGGTCTCTGGGTTGGAGTCCTTGAGAGCCTCTGCAATGTGGGTGCCGTCAATGTTGGAGACGAAGTGGATCTTGAGATCACGCTGTGAGTAGGCCTTGAGGGCTTCTGAGACCATGACGGGGCCACTGGTCCATGTTAGCGATGATTCTCTAATGATCTGCGGCGCGTTTGATTGATGACGTACAGGTCGGATCCACCGATACCAATGTTGATAATGGTGTCAATCTTCTTGCCAGTGTATCCCTTCCACTCGCCGCTACGGACCTGCTCACTGAACTCCTTCATGTGGTCAAGGACAGAGTTGACGTCACCGACAACGCTTTGGCCATCGACCTTCATCTCCTGGTTGGAGGTGTTGCGGAGCGCGACATGGTAGACAGCGCGGTTCTCAGTGAAGTTGATCTTCTCGCCAGCGAACATGTCATCGCGGAGCTTCTCGAGGCCAGCCTCTTTTGCGAGCTCAATGAGGAGCTTCAATGTCTCCTCGGTGACAAAGTTTTTGGAAAAGTCAAACAGGATCTCGGAGTTCTCGGCATCGTTCTTGAAGGTGCGGCTGAACTTCTCGAATCGCTACAAAGGTTAGACGGAGCAATTGCTGGCATGCGCGAATCTTACCTGAGGGTCCTTCTTGAAGTACTCTTTGAGGACAATATCCTTTCCGAGCTTCTGGTGGTGGTCCTGGAGCGCCGACCAGGCGTTGAGGTCTGAGGCCTGTGCGAAGCCGGGCATCTTGTGTTACAGGGCTAGATAGTGGGGTGAGCATGCATGACGTACAGGGGACGACGGTATATACAAACATTCAACGTGTCAAGGATTGGGGAAATTGGGGAGGGGGTGTATGGAAACGGTCAATTGCAAGAGGGAAGATGATTGAAAAGTTTCGAGTAGAGCGGATGATGTGATTGTTAATGTTTTGGCCGAGATGTCGTCGCAGAAATGTCCAAGGCGCGGCCGAGACCCCGCTTGCGTCAGAGCGTCGTTGAGGAAAGAGGGGCACCACTTTTATCACCACGCGCAACCTGGCAACTCGTCTCGTTGGTTCCAGCCTTACAAAGCCGATGGCAAAGGCCGACCCCACCGCCGTGGCTATGCAAAAGCATCGTGAGACATGGTGCATCATTCGGCCTTGACTCAATGGGGATATCGTCTTGATTTGCTTGCCTGAACATAGGCTTCTCATACAAATGCTGCCTTAAGCGCCATGCCGTTGCTCCAGAACCCAAAAAGCTTCAAAGAGCGCTGAGATCCCACCAATCACTATGCTTTCTATGTGTGGATCCATCCAAAGCCGGTGGGTGTTCTTCCTGCGCTCGGCTCCATCGCCGGGACAAGCCAAGCACCAACTCAACGGCTCCAATGCCGAAATGTCACAGCCAATGCCTTATCTTTCTGTCACACCCTCGAACGATGGGTCCTTTACTGAACCGCCAGCATCACCGAGACCGGCGACGGGACGGTTGTAGGACCATCCCGCAAACTGCTGTTGCATAGTCTGGGAAAGCATGGGGCCGTCGACATATGAATCCGTCGGGGCCTCGGAGGTGAATTCGCGGTCAAAGTTGGCAGTGTCCTTTGCGTCAACCTGTGGATTTGTGAGCTTTCTGTGAGTTTGAGGGGCCTGGGGACTTGACATACCACATTGGGCTTGAAGCTAGGCTCGTACTTGCGTTCGAGCAGCTTACGCCAGTCGATGCTGTGGAAGAAGTAGTGTGCCTTGATTTCTGCAGCACCCTTTGCTCCTAACCGCTTCTCTGCGTTGCGGTCAAGCAGGCGAGTCAACAAGTCTCGCGCGGCCGGCGGCACAATCTCGGGGCCTGGGAAATGAAGTGGCTCGGTTAGAATCTTGCGGTACATGTCGTTGGTGTTCTCGTCGTAGAACGGTGGCAGACCAGTCAACATCTCATACAGCAGCACACCGAGTGTCCACCAATCGACAGCCTTGGTGTAGCCAGCACCAGTAAGGAGTTCAGGAGCAAGATATTCGGGCGTTCCACAGAATGCTAGGATCAAGTTAGTCATGGAGCAAAAGATGGAATATCAGGTAACGTACTGTTTGTCCTGTCTTCATCCTTCATATCAAGCTTGCAGAGACCGAAGTCGCAAAGAGCAATGTGGCCAGTGTAATCAAGCAAAATGTTCTCCGGCTTCAGGTCACGGTAAATGACGTTGAAACCGTGCAGGCACTCGAGAGCGCAGAGTAGTTCGGCAGCGTAGAACCGAGCGCGGTTGATGTCGAAACGTTGCTCTTTTTGGAGGTGGTGGAAAAGCTCGCCGCCGTTGACGAAGGCCAGGACTAGATATAGCTTCTCTGGGGACTGGAAGGAGAACTTCAACGGTACGATGAAGGGGTTGTTGATCTGAGCTAATACTGAGCGCTCGGCGAGAGTATGCGCGACTTCAGATCGAGAGATGATGTGTGCCTTGCGGATAGTCTTGAGCGCGTAGATTCGGTGAGTGTCCTTCTTTCTGTGGCTTGTAAGCATGCGTGATATCAAAGTGAGCGGAGAAGCACTTACTGCACCTGCATGACCTTTCCGAAACTACCTTTGCCTACCACCTTCAGCAGCTCGAAGTCGTCGATTGCCAGACGGTCCTGACGGTTCTCGACAAAGTTTACGCCAATCTTCATCTGCCCACTGCCAAACTGCACGGGTATCCAGTCGGCACCGGCCTGGCCAGCGCCATCCTCTCCCTTTGCTGACTTTCCATCTGTCCGTTGCTCCTCGAATCGTGGGTTGACCCTCAGTGTGCCGATGAAGATGTCCTCACTGCGGCCAGCGTTGGGAGATGCGGAGGGGTTTCGGATATACAGCGAGACGGTGATTTCGGTGACGCGGGACACATCGAACTTGTACTGGGTGTTGCTGCCAGCCCAGAGCGGGTTCTCGGGGGTACCTGAAACGGCGTTGATGAAGACTTGCTGCTTGTCAAAGTCGACCAGGGCGTAGGGCAGGTGTTTTGAGGAGTAGCGACCGTGGATCGTGGGGGCAGCATTGATGCTACCCGCGGCAGACTGTGGACGGTTCGCGTACGAGCCAGCGGCGTTCCGAGACGAGGAACCGGGGCGCATTGAGCCTGCGACGGAGAGACCGCCGCCCTGAGACAGCGAGCCTTGGTGGTGGCCTTGGCCACTGAACTGTTGCTCCACGCCCGGAGGCAGCGAGAACTTCTGGCCTTCATGGAGGGTGACTATTAGGATACCTGGGCGAAGGGGCGGTGGAGGCGGGGCGGCGTCTGCTTCTGAGGATGCTGTGCTGGGTCAGCCAGGTGTGAGGGGGCGGTGGACGAGTCTAGTACCAATGGCATTGTCCTTGGAGTCGGCGAGGGCGGTTGCGCTGCTGGCATGGCTGGAGGCCTTGGGCGTGGCTTGGTCGTTGACTATTGTCGACGTCGACGAGGAGCGACTGAATGTGTTGGCAAGCGGAGCAAGGTGCGTCTCCTTGAGCTCTGCAAGACGAGATTAGCATGTCAAAGTACACGGCTGAGGGCATACGCACTCTTGGTGAGCTTCCAAGACATGGTTGCGGCAGCTCAACGGTGTTGGATGCAGGAAGACAGACCGACAATGTCAAAGGGTGGAGACAAGCGGGAAAGCGGCGATCGGGGCGGACCAAGACAGCGGCGGTGGTGCTTATGAGTGCGGAGCCTGGCGCATACGGGCAGGGAAAGGGGATGCAGAACAAAGGCGTAGGGAGAGGATGGTGGCGACGTGTCTGGGTAGCGTCCGAGTGTCCGCCAGGCCCTTGAATGCGCTTCTGCGATGCTCGAGGTAGGGTCTCGGGTTTGAGGGGTCACATTGGGTCGCTAGCCCTAATTTCGGGCGGTGGCCAGGTCGTGTTTCCCGCACTGACACGCCCGTCCGCGCCTGAAGTCATTTCCAGTGTTTGGAGCCCCACGACGAGTGCGAGCCTGCTCTTCTATTTCGAGCCGGCCAGCGGCGACAAAATGAAAGCGGGCGCCGGAAGACGCGACCACCTGTAACGTTTGTGCCTGCTCCTTCCGCCTCGGCTGCAGCTTCCGCCGCCATCAACCCCGGGCGCGTGTGCGCCAACAGCGAGCCACTGCCGCGAGCCACTGCCACGAGCCACTGCCTGGAGCCCGACACCACACTGCGCCTTGCTGATTGCACCGACCCGACGCGCCATCTGCAAACAAACGTGAAGGCCTGCCATTAGTCATTGCACGCGTTTGCAGCGACTCGCGCACCGCCACAGCTTGCTGTCTCACCTCCACGTACACATCCACACTCCGCGCCCGCACTCCACCCCCGACCCCCCGTCCCCCCGACCCGCGTCGCCACGCTCCGTCACCCTGTCCAGCCCCAAATCGCGGGGCGCCATGGGAGTCATCAAGAAGAAGACGGGCACGCGCGGCACCGAGGGCGGCACCAAGTATGTCTGCGATGTCTGCTCGTCTGACATCACCTCCACGGCACGTCCCGCACCGCCCCTTCGACCGCCAGCTGCACACTGACAGCGCCTACAGGTCCGCATACGCTGCGCCGAGGATGTCTGCCACGAATACGACCTCTGCGTGCCGTGCTTCGCCGAGGCCAAAGCTACAAAGGACCACCAGCCTGCAAAGCACAAGTTCAAGGTCATCGAACAGCATTCCATTCCAATCTACACCGAGGACTGGGGCGCCGATGAGGAGCTGGCTCTGCTGGAAGGAGCCGAGACATACGGCCTGGGCTCGTGGGCAGACATTGCCGACCACATTGGCGGCTACCGCGAAAAGGACGAAGTGCGCGATCACTACATCAACACCTACCTGAACAGCCCGAGCTTCCCTCTCCCGGAGCACTGCAGCAAGGATGACACCGAGCTCAGTACCCGCATACCGCGCCACGAGTTCCAGGCGAGGAAGAAACGGAGGATCGAGAAGAAGAAGGAAGAAGCCGCCGGTCGCGAGCCTGACGCGCCCAAGCAAAAGCCCACGGCGAGTGTCCCGGCCTGCCACGAGGTCCAGGGGTACATGCCCGGTCGCCTGGAGTTCGAGACGGAGTACTTCAACGAGGCGGAAGAGGCGGTCCAGCACATGCAATTCGACCCAGGCGATGGCATCAACCCCAGGACAGGCGAGATTGAGCCCGAGATGGAATTGAAAATGGTCATCATGGCCATCTACAATCACCGCCTCGACGCTCGAGTGGAGAGGAAGAAGATCATATTCGAGCACCAGCTGCTCGAGTACCGCAAGAACCAGCTGGCTGACAAGAAGCGGACCAAGGAAGAAAAGGATCTTATGAACAAGGCCAAGCCCTTTGCGAGGATGATGCAACACGCCGACTTTGAGCAGTTCTGCAAAGACCTCGAGTACGAGCACAACTTGCGACAGGCCATCTCGCAGCTGCAAGAGTGGAGGAGCATGCAAATCACAAGCCTCAAGGCTGGCGAAAAGTACGAACAAGAGAAGCAGCAACGTCAAACCAGACCACCTCCGATTGGGCAGTTTGACCGCCTCGCCTCGAGTAGAATGACAAAGCCTCAGCCGCCCTTTGAACAACCGTCGGCGGCCACAGCATTACTTGCCCAGGACCTTCCTCTGCACATCAAGCAGAGCAGTGGTCTGACTACCCCTCCTCCCGACCGCGCTCCGAATGGCGCCAACGGGGCAAATGGCGTCCTAACTCCGCAGCACACCAAGACAAAGTTTGTACCCAAGTCGCTCCCGAATACGGTGCCTCTCAAGTTTGGCAAAGAGTCCAAGGCCGATCTCCAATTGCTCAATGCCGAGGAAGTAGAGTTGTGCAGCGTCTTGCGCATCATGCCGAAGCCCTACCTGGCCCTCAAAGAAACCATCATTCGTGCGGCTCTGAATAATGGCGGTGCGCTGAAGAAAAAGACTGCTCGAGAGATTTGTAAGATTGACACAAACAAGTCATCGCAACTGTTTGAATACTTGGTGCACAGCGGGTGGATAGCAAGGGCGTAGGAAGCATCGCACAAGTCGATCCAATGGCGTTTAGGTAACGATATACCCTGGTGACAGGAGGCGTTGTAGCTTTGATGGGTACATGGTTGGTCGTACAATACTTGTTGAATGAAACATTATTTTCATCTCTCCCCCTCATAGTACGCTCGACCACGTCGCGACGCGGTAAGCCCACATAGCAATTGGACAACCGTTGTCAAAGCTTCACGCTACCCCCAACGACGGCCGAACACAAACAACCGCGCTCACTTCCGCGCTTCCCCACCCGCATCCCGATCACCACACGCCACAATCACCATGTGCCTATAGCTAATTCTCCGATCTCTGGGGACCGTGGCCTAGCGAAGCTCTGAAGAAGCAAAACCCGCAATCCTTGCAGCAGCCCTGACATCATTCGCCCACTTAGCCGTGTCTGACCAACGTCTCCGAGGCTGCTCGCGATCCACCTCCCTGCATGGCAGCTAAGTCGCGCTATCCCGACGACATGCCGGGAGTCTTTACTCCCTCGCCGTCGCATGGACGCGAAAAGGCGCGCATCAGCTTCCTCGACTCGGCGCCGCGGTACTCGCTTGCGCCTGAAACCTCCGGGCGCCAGGTGATTGATTCAGATGTCCACGAGACCCGCAAGCGTTCCCGCTATGGCGACAACGCTGTCGCAAGCCCGTCGACCGATGGCTCCTTGATCAACTCCCGTTTCGCAGACACCAAGAGCCCGCCTCCGCTTGCGAACGACCGTTACGAACTGGCCGGGGGCATGGATGCATCTCACTCCTTCGCCAGCCGAGAGGGGGACTACGATGATTACTTCAACCTCGAAAAGCAACGCGGCACCTGGTCCGTCCCTCCTACTCCCCAGGTCGGCCCTGCGTCACAAGCAGCAGTGGGAGAGATGCACACGACACCAGCCGAGACCAAGTCTTGGTCCATCATGGCTATCGTTGGCGGAGTCGCCGGAAAGCTGTTCGAGTTCTGCACGGTACCTTTTCGGGGCTTCCAAGCAGGCGGGGGGCATCGATACAACATCGACTCGCACGGAGAGGTTGCAGCAAAGCTCGGCCTACAAGACGACCCTTATCAACCAGGCCCGGTCCAGCAACCAACACCTGGTGTATACTCAATCGACAACTACGGCGTTGCATCCATCGACTCCGCTACCCCTGAGCAACCGAGATTGGCGAAGCGACTACGTACAACAGATAACTGGGTTATGGTTGGAGCAGACTGCGAGACGGAATCGAGACCGGCCACACCGCGATTATCAGAGCGAAGACTTCCGGGCCATGGCCGATCATTCTCACAGATCCCTCGCCCCGTCTCGCGTGCAAGCGTCACTACACCATCTCAGAAGCGCCCATCCTTGATCCCGGTATCGCGACGGTCGACAACAGACAGACGGTCTTTTAACGGCACCACAAAGCCCTCTCCTAGCTCACACGGCCATTCTCGCTCATACAGCCGGAACAGCTACGGCTCGCCAGTCATGTTCGATGACAGGACTCCAAGCAACACCGCCAGTCCATTGCCCAAGGAGAGCCAACGCTTGATCAACAAGGTGCGGAGAGAGGAAATCGAGGAAGACGAGCGCATGCGCCGGATGAGCATGCAAATGTCCGCCATGCTACGAGAAGCGAATGAAGCTCTAGGCTCAAAATTCGAGGTAGACATGTGCGACGACGACGATGGGATTGACCATAACCCAACCTGGTTTTCGTAAAGTGTGTGTGTGTGTGTGTGCATGTGTGTGTGTGCTCGTACTTCCGCGCGATGACTAAACCATTTCCTTACTGCCACACTACGGCATCGCATCTAACAACGGCCTTTTTTTTCTTTCTCTCTCTCCCTCTAGATAACCGGCGTTTGCTTCTCCAAAGAGAAGGGATTTTGCTTATACCCTTTTTCAGCACCACCCTTTTGCGGTGTCTGCAGCAGCTCCTCGACCAGAGCAAATTTTCCTTTGTAATCATCTAAATTTTCAAGTCAGATAGAAATGTGATCCAGGTTGAATACTTCCAAGGAATACTTCTGTAGGATGCGTTTGTTTTGCACATATCACACGCCTGTCCGCAGCCGCGATTCCGACAACCTGGTTCTGGCGCTTAGTGTAACAAGCGGCGCTGCCTTCCGCGTCGATAACCCGACATCACTTCTTCCCACACCATGGCACCTTCCTGAATTCTACCAAACCTTGCTCGCGCAGATGAAGGGAAGAACTACTCTCCTTGCGCCAATGCTAAGAATAGCAGCAACGGCAGCGTGCTGTTGCTACTAAACCCTCGCTTAAACCGAACCAGGCGCAGTAAGGAAAAGTTACCGCCCCAGCCCTTGCATGGCCTTGTTCATGCATGTCTTCTACTTCCAGTCATGACCACGACTCAGGAATATCCGCCATTGGCGTGATAGAAGAAGAGGTTGGTTTGCTGTTTGAGTACGCCGCATTACGCTCTCCAACGTTTGCTTAACCGATCCACAAGAAGCTATAGCTGCATTTGCAAACCTTATGAACGGAGGTGTCCTGACGATAATCCACCTAGTAGAACCACGCTGTCTCCCCCAAGCGTCATGGAACGCCCCGAAGTACCCTCGTCCAGGCCGCTGCTTCACCCAAGCGATAGATCGAATACTAAAACTAATACCATCAACAACCTCAAAAATGCAGCTCTGACGACAGAAAAGAAGCCTGCCAAGTCCTTCCAACGACTGCTTTCAAACATCTTCGACAAAATACGTGCAATTCCTGGTGATATTGCGAGAGGGTGGCATTGCTGCGTAGTTGCAATGGCACGACTCTGGAGGACGGGCTGGACCCCAGAGGGTTGTAGCTGTGTATTTTCGATAGCTGCACTTCTCGGGCTCGTGGCAACACTTTTGGCGCATCAAAACAAGCCGTTACCGGATTGGCCACAGATTGTTGGCATCAACTCCATCGTATCGCTCTTTTCGATGCTCATCAGAGCCGGGGTGGGCATGGTGCTTGCAGAAGGTATACACGACTTTCCCTAGGACGGCCCCGAGTCTGTTCGAGCAAGACATCTAATCAGAGAGCAGGTATCAGCCAGTCAAAATGGCAATGGTTCCGAAATGCTCGACAGCTCAGCGACATGGAACGATTCGACAATGCTAGTCGCGGTGCCTGGGGATCCGTTGTCTTTCTCTTCGGCCTCAGGATAAGAAAACCGTACTTGGTTGCTGCAATGGGGGCTTTAATCACCGTTATGGCGGCTTTCACCGGATTCGCTGCTCAGCAGCTCATCGTATTCGAAAACTGTCTTCGCCCCGACAACTCTACTTTGGTCGGCATACACAGAACCAACCTATTCGAAGCAAGTGGGCCAAGAACGGCCCCTCGCCTATTTGACGAATACCTTCCTATGAGCGTAGCCATGGACATTGGAATGCTCCAACCGACTGAAGATTACACCAGCAAGCTCTCTTACGGCTGCGCAACAGGCAATTGCACCTTTCCATCTACGAACGAATCAGCATTCTCGACCGTGGCAATCGACTATGCGTGCGAGGATGTCACTTTAGATTTGCAAGTTTCAATTCTTCCCGATCACACCAATTGGACATATGGGGCTCAAGACTTTGGAACCGGACTTGGACCAGATGGGACACCAATAGCGATGAATGTCACGAGTATCAAGTTGGATAGAGCCGGGTTCTACCTCCCCAACGGTACCCAGGTCCAGAATCTGGGGCTTTCACTCCCCATGACGGACGACTCCGACACCTCGGGCTCGCTCAAATTCCCTATCGGCGGCTGGCTTGGGAATCTGGTCACTGGCGCAACAACAATAGAATACAAGGACACGATTAGCACGCTCAAAATGATAGCCGTGCCTGATAGGGACGAACCATCTGAATACAGGGCATTCAGTTGCGGCTTGTTCCCCACGCTGAACACGTATCGAGTGAAATACCACAAAGCCGTCTTGACAGAAGCCCTCGTGTCCAAGGTACGCCTCGGCAGGGACGCGGTGCCGTGGTCCAACGGCGCCTTCACCCTCGCAACCACGCAGACGCTCGTCAACGGCACGATGAAAACCTGCCCGTCGGCCAAGTCGCAAAGGCCAGGTTACGAAGTGCCCGTTGCGCCCGCCAACGTCGACGCCAGCCCTCAAGACAAACGAAACAAAGCAAGGGAAAAAGAAGTACTCTGGTTTCCTCGCGACTGCGTCTGGGCCTTTGCAGTACCCTCCTCGGCCTCCATATACGCCCATCTCGCCGCCATCTTCAACGCCCAGTTCTTGATCAATGCCCCCGGCTTCTCCAGCGTACATGGCTCCGCCTACCTTCGCCAGTTGTACAATGGCGGTAACATGACGCTCGAGCATGTGGACGGCTTCATGAACAACATGACTACCAGCATGAATGCGGTCGTGCGCACCCACGGCCTGCAGAACTACAGTACGCCTGCACTGGGCACACAGTGGTATACCACTACCTGTGTTCGCGTGAATTGGACCTGGATTGTCTTCCCGGCGACCATGATTGCGCTCTCGGCTGTGTTCTTGGTGCTGGTTGCGTTTGAGAGTCGCGGCGTGCAGAGCGGGAGGCTGTGGAAGAGTAGTGTGCTTGCCATGTTGTTTTGCGATTTGGATGAGGGGATTAGAGAGGAGGTGAGGAGTCTGGGTCGCCGCGGTATGGAGGAGGTGGCGCAGGGCAGTAGTGTTTGTTTGGCCAAGGGGACCGAGGGCTTGAAGTTGGTGCGTGGGAAGGGGTGAGAGGTATTTTGTGTTTTACAGACATCAACGCTTATTTTGACTTTGGCTTTCTTTTTCTTTTTTCTTTTTACGCCGCGTGAATCTTCATTTTTGTTTCATGGAGTTTTACACCATACATGTTTGCAATGACAGGCTACACGGCTTTTACAGTGTGTGCGGCTTATGGACCGCCGGAGTAGCTCGTCTCACGAGCAAAAGCCGCGTATACGCATAGCTTATGACCAAGACAGCGCAGCTTTGCAAACGACAGTCTCACTGTCCACACCAACAGATGTTTTCTACACATCACTCCTACCACTCGCATCTCTCTTCAGATCCTCAATCAAAACACTCATAAGCTTGAACATCTCACCCGCCAACTTCTTCCCCGTCTCCCTCCACCCCTCCTCGCACAGCCTCCCAAAACGATCAGGATGCCAGCGAAGCCGCTCTTGCCGCAACCACTCATAGCTATACAGACCGCTCGCACGCAGCAGCCTTTCCACATCATGCTGGCACGCATGTATGCTATTATCCTCCAACTTGAGCATCGTGCACGCAGTGAGAGAGCATTTCGTAACACTACTTGGCAAGTAAGGAAACGAAGAAAGTAGTTTGGGTGACGACGAGGGTGTGCGATGTAAAGGTGGGGGTTGTGGAGTTGCAGAAGCGTCTGAACTGCTCGATTGCGAGCGAACCTGCAGTTTGCGTGGGGCCTTTGGTTTCGAGCCGCCCGTTGCAGCTGACGCGGCAGCGAACATGACAGCCGTCTCTGTAGACCATTTCTCGTACAAAGCTTGCATTGCCGCATCTGGTTTGGGGTCTGCTGGCTGTGGCGTCGTCCCGTTCGGCGGGTAGTCGCCAGATTGCCCAGTGCTCGGTTTAGCCTTGTGTTTGGACTTTGCGCGAGCGAAGAAGTTGAGCGCAAAAGTCTCCAGCGCATCTTCGTTTACGTCGTCGATGGAGCCCGCCCACGTTCCGTCGTTGCGGATGGCGATGAACTGGTCTGCGCTTGTCGAGTCCAGCGCGATGAAAGCGAGATTGCTCCAGAAGAAACCCTTTTCTGCTTTCCATTCTTCGACCGTCTCTTTGTAGATTTCCCAGGCATTGCTGTCGCCTAGCCTGTACATTACGTCGCCGTACTCGCTCATGGCGAAGAAGGCGCCTTCGGGACCCCAGGATACCATTCGTGGCGGGCCTACACGCCATCCCGAGGGGGTTAGCCACGATTGCAGTGCATCTTCTAGGTTGGGCGGGAGGTTGGCCCAGCGTATGAGCTCAGGGTGCCATATAATGAACGATTCATCCGGACCGAGAAAAGCACGCAGGTGCGGTGAATGCCATGTCTTATTCAGCACCGCCAGAAGCCGCGTGGGTATAGCAGAGCCCCAGCGTAAACTACTCTTCCCCGAAGTATCTTTCGAACTGAGGATCCAGGCATCAGGCACGGGGCCGAGAGTTGCCCAGTGTACTTCCGATACCGTCCTGCCAAGAAGCAGGTCTTGGAGGCTGGACGGCAGGTTCCGGCTGTAGGGTTTTTGGTTAGCCGTCAGGCGCGAATTGAGCAAAAGAGATCGCGTACTAATGGAGGCCTGCGAAGCTCTTGGAGATGAAGCTGTCGTTTGGACCGAAAGAGAAGAACGACGTGGTGCTCGCCGTGTCACTCATTGGTCCGACTTGCGCGCGATTGGGTGCAGAGCTGCTATGACGTCATGCAGGGTCACACCTCAAGAGCCACATACCCGTTAGCAAATGCGCGCGTCTAATGCTTATATTTACTCCATAACTAACTCACAGGTTTGCATATACACACTTGCGTTGATGTCTTCCCGGTGTCTCAGAAGTAGCTCCACGCAAATCGGACACGCAGCAAAAACAAGGGTGTCTACGCCGTTGCTATCCTGTTTAGACCCTGTAGACGATCAAGCTTGGCGAGGCGGGCAGATGCCAACGGAGCCCGATTGTGATGTTGTTGTTTTCCCAAACATCTTCATTTCCCATCTCCAGTCTAATCTTTATAGCGGGACCCGTTGTTTTCTCTAAATCGCTCACACACCGCTTTCTCCCATCGGATCTAGAACGCGCGTTCCATTTAGCGAGCCCGGCTTTTTCGGCGGCAGTAGCTGGTAGCAGCGAGCGCAAACCAAACCCCCCATGTGCGACTCGACGTTTGCGTTTGGCCAGCGGGGCAGCCACTTTTTGCAATGCCCGTCGCAACGAGAACAGTATGCCTTTTTGATACCAAGAAACGGCCCTGGGAGGATATTGGTTACTGATGACTGATGTAGCACACGTCTTCCGAAGAAGTTGGCGAGGTTTCTGACCTCGACCCAAGTACGGCACATCTATCATGTGACACTTGGCTTCGAAGACAGCTTCTTACTCACGTGGCGCGACGGCAATGGCAAAGACCGTGTCGACGCCTCTGGCCTTCCGGCTGAACTGGTGGAATTCTTATATGCCGGTAATCGTGACATACCACACGTTCGTTGCTCGCTGGGACCCTACAACGCGTCGTTCTTCGTCCACGATAGGGCGTCATATCTGTGGAAGAATCTTCCTGACAAACTCCTCTCTGCGTTGCAGAATAATATCAAGGATGGGAGTTGGCTTCAGAGACCCCGTCTCGTGGCTCTTGGTGCGGCAGACAGTTTTCTCTTGATCACCGATAACAATGCCGCAGTGTGGGATCTGCGACATTACAAGGCTGCCGTGCCGCTGCTTGAGAAGACAACAATGTCTGAAGTACACAGCCTAGCTCTGCATTCCTATCGCTTCCAAACTTTCGTCCTGCAGACCCGGGACGGAAAGTTGCTCTACGAGAACTTCCCCCCGCATCAGCTTCCTGGTGTGCAAAGAATGGTGGGATCGATCTTGCAGGATACAAACAACGCAAGAAAGAAACCTTTGGCGAGGCGGGAAAGCGAGAACACGATTGCACCGCAGCGTCGGCCGACTGTTCTCCAACAGCGAGCGCAGCTACGGCGGGAATGGAGTGAGCATAGTCAGGAATTCACAGCGCAAGCGAAGGGCGTCAAGTTGAGTTTGAGCCTGAGTATTGGAATAGGGGGGCTGGCGAGAATGCTTGGTTGAGATTGTTCTCTCTCCCTCCCATCCTTTTTCTTTTCGCTCTATGTGCTAATTTCTTTGCCGTCGTACGGACGGTATGGTGATGGACGTTTCCTTTTTTTCTTTCATTCTCTTTGAAACCCCCTGGAGGTAGTTCTTATTGTTGTGACATTTGCGTTATTGTAATTAGACTTCACGGCTTAATGATTGAAATGGGACGATGCCGAGAAGATAACCTGATTTCGGTCGTGGTAATGTAAGACACATGGGCAAAAAGGACAGACGATCTGGCAGCGATTCAGAAGATAGCAGAAGGAAGCTTATTGAGTTCTCATACAAACAAACACAAGAAGTATCAAATACTGCGAAGCAACAAGTGGAAAAAGGTAAAAACAAGAAGGGGATGATGCAGTGTAAAAACAACGCCAACAGGAACCGCCGTCTCTCTAAGAAGCGCGGCACAGAACTGAAATGGTAAAGGCGGAAAAAAACGCGGCAAAAAGGCTAATCTTCCATCCTCCATCATGGGGGGCGTGGTCGAGTCATCGTGAGGTGCCAGATCCTGATTGAAGTAGCTCATGCGGGGCATTTCTCGCCGACCTCGTAGCAGAGAGACACAGTCCCTTCATCAAAAGTGACTGAGCATTCGCCCTGGAAGCCGCAAGAAAATTGGAAGTTGCACATCTATACCCCGATTAGTTGAAACGCATCAAAGATTCAAAGAGTAACTTACGTTACAGGCTTTGTCTTTTGGGCTGCAAATACTGCAATCGTTGGAGGAATCGAACGAAATCATGGGTAGAGTGTAGGGGTGCTTGTCAGATGCCTGGGTACCGTTGAAAGCCGTGATTGAAGCAATGATATCTCCATTGAGGGAGAAAATGAGCTTAGCGGAGTGACCAAGGAAAGAGTTTGACGATTTGAAAGCATTGTGCGCGTTCTTGGCGTTGATACCCTGATCAATCTGGACGCAAAGAGCCTCGCCGATGAAAGGTTCTTCGCAGAGCAGGTGATCGCAACCAGGGCAAGTGAAAGGGCAAGCCTGTTGGTCAAGGAAGTCAGTGAGATGCTCCCTGAGATTGCGAAACTGAGATTTCAGCGTACATCGCAAATTTCCTTGTCCTCACAAAGCACGCAAGCCGCTTCCTCCGTGAGATCTTGGCGACGGAAAAGTGGCGCAGGTTCCTGAGTCGCACGAGCCGCATTCGGCAAAGTCCTGGTGAGGGTTGACTCTATGCTGACTGGTACCTCGATGACTACTGGGCTCTTGGTTGGGATAACCACGTATACTGTGGTGGCAACTGGCGCAGAGCCAATGACTACTGTAGTGGCAACGACCTCGACAACAGAGGGGGGTGGTGGGACGGCGATGACGGTCTCAGTAGCAATGGAAGGTGCTGGAGGATAGGCGACGACAGTCTTGGTGGTGATGGAAGGACCTGGAGCATAGAAGACAACAGTCGTGGTTGTAGATGGGCCCGGAGGAAAGACGGCGACAGTCGAAGTTTCCATAGGTGGGAGCGGAGGATAGACGACAACAGTCGAGGTGTATACCGGTGGCATTGGCATGGGAGTAGGCACAGATTGGATGAAGACAGTTGTAGTTTCCATAGAAGACGAGACGGAGACGTTGAAACCAGGAGGCTGCCACTTGGCCCGCAGGCTCATGCAAACCGACAAGTGCGTGGCAATGTCGACGCAATTGTAGTGCTCGCACTCATCACAGTCTAAGTAGCATTCCTGAAGAAGGAGGAGTTAGCAATTAATATTAGAAAATGACAGGCTGAGGGAGTTGCGGTACCGGGCAGCTAAACTCATCGCAAGGCATGCATTGGTCTGGAGTAAAAGCAGCTTGACGACGGACAGGTGACTCTATACTGGCACCAATTGAGGTTCCCTGATTACGGCGATTCGATCTGTGAACACTTGGAATGGCGTCATGAGCCGACAAAGTAATTGTATGTGCTGGCATCATGATAGACTCAATCATGGGAAAGTCTGTCTCGAAAGAGTCGATTGCAAAAGGGTCGTGAAGCGTATCGGCGAACTCATGATGCAAAGTTGGCATGCGCAGGGAGGGGTCCTCGGTCGTGGCAGATGGCGGTGTGGGAACCGGTTCATTTTCCAGGGTCAACGTAGTCATTTCGATTCCAGTCTGGGTAGTGGTGCTGGTCGTGGTTTCAACGATGACGCTGGTTGTGGTCTCGGCAAGCGTGGTGGTTTCAATAAAGAAGGCAGAAATGGCCGAGGTCTCGGTCAAGGTCTCGATTGACGTCTCTACAACGGTGCTGAATGTCGTGTAGTTACGAATGAAGTCTTCAAGTTCGGGCTGGAGATCGATGCATTCGATCTCGCCCAGAAATGCATCATGGCATTCGTAGTGGTTACAATCGCGGCAATGGTACCTGGATGAGGGACAATTCTAAAACCCTAGTAGTCAATACATGTGTATATATGGAAATGCCGGAGAGGTGAGGTCAACTTACATCACAGGGATGTTCAGAGTCACATTGTTGGCACGTAGACTCTGAGAGAGCGATGCCGCGGGCAAGCTTTTTGGCCGTTGAGTCGGAAGTAAGATCCTTGCCCTGGTAGTACGAACAGTAGTTGTCTTCGTCGCAGCCGATATGCCAGTCGCCGTCGATAGGAGTAGTCTCACTGGGAGGCGATTCGTTGGAGACAGTATCGGGATCTGACCTGTATACAAGACTGCCTGGCGTAGCAAGGCTGACGGCGACAAAGCCAGCGAGAAGGCTGGTGGTGAAGCGCATGATCGCTACCAATGCTGGTGGAGATTGAGCTTTGCTGGTTTGATGCGTCGATGAGGATGCTCGGTGGATGGATGGGATAGAAGAGTTGATGGAAGAGTTGATGGAAGAGTTGATGGAAGAGTTGATGGGATGAGTTGTGATGTGGAAGAGAAATGGAGAATGGAGAGCAGAAGAGTGGATTGTATACAGTGAGATGTGCGTGTACGGCAGTTGGGGGGTGGGAAGCAACAGTCAGATGCGACTGCTGACGAATTCTTGTTGTTTACCATGCTTGAGCCCGAAAGAGGAATCCCCTCCCACGGCCGCCATGTACAATGCGCCGAAGATGGAAACATGTACTTTCGTGTATGGAAGTCGGAGAAAAAAGCGACGTCGGTCCTTCCTGAAAGCCAATGTCTTGTGGGTCTCTGCTCCTTACACTCACAGCTGCAGCGGAGGCTGAACCCGGCCATGCGAGCATACGTCCAGAAGGACCGAGCTGATGAGGTCCAGAGGCAGTTGCTATGCCTAGTTCTTTTCCGGCTATACTGCGGCATGCCGTTGGTGGTTTCCTATTCACCTTTGCAGAAGGCGTACATGCACTTATTGAAGAAGTGACGGGTGCTCTGGTGCCTGGTAGGCGATGATCCTGATCAGAAGGCATAGAGGGTCAGCGTCATGGCGAGCTGGTGTGCTTTCCAGCAAGGGGTGAACAGTGATGTGAGAAGGCTTTCAAGGACACATCTTGACCTAGGACCACATGCGTTTCGGGATCCAAGGGGCGCAGAGAGAAGTGTCGTGTGTGTCCCGGATCTTAGAACAGACCCTGTTAGAACAGAGCCTATACACATTTCTTTCGGCAGTGGTGTTGAGGTGGTCAAGTCTTAGTGGGCTGGACCTATGCGGCGCCAGTTCGGCTATACCTAGGGCCTGACGTAGCGCGTCTACCCGAGACGTGGGGAAAGCGCGATGGGGTGGTAATCGCCGCGCGACGCCATAGCTACCAACAATTGTACAAGCCACCCAGCAGTCTCGTGTTGGTCAAGATGAGCCTTTCCCACGCCAATATGCGCCCTTGCGCCTCGCCTCGCCCCCTCACTCCATCTCACTCACTCTCATCGTCAGCCCCGCACCCGCTGGCTACACAACCGCCCGCTGCCCCATGCAAGCGCGCCCGAGCAGGCAACAGGAGCAGCTTTACCTGAGCTCTGATTCCGCTCGCTTTGCTTTTCGAATTAATTAAACGCTTGTTGCGCGAACCCTCTACCTCTACGCTTTTCAGTACCCCTACACCTGCACCTACACCACCGCCGCCAATTACTCGCCATGAGCCGCCATACGCCGGCCCCCGTTTTCATGAACCTACCGCTCGAGGTGCGACACACCATTTTCGAGCACGCATCTGCGCGCGGAACTGAGCCCAAGAAGCTGCTCCGCTATTGGTTCGAGAAGAAAGAAGCCAAGGAACTCGTCGCCCAGGAAGTCGCCAACAATCCGAACGGACCTGCACCGCGCATTGTCTACAACGAAAATGGCTACGACTGTGAGAGCGATACAAGTGAGGTGGACGGTGAGGATGAGAACGAAGACGAGGGCGAGGAGGACGAGGAGGACGAAGACGAGGAGGACGATGAGGATGAGATCGACGAGCCGGGAGCTCAGGAAGAAGACGAGCAAGCCTACGAGGACAATGAGACTCAGTTATCGTCCCCTACTTCAGCCCAAACAACTACCGCAGCACAACCCCACACGCAAGCCACAGCTGGCAACGACCAGGACAAAGAAGCTGCCGAGGATTTGGAACACGGCGGCGGGGAGACTCAAAGTGGCGACGACGGCGACGAAGATGATGCTGATGAGAGTGAGCACGAGGAAGAGACGGCTGGGGCTGATGGCAACGCAGACACCACGACTTCCACCGTACAGCCGCCTCCTCCCACGCCAGTCGTCCGGCCTCTCACCAAATGGCGCCATATCCTAAACTTCATGCGCCTGACGCATTGCCCGCCGCCTCTCGAGTTGCTCTTGGCTTCAAAACAGCTGAACAACGAGGCCAAGAACTGGTTCTACGATGTAGCTGTCTTGCGTATCAATGCTACCGGCAGCTTCGCTCATACCTCCTTCTTTGAGGAGGCCTTTAGCCAAATCACCCATGCAGCTTTTTCGCCTATGGAAAATATCCGAAAGGTTGAAGTTACATTCGCCTGGGATTCCACCTGGATCCGTGCCGACACGACTGGGTGCGTCGAGGACATCTTCCCTGCCCTTCTTGGCCAGCGAGCCATCTTCGTCCATCAGATCTTGTTACAAGCTCCCGACTTGCGAGAAGTCTTGATTCAATGGTAAGTGAGGCTTGCACATAGACTACACTCTGTATACACACTAATCTGATCATCGACACAGGCATGACTCCGCTCAGGACAATGAGAGCGCTAGCCTCATGCTGGAAACTCTTGCACCCTTTCACACGCTGCCCGCCACGGTCAAGATCGAGGAGCACTACATCAATGCCGAGGCGAAACCCAGGAAGCACACTGTCGCCGGAAAGCGCCGTGTCGAGTTCCAAAACATCCTCGATATCGGTTTGGATCGGCTTTTCTGAGCCCACTCCCTTCTCCGAAACTTTCCACAAGATGCAGTTATGCCAGTCAAATCTCCAGTCCGTATTTTCACATTGGAGCTCTCTTGACCTTTTTATGCTCTGTCAATGGCTTACAGGATGATTTCCGGCGTACGGTTTAGATCTAAGTGACCATGTCTGCGTCTAGCCACATATGGGGCTGCGGGTACATCAATGCAACATGTGCAGGTCTGCGGTAACAGGTGCCAGAGCCTATAATCAGGCGCCAAAAGGCGATTACGAATGCGATATTCTGTTCAAAAATTCTTTTCTCCTCATTTTCGTGCTGTGTACCCTGTTGGCTTCGAACTAAACCAACCCATTAGGTGTTTAGGCCCGAGCGGGTGGTCAGCAAACTGCCGAGGTACCCCCATTCTGCCAGCAAGATGCAGTCCTCTTGCGCGTTAGGTTCGAGGTACCTTATCCGCAACGTCGGACAACCGCAACTGATCGACTCCAGGCTGTGCTGCGGGGAAGGAACAGCTGACACACTTTTGACCCACGGCTAACATCCGTACAATCGGTCCGCCCGAAAGACAGGTTCTCATGAGTGGTCTACCTGTCAAATATTCGCCTTCGCACTAACATTAGCAGCACGTGGCGTCTCTAGCCTGTCATCTAGATGCACCTTGCCTACCTACAGCTGCGGAACGGGTCCACCTGCAGAACTACCACCAAGCCAAAAGGAGGAAAATATGGGGAAGTAAGGTGCTCATACTGCGGGGCAAACCTATCGTGGACAGTGCCCGATGTATAACGAAGCCCGAGTGGCTGGGGCCTATCATCATGGAAAAAAGAAGGAGCATGCGCGTATTACTTGGCTATATGAGCTGCAGTAGCCCCGTGGATTGCTTTCCAACATTGTTCTCGTCTTGCTTGGCGACTGTCGAAACCCCTTGCGATAACGATTCGTGTACTTGAAACATGGGTATCTATACTAAACTTGCCGATGAAATTGACGAGGTGGATGTCATCATTGCTGGAGGTTCGTTCGACTCTTCCCTCTTCTCATGATATCGTGTATTTGACTTCATGTTCTACAGGTGGAACGGCAGGATGTATCATAGCAGGCCGCCTCGCAGAAGACGATCCCTCCCTTTCCATTCTCGTCATCGAAGGCGGCGCAAACAACAAAGATGTCGCGAGCGTTGTCAACCCAGTCTTCTACCTACAGAACCTGTTGCCTGCCACTAAGACAGCACTCTTCTACAAAGGCAACAAAGCCAAACAACTCGCAGATCGCGAGTGCATTGTACCGTCAGGTGGTACGCTTGGTGGCGGTAGCTCGATCAACTTTATGATGTACACTCGCGCACAACGCACAGATTTTGATTCTTGGAATACTCCAGGGTGGTCAGCGGACGAGATGTGGCCGTATCTGAAGAGGCTAGAAACGTACCATGGACCAGGCAAGAAAGAACACCATGGCCACGACGGGCCCATACACGTCAGCGATGGCGGCTATCGTGTTCCTAAAGCAGAAGACGACTTTATACAGGCTGCTGAACAAGTTGGCTTCCCTGAGATTGAGGACCTGCAAAACCTGGACGAAAACAACGGAATTCAGAGATGGCAGCGCTACGTCTCCCCGGACGGCAAGCGCCAAGATACCGCTCATAGATACATACATCCCAAGCTAGAGCACAACCAGTACACCAATCTGCACGTGCTGGTAGAATCAAAAGTTGTGCGCGTGCTCTTCGACGAGAACAAGCGCGCAAATGGCGTGGAATACACACCCAACTCAGAATTCCAAGCTACCATCGGCCTGAGCATGCACCCAGTCAAGACCGTACGAGCCCGAAAGCTCGTCGTGATAACATGCGGCGCTTGCGGCACACCACCCGTTCTCGAACGCTCAGGGGTCGGCTCAAAAGAAGTGCTCTCACGAGCCGGAGTACCGCTCGTCGAAGAACTGCCCGGCGTAGGAAAAGACTACGAAGACCACCACCTTCTCCTCTACCCGTACAAGACAGCTCTAGAGCCTAACCAAACTATCGACGGCATCCTCAGCGGCCGCGCCGACGTCGCCAGCATGGTGGCAAACAAAGACCCAATGCTAGGCTGGAACGGCATCGACATATCGTCCAAACTCCGCCCCAGCGAGGCCGACATCAGCGCCCTAAGCCCCGAGTTCCAAGAAGCGTGGAACCGCGACTTTGCGCAGAACCCCAACAAGCCGCTGATGCTCTGCGGCCTGGTATCCTGTTTCCTGGGCGACCCGACCAGCATCCCCGCGGGCCAGTACGTGACAGCGGGCACCTACACCGCGTACCCGTACTCACGGGGCCACATGCACATCACCGGCCCGAAGCACGACGACGCGCTCGACTTTGACGTAGGGTTCTTCTCTGATAAAAACGACATTGACCTCCAGAAGCAGATTTGGGCGTACAAGAAACAGCGCGAGATCCTGCGCCGCACATCCTTCTACCGCGGCGAACTCGCAGTCGGACACCCCAAATTCCCCGCCGGCTCGGCCGCCGCGCTGCAAGAAGATCTCTCAGCCCCACTGCAAAACGTTCAGGATCTCGTGTACAGCAAGGAAGACGACAAGGCGATTGAACAGTGGCTTAGGGAGAACGTCAATACCACGTGGCATTCGCTTGGAACGTGTAAAATGGCGCCGAGAGAGAAGGATGGGGTCGTGGATAAGGAGTTGAATGTTTACGGGGTTAAAGGGCTCAAAGTGGCGGATTTGAGCATTCCGCCGCAGAATGTCGGGGCGAATACTAATAATACGGCCTTGGCGATTGGGGAGAAGGCCGCGGAGATTATTGTTAGGGAGTTGAAGGGGGCCATGGGCACGCCGTAGGGCATGGCAGGTTGGGAGTATATATATACATGTATGTGTATGCGTGTATGTGGGGGTGTATGTGTGGGTGTATGTGTGGGTGTATGTGTAGGTAAAGAGTCTAACGAAGGAAATTTTCGAGTTGGCTGTGATGTTTCTTTGCTGTTTGTCCTGTGGTGTGGCGTGATGAAACCATAAAACACTGTCTAATACATACGGCGGGAGTCGCGAAAGAGAAGGCGGGGCTGGAGAGGCTGATTGCCGAAAGCAGGGTAGTGGTGATGATAACAGTGTCGTACGACTGTGCCTCACAAGGCACAGCAACCATACCTCTTGCAAGCATCGTCGAGCTTATAACCGCAACTTTACAAACGCCCACGCTCACGCCTGCACTTTTCTCATATTTCTTCCCCATTCAAACCCCCTTCCATTCGCTACCTTTCCGAGCCGATCTGCTGCGTTCTCGTGTTGGGTTTCTTTCTACTGCCGCCGCGATTGCGGCCGGGGAGGAAAAATAACATCATCCCTGTGTCGACGCAATATTCTGGACTACGTCGAATGCTATAGTCATCTCGGGTGTATGCTGTGGTGATGAACTTGGGGTGTGGGTTTTGGCCATTCCTTTCCACACTTCTCCCTTCCTCGTTCCTGCGTTCTTTATCTCGGGTGAAGTTAGGCAGGTACGCTGAGAGCCTGGGTTGCGCTGACGATACCACGCGCTACGAAAAGCCGGTTGTAACTCTATTCTTCATTGCGTTTCCCCATTTTCTCGTCAAATGCTACAAGGAGAAGTCGTGGTATCGCCGCATTTTGAAGAACTACACGGTCCTGGCTGTAGCCACGATATGCATTCTAGCCCTCGCTCCGGCTCTTGGATCAGGTATGGTCTTCACGAGCACAAGTGCTTTTGTGTCGGCTTTCGCATCTTGCCTCGTTCTTTACGTTGTCTTTAATGCGGACGTCATGTTGGGCGAATGTACAGAGCGATCTGGAATGGCAGATGTGGTACGCGCCATTTTACTCCGCGTGGTGATGATTTGGGCTCCGTCCGTCGCTCTGATAGCAGTTTGGCAATACCTGTAACGTGATTTCTTAAGCCTGTGTGCTGCGGTTTTTCCCGGCGTCATCAAAGCTGCGCATTGGATTGCCGTTTTCCGGCTTGTACGTTGGCCTCGCAATCAGTTCTTGTCAAAGAGCTTTCGCTGATTTGCTTAGGCTCAAGAGAAATGTTTCATAATTGTGACTGTGACATGGGCTCTTGTTGCAGCATCCACCCGTGTTTTTGAGTCAAACACTACGTCCGTCATCGGTCTCTTACAGACGATCGGGCGCATCCTTATTGCTGGGCTCGCTTTGGGCTCGCTCGTTGAAGGTCCCCATTTACAATCGGAATATGGGTATTCGGTGCATGCTATTTGCCTTTTTAGCCTGACCTTTGGCATCGCTTGTACGCCATACGCCTTGGAATGTAGGCGTACCTCCGCTGTCTGAGATACCCTGGTCGCATCTCGGGAATATTAGCATTCCAATATGGAGAAGTGACTATCCTGTTCATCGAGTAGAAATTCAAGAAAGGTGACTGTGGAAGAGTCATAGATCCCAGCTGCGCAACCAAAAGTCTCACGAGAGTCCAAGTTCCAACAAATTTGCACGCGCCGAGCTGTGCCGCAAATGTGATGGGATGGTCGCCCCGCGACTGGGCCCGCTCAAGTACCTAGGTGTTTTGCATTCAAAGGGATCTGCTATGTTTTGAATGAGTATATGCTGCGTTATGATACTGATCTGATTTTTATTTTTGCACAATTGCTATCGTTGACGCATGTAGAAATTCGCGGCAGTCACGTAGTGTGGTGTTGAAGCTTGAGGGTGGGGGTCTCACGCAGGATGTCAGCCGCGAAGCGCTAAGCGCCCAGTTAGCGCCCGACCCTGCTTCCGCCCCTTCAAAACCCTGCCCTCGGCGTGTGACTTTCAACAACATCTCCACTCGATATGGCGTGTGCGGTGGTCCTTTGTGTGTACCCTCTTTCGAGAGGGCCAGGGCATCCTGGGGCCGTCTTTCTCATTCGCAAGCCCTCTATGCTTTTGAACATTAACTTATCTATGAAGCCACAATGGGCTGGTCAGACGCGACAAGTACCAGCAGCTTGACTGCAGCAACAGCAGCAGCTCTCTTCACGGCTGTGCTTTGCCCTCATCAATCCGATGGATATACCCCTGTGCTTGCTGAACTCATATGTTGGACATTGGTCGTCGCAATCTTCGAACTCCTACTGCGCATCAGTCCGGATTCTTGGAAAAGCCATGGTGCTCTCTTCACGCCGTCGCTCATGTATTTGTACTGGGCAGCTGCAGTCTCTATTGCTTTCGCAGCAGTACTCTCCTCCTTTGTGAACTCTCTATGGGTAACAGTAGGTTTTATCCTGATTTTTATGCTTCTAGGATGCTGATCAGCCTGGGTAGCCCGTGGTAGCCCTGACGCTCATCGCTCGTCGTCGAACTTCTTTACTCACGCGCTTCCACGAATCACTTCCTGGGTACATTCCATACACCTCGCTCATCTGCGCAATAGGAGCAGTGCTTTTTGCAGCGCTTGTACCAAGTCTTGAAATTAAGACGCTTGCTTTCGCCGTTCTGACTGCTTCAGCCGTTGCAGGAATTTATACATCTTTGCTACATGTATTTGGCCAGTACTACGACCGGCTCGACGGAAGAGAGCGCTCAGGAACCTTTCATGCTGTATCTTCAATTGCGTTGCGTGCCATCGGGCTGCTGGCAATTGTCGGCATCGTTTTGAAGGGCGTGCGGCCCGGAAGTACGCTCGCCGTAACCAACGCAGCCCTTGCCGGTGGTCTGAAGGCAGCTCATTGGATCGTGGTTTTCTACCTCGTATGACGTTCCAGAAATCCAGTCGCCTTCTCTCGTTTGCTAACCTTAACAGGCCGAAGAGATGCCCTGGGAAACCGCGCCGACAATCTGGGCCTATGTCGCCTCGTTAGCCGGCTCTTCCACCCCAGGTATAGACGGCTCGCTAGGCATCGTTCTGTCATTTTTCCGCATGGTTGTCGTAGTCTTGAGCGTGGGCCAAATCGTAGACTTCATTCCGAAAACAGAAAAGAGTCGCCGTTTATTAGGCGTCTTCATCTTGTGGCCTCTTCTATCGCTTGTACATCACAAACTCCTGAGCAGTCACTCGCCTTCCTTGCCTGGCGTAGCCTGGCTCCAACTGCCTGATCAAAGTCCGCATCACCCCATCGAATTGATCATTCGCAAAGCCCAACAGGATTTTGATCGTCTTGTCAACCAGCAATCCAAGACGCTCCAATCCGCCGAGGCTGAGTACCGCAAGCGATACTCACGAAATCCACCTCCTGGATTCGATAAGTGGTTTTCCTATGCACAGTCCAAACAGTCCGTTCTGATCGATGACTTTGACATGATCAACGAGGACTTGAAGCCATTCTGGAAGATTGCTCCTCAGCGTCTACGCGGGAGCGTTGATCACGTGTCAAGCTTCGATCATCTTGCTTTGCGCAAATGCGGCTTCACTGACGGACAGTACCACGGGCAGGGAGGTGGATGGATTGTGGAAGACCTTGGAAAGCTGCTCGAGGATGTATCAAAAGACATTCCCAACGTTGACTTTGCATTCGATGTGGTGGACGAACCCAGAGTTGTCATAACACGACACATGCTCGACATAGGTGGAGTATCGAAACCTGAGTTCCAAGATGCCAACCACAAGTCAATCTGGGATCGCACCACTGGTCCATGCGCGCACATCACTCTTAGCGACAATACCGCCACCGTTCATGACTATGGGCTCTTATTCGTCCAGGATTGGAAGCGCGCCAAGGATGTGTGCTCGCACCCGGAGTTCGGTCTCATGCATGGTTTCTTCTCGTCACCCATGACATGCATGCTGACCGATGCTCCCATACCTGTTCTGTCTCAATCAGCCCCAACTTCATTTGGGGACATCATGTATCCCAGCCCCTGGTACCCTGAGAAGATGGACCAAGGAGATTACAAGAATGAGGAGGATCCCCTTTGGGACCAAAAGGCCAAGAATCTCTACTGGGCTGGGAGTACAACTGGCAGCTATAGTTGGAACAGCAGCTGGCAGTATGCTCATCGACAACGCTTCGTCAAAATGATACAGACTCTGAATCATACCAACCACATGTATCTCAAAGAGTTCCAACCAGGAAAATGGGCCAGCTACAAAGAAATCGAGGATCACAGCGACTTGTTCGATGTCAAACTCACTGCCATCATCCAATGCGACGACAAGGATTGCGAGGAGCAGGAAGAATTCTTCGCCCTTGGTGAAAAGGAGGACCGAAGCCAGCAGTTCCATTCTCAATTCATCTTCGACACAGACGGTAACTCCTTCAGTGGGCGCTTTTACACTTTGCTACAATCGAGGAGTGCAGTACTCAAGCAGACTGTTCTGCGTGAATGGCACGACGAGCGCCTTATTCCCTGGATACACTTCATTCCCGTGAGCTTGTCTATGAACGAGCTGCCTGAGCTGATGCGATACATGACGAGCCATGAAGATGGAAGCAAGCGGGCGAAAGAGATTGCAGAAGCGGGTCGAGAATGGCATGGGAAAGTGCTGAGGAAGGAGGATTTTACGATCTATCTGTACCGCCTTATGTTGGAATTAGCCAGGATTATGGACCCGGCTCGTGAGGTGGAAAACTGAAGGGTTTGTGGGTTTGTAGGATGGCCCGAGGAAATCAAACGTCACAAATCACTCTGAAAAGCCATGACCTTCTGTGACTTGAAGGCAGATGCAAACTGGATGTGCTACAGCGCATACACGAGTCATCTTCGTTCAACAACGCACACGAGGACTCAAGATGATCTGTACGAACGGCTTGTGTCGCAGTAATACAAGCCATCTCTACTCATTCAGCATTCCATTTTCGTTCACTCTTCCTCCTCTCCCAATAACCTCCTCTCCTCATCCTCAACCTGCTTCTTCCCCTGCCCCTCATTTTTCCCACCCCCCTCCTTCAACAAACTAACCGCAACAGCCGCCCCAATGATAAGCACTGCGCCACCCAAACTCTCCACAGGCGGCGTAGTCCCCCAAATGACCCTTTCCACCACCAGCGCAAACACGAGTTGCAAGTACGTCAAATTAGTCGCTCTGCCACCCTTTTCCCTCTGCAGGCCCTCCGTAAGCAGGAACTGCAACAAGAACCCAAACAGTCCGATGATAGCAATCAACCCCCACTGCAGCGCGGTAGTGGGAAGCGTAAAGTGCAACGACGGATGCACAAGAATAACGACAAAAGACGCCACCGTAGCAATAAGCGAGAAGTAGTTCACCGAAATGAGCGAATGCGCACGCTTCCCTATCACACGAATCGTCGCGTAAGCAGTGCTAGCGCCCAGGGTGCCTATAATCGCGATGACGATGGCTAGAGAGCGCTGTTCGGGCGTGATGACCGATTTCGGGGCTTTGGAACCTGGGTCTGAGGGGGCAGGGGCGGTGTGGTGCGGTTGCGGGAAGAGCCAGGGTGGGCGGGCGACACAGAGGACGCCTAGGAAGGCGACGAGGCTGCATAAGGCTTCTTTCCAAGTGAAGGGTTCGCGGAGCCAGATGAAGCAGACGATTGCTGTTGTGGTGGGGATTAGGAAGGTTATTACTGTTGCGTCGGAGATTTCGAGCCAGGAGAGGGAGTCTGGGTCATGCGGGTTAGTATGCTATCTTACCGGGCGGAGGGAGTTATCGTGGAATTCGGCCGACTCACAGTATAGTCCGAACAACCCGATAAAACCTGCTACTCCTCTCAATATTAACAGCCATCTTATACCCCTCTTTCCGAAAGGGAAGTCGGGTACACCCTTGCTCCAGGAGTATATCGAACAGATGATGGTGGTACAGAACATGCGGATGAAGATGATCTGTAGCGCGTGAAACTTGATGCTAGGGTCATTTGCTAGAAGTTTTGCAGCAGTGTTCATCTAGATCATCATTAGTCTCCACAGGATTTTCCAAAACAGAGATTGACTGCGCTTCTACACGGAAACAAAAAAAATACTGTGGTTGCATTGAGAAAGTCGGAGACGTACGATAGATCCACACGTCTGCGCCAAAAACACCAAAAACAATCCGAAATTCCGTTCGTAGAACCCCTTCAACCCTTCTCCAACTCTTTTCCACATCGACTCCCTTCGCGCCTCAGACTCTCCGTCATGCTCTTCTTGTTCGGAAACCTCCGATGGCGGCGGTAGCTGCGGATCGAAATGCACCCTAGCGCGTCCGGCTGCTGGCCGGACATCTTGTATCGTACCATACGACATGGTTTCAGTAACACCCTCATAAAGTCCGGAAAAGGAAAAAAGAACAACGAGATGATGTCTGGAGATGGAGCTATTTGCGAAATACCTCGGTTTTTCGGACTCCGACGCAAAAAGTTACTTAGAGTCTGGTGACCCACACGGAGCTAAGTGGGTCCCGATCGCTGGCTTGGTACTAGGCTGTCAGCCGTCGCTAGCCACCAGCGCTATTTGCGGAAACACGACTCCTTGTGGATGACTGTAGAGTGGTGGACAATCTGAGCGGAATTCAGTGCGGATTAGCAGGATGTAGTGCAAGAATTCACGGCAATAAGAAAAAGAATGTAAACAGGATGACAAATGGAATTTCTCGAGTCCAGTAAAATATTTACAAGAAGCATAAGCTTTCAACCCTATGGGAGACTTGCGGCAGGGTCCGGCGGCATTGTAGACACAATCCGGAAACCTTAAGAGAGGTAAGACACATCAACCCAGTCCTTGTAAGTGTTGCCCAATACAGCCGAAATGCTGACCGCAGCATCAAGCTGCCTGGAAAAGCTTGCGCGGTCACCCTTGGATCCATTGCCGGTGTTCTTGTATTCGGCAAACGTAACCTTATCCGTCCTTGGGTCGTCATTGTTCCAGTTCTTCCATCCCACGGGCCTGATGACGTCGGTCATGCTGGTCTGCTGAAAGACAACACGAGCGTAGTTCCTCCATGGGCGGCCGAGGTAGTATACGCTCGACTTGACGGTGTTGTTCTTTGCAGCGGCAACCTTGGAGTTGTTGATGACGTAGTACGACGGGTTGGAGTCGGAATCGCGACCGTTGGCGGTGATGTAGCCTATTGAGTTGTCGAGAACACCAATGTCGCATCTATCGAACCAGGCCACTGCCTTCTGACCGAAGATGAAATCAGTGGCGCCTTCAATGTAGCACTTAGCATACACCTGGTTGCCGACCTGCGCGAGGACGGTATCCTGGAAGCCCAAGAACTGGCAACCGTAGTAGCCCTGCTTGTCAGCGTTGGCGCTCAGTGCAACCGCCTGGGAGCCTTTTCCACGGGTGTTGACGAGATTGACGTTGTAAACCTTTAGGTTGGGGGTCGACGCGCGAAGTGTGGCTGTCTGCTCGTTGGTGAGACCGTCATCCTGACTCTTGCCTTGGGTGATGGTCACAACGTTGCCAGCGTAGCCGGAGGTGTCTGTAGTCTCGCCGTAGATGGTGAGAGGTGACTTGAGCGACTTGACAAGGATTTGCTCATTGTAGATGCCCTTGGCAATGAAGATGCACTGTTCACTTGTGCTGGACTTGTCCAAGGCGTCAACGGCAGACTGTACAGTCTTGTATTCTCCGCTGCCGCCAACAGAAAGGCAGCCTTCAGGAGCTGATGTACGTCCAGCACGTGATGCGAGGGTAGTAGGCGCCGCAGTAGCGGACGCTGCAAGCGAAAGAACGAAGGCGAAAGTTGTACGCATGGTGAAAGAATGAAGAGAGTGAGTAGTGAGGAAGCTGATGAGTCAAGGAATGGATACTCAAATTTGGACTGGAAACAGACAACACCTATATACTGGTTTCTAGAGCCGGATAGTATGCAATCTATTTTGACGGGCGTCACTCGGTGTTTCCAAGAATTCGAAACATAGACCTCGTCACCCAAGTTCTGACTGTTGTTCGGCCATAGAAAGTCCGGGAATAGTAGAGTAAGCCATCGGAGAATTTACGGCATCGATACCCCAGACGACCCATCGAAGTGTCGCGGAGAGTTTACGGATGCGAGACGCCTAGATTGGTGGAAAGCGGTATTCCGCCCGTGCGCGGACGCAGTTTGATTATAGTGTGTTACAGAAGGCTGATGACGGGGGGAGATATGCGCCCCGTACTTACGTCGCGTGGTCGATGTACGAGAATAGAGGTGACGCGGCGTTGGAAAGAGATGATGTGCATTGTTGTTGGGCTTGGTGGAGATGCATTGCGATTCACGAAGGTTGGAGCGAGACCAGGCCGAGAACAATTCCAACCGTCTGTGCGCACACGTGAGTTGGTGTCGCGCTAAGACGATCGACGGGTTCCGGCAAGTCGCTGTGACCAGTCCATCTACATCTCAACGCCGCCCTTTTATGCTATTGTGTTACGATTGTATGTCTTGGCACATCTTTATTCCCACGTAACAATGGCGCGCTCACAAAGAAACGCTGATGAATATCACGCAATCGACCTCACCGGTTCTTCCCCAGAACCTGAACCACAACCGCATCCAAGACAACAACCGCGCGCACCGACACGACAGACCCAGCTATACTTCGGACATCAGCCAAGGCCCCACGGTATGTCACGCGTCAAGAATGAGCCCGGCACCCACCAAGCGGCTTTTGCACGAAACTCTGCCGATCAACAGCAAACGCGGCCTATCAATCCTATGCACCTTAAGATGATTATCGAAACGACCAACCCTCACGCTTTGCAAAATGTGCTACTAGGACTTTGCCAAGTCTCCCCAGCATTTTCCGGCGCGCTTGTTCGGGGGCTTGCGCCTCATTCAATCTCCGCACAGGACTTGCTCAACCAGTACCGGACGGATTCGTACGAACCAAACGCAGGAATCCACGATGAAGATGACAGCGATTATGCCTACGAAATCATGAAAAAGAAGCTATCCCGGCCAACTCTTCCAATCCCACAGAGTAGCAGGCTTCCAGGGCAGGTCCATGGGGGCAGAGCAAATGGAACCCCACAATATCCCTATGGATTTCAGTCATTCCCACGAGTAAAACTTGAACCGCAAAGGCCTTCTACTCCTGGCTCTGATGGCGAGCTGCGTCGTCCTAGTCGCTCTTCTCACAGCGCACCGCATGTATCTGCGTCTCGGGCTCCAATGCAAAATCTGCCAGAAAGCTCATCAACAGCGGGTCGTACTCCACATGCGGGTTACAGCAGTCAGCGCCTGGCTGAATACAATCGGACGCCTGTGCGTGCTGCCAAGACTTGCATCAAATGCCGTGAGCCTTTCACGGATGATACCGAACCCTGTATATTTCATCCTGGGACGAGAATGAGGCTGAAAGATAATTCTATAGTTTGGGATTGCTGCCAGGAAGACACGTATTCCGCCGGTTGCGATTTTGGTGGAAGCCATACTACCGAAAATGATGCGAATGCAGACCCACCGATGTGTAGGAAAAGACCAAGCGAATCTCCGGTTTCAGAGGGTGCGCGGCAAAAGAGGTCCCGGGCGCCATAACGGACTTCAAAAGTGGAAATATTCTCTATTACTATTTGACGTCCGTATTGGGTCGTATTGGTACGACACCAAGGGGCCTTCGTTTGACCCTTGTCTTTACTCTCAGCGCTGGCGTTCGTTGGTAGACTGGTTTCAATAGGGCGTTTGTGGAGGATACCACGTCTTTGAGTAGTGTAATTCGGTTCTGGTTCACAACGTCTCTTGTTTGCACTGAGCCGATGTTGAATATATTGTTTGTGGTCTCATGTTGATTGTGGTACCGGTGGATTTGGTCTAGCGCTTACGTGCGTAGTGTAAAGCAATCCTGAAAGCGTTTACTTGCGGCTCATCCCGCTTTCCAATTAGTGATCAGAGCAACCACTTCTAAGAACATGAGTTTTATTCGCCCTTCGAACTCGATTTACTCCGCTTGGCATCATTTCAGTTTGATAGCCAGATTCTTTTGAGCACAATACGTCTCCTTGAATTGCCCAGTCCCATCTTGGCCCTCGTTACGAAAACCAATCCACTCTCGACGGACGATGGCTGGGTGACCGCGGCTCTGCCGTTGTAACAGCTCTGTTCGTTCTACACAAGTGCCTAAGTCATGCGTTGAACTCGTATAACGGAACAGTAATAGACCGAAATGCCGAAAGAGCCGTGACACCACCATCGTCTCGTCGCCCTGCCAAATCGCACGACGTCGGTATTGGGCACTCTACAGTCTCTCCGAGACTTCGCCTTTTACCTTGGTGTCTGTTCCCATCAAGAATGGCCATTATACCGTGCGCTCAAGAACACATCACCTGAAAGCTGGCGCATAGACTAAAGCGATAGACCTGGATCTTGGTCGATTGTCAGTTCTGACATGTCTCCATGGCTTGATTGAGGCCACCACCATGACCCGAAAGCATACGGACGGCAGATGTGCGCTTAATGTAGCACTAAGTATTGCGCTCTTCTGCAATGCATGCTTTTAGGTACGTCTGGCTGGAATTACTCTGCCTAGACTTGGTTGACAACCTTCTTCTCCGTCGAGAAAGCTTGTCTAAACTTCAATTTAGGCAAACAGCATTCGCGTACTAGACCGAGTGCCTCGCGATACCTACATTTGTTAATCGAAGTCTTTGTGTTATTTATAGGGAATGTTATCTCCGAGTGTATCTAATCCGGCAGCTTTCTGGTGCATGGCGTCATGCTAAGTCTCTTGTCCGCATAATCAGTAGCGAGCTAACCTCCATCTCTCCCAGTTATGCACGCTGCATCGGAACACGGCAAGCGCTCAACGACTATTCGCATTCAAAGCTGTGGCACAATGCAGATTGAACCTGAACATGAGTCTACACAAGATTGCCACAATGCCTCGAAACAGTGCGCTCGAAACTAGTCGGGTAACAAAGCTCAGGCGTCGTGCACCATGAGAGTCGTATCACTATTCCAATTTGCGATCATCGCTTAAGCTGCTACGGTTTTCCGGCTCAACACAACATCGTACTATTCCCCAGATCTCGTAGAAGCTCGGGTCGACCTTGGGAGCGACTCGTGGTCAACTGCAGAGGGTATTCCGATTACCTACCTTTCGTATTCGGAACTTAACATCACTGCCGAGCTCTTGGAATCTACAATTTCATCGTTCTTGGAAACTGACGACGTCTATTCGGAGTGATTTCTCGCTAGCCTTGTACTTAGGAGCTCGAGCTCTCTCAGTGACGATGCTCGCTCATACCTCTCTTCGATTGGGTGCAACGATTTTCATGTTGTTTCTGACATGCATCTGATGCTTGGGCCATACCTGCTACATCCATCCGGCACGCTCGGAAAGCTTTATCGGCTCTACTGGGACCACAACTTCGCTTTCGTCGAGTCGGTCACCGAAGGATTGAACAGCACCTGTGTCCCGGTCACTGGTCTGGCCCTCACGGATGCCTACGGAGCTCTCAGTATCGCCGTCCCGTCCCGGCTTTACTGCCCTGCTCCGACCAAGAAGAATCCACTTTGCGGTATGCGCTTGAGGGTCAAGAATATTTAAGATCTGAAAGGCGCACGTACAAGTGGCGGTAACAAGGCATACCGAGATCTCGTCGAACCAGCAGAGGAAAGTGCAGCGGGTCTACGAAAGCTGATTGACATGGGTGCAGTGGTCATTGGAAAGACGAAGACGACTCAGTTTGCATTAGGGGGGCGACCTACAGCAGACTATGTCGATCAATTTGTACCCTTCAATCCTAGAGGGAATGGCTATCAGCATCCTCAGGCTCCGGTGCTGGCCTTGTGTCGTATGGCTGGATGGATATTGCGATCGCTTCAGACACTGGAGCATCCATTCGTCTGCCCGCAATGGCAAACGGTCTCTTTAGTATACGTATCACCAACGCATCATTGCCTTTAGAAGGAATACTGCCCATCTCTGTTATATTCGACGCACCCGGTGTACTTGCACATTCGGCAAAGCTCCTCCAAGCTGGGTATTACGAATGGTATACAACTAAAACGTACATCACCTATCCCGAGCAGATTATCCTTCCTGGTTTATCTTAGCCCACCACTAACGACACAAGTGTGCCCACTTTTTTCTCCTTCATTTCGAACCTTGCTAGTTTCTTGGGGGCTGACATAACAACGATCAACACGAACACCAGCTTTAACACGTTCGTCAACACAACTGAAGATTTATCTTCGTATATCGGCTCAGCTTACTCAAACATCACAAATATTGATCAGTACCGCGATCTGGGATTGCCTTTCAGGCAGCGGTACCTTGCCGAATTCGGAAAAGAACTATACTGGAACCCACAAACACGTGCGCGACGGATTCGTGCCGCATCTCTACCATCTTCAATTCATGCTACTGCTCTGGAGCTCTCTCCAGTATTCCAGACTTGGTTTCGAAGTAACTGAACGCCATCATGCGAATCGACACTGGTAGTGTACCCGATGGGCGCTGGTATGGAAGACTATCGCGACATCTATGCAAATCCGCTGGGTGGTGTCTTTGCTGCAGGCCTACCCGGAACTCAGGTGGATGTGTTAGCTGCCCTTCCTGACTACACAATACCAATTGGAGAAAGAACAAATTTCAGTAGAATTACAGAGAGGAACGAGACACTGCCGGTCACGATCGGCATGTTAGCCGCTGCGGGGTGCGACCACATGCTTATGGATCTCGTGGCCGACTTAGCAGACGCTGGTGTAATCTCTGGGAAGGTAGCGACTGGCTCAAGCATATACTGGGAGAAGGTGGGTGTGCGCGACCCTCACCTGGAGGACATTATTCTGTGCCGCCGATATGCACCAATTACCTAAGTAGCATCGCACCTCTACTTCCTTCACTTCCTATGTGCGCGCTTTTCTGTGATATTTCCATGTTCTTTCTCCCCACCATAGTTGTATCGTGGTCTCTGATTGGAGGAATAGAGACCTAGTCCTCCGTGTCGATCAGTAACATCTGGGGTAAATTAAAGGGACAACTAAACACCATCTCTAACGACCCCTCTGGGAAGTTGAGGAACAACGCCCTCCAGTAACCTGGTCTGAAATGTAAAAGAAGAGATTGTTTGGCGCACCCTTCGCGTCGTCGTATGATCGATTTCTATCTGTTATAAAGTATACACTGGGCTGGCGCAGAAATTCAGTATCCTCCACTCCATCGCATCGCGTCGCTATGCATTTTCTCGCTCTCTTTCCATTCTTGGCCACCTCCGCCTCGGCTCTCGCCTTCCCTGGCGCTGAAGGCTTCGGTCGCAACGCCGTCGGTGGCCGGGGCGGCTCAGTTTACGTCGTCACGAACCTCGATGACACGGGCTCGGGCTCCCTCCGCGATGCCATTTCTCAACCCGACCGTATCGTCGTATTCTCCGTTGGTGGCCTCATCACTATCACTGACCGCATGATTGTATCAAAACGCGTGAGCATCCTAGGCCAGACGGCGCCTGGGGATGGGATCACAGTCTACGGCAACGGCTGGAGCTTCAGCAACGCTGACGATGCGATCGTGCGCTACATCCGCATTCGCATGGGCAAAGACGGAAGCAGCGGTAAAGACGGAATCACGATCGCAGAGGGAAGCAACATGATCTTCGATCATGTATCTACTTCCTGGGGCCGCGACGAAACCTTCTCTATCTCTGGTTCTGAAGTTGGAAACATAACCATTCAGAACAGCATTATCGCGCAGGGTCTGCAAACACACTCCTGTGGTGGCTTGATGCAGACTGATCTCGGCAATGGAATCAGCTTGTTTCGTAACTTGTACATTGATAACAAGACGCGGAATCCGAAGGTTAAGGGCACGAATGACTTTACCAACAATATCGTGTACAATTGGGGTGGAGGCGGTGGATACATCGCTGGAGACTCGAGTGCGGTAAGCGAGGCGAACATTGTTGGGAATTACTTCATCAGTGGACCCAGTACGAGCGTGACGGCTTTCACGCGCGGTAACGAAAACTTTAAGGGCTACGTGGAAGGCAATTTCTACGACTCGGGCAGGGATGGCGTGCTCGATGGGAGTGAACTTGGTGTCTCCGCAGAGAACTATGGCGGTATGAACCTCCAGACTGAGAAGTATGCATTCCCCGCGCCGGACAAGATTCTGTCTGCGGATGAAGCGCTTAAGCTTGCGGAAGAAAGCGTTGGTGCCAGTAAAGCGAGAGATGCGGTGGATGAGCAGCTTATCGCCGAGCTGAAGAGCTATGGTGAGATGGGGCAGTTGATCAGTGATGAGAATGCTGATCCGATGAATGGGCCGGGGACTATTGATGGGGGAGAGCCCTGGGCTGATGAGAACGGGAATGGGATCCCGGATGATGTTGAGAGCGAGTTTGATGATGTGGAGGCGTGGGCGAACAGTTTAGTCCCGAGCATGTATTAGGCTGATCAATCTAGTAGATAGTCTGATACACAGTCTTGATATACTCTCCATGAAATGAACTGGGAACTATGACTGAACACTTGAAAGCTCGCAGTGGGGACTACATGCACTTCAGTTATTAAATACAGCCTATGCACGAAAAAGCCGCCTATTCTGGAGAAAGAAAGCTCAAAGGATCCCAAATAAACAAGTATGCAATCCCATTAATTATTTGCAAATGAACTAAACAATTCTCAGAGCCGTCATTAAAAGCCTCCTACATCGTATACCCGGTATTAGAGAATACTTCTCAACCATCCATTGGTCACCAATCACCAAGTCTTAAGCGCTGCCAATTCGAGCCTCCAAGAACGCAGGCGCAGGACCAGCCGCTTCATCCGAGTAAGACAGATGAGCGGGTGTGATGAGCAGTGTACCAGTGCAGACCAAGTCTCCAGCCGCACAGTAGATACTCGTCTTGGCTGTCGGGAAGTTCGGAATGCGACCACCGTTCTGTTGGTTCTTGGTATATCCAAAGAGAACAACACCTTTGATCTGGTTTTGCAACGCAGTGCTTAGACCTGGAATAGCGCTAGCCATAAGTGCTGCGCCTTGCGAGTATCCTCCAGCGGTAATGGGTGTGTTGGGGCATTTGCTGGAAGCGAGCTTGAAGAGACGCTGGCCTTCAGCGATGGCGGCCGGTGAAGTACCGGCGGGAAGAGTGTTCTCTACGATCCCGGCTGAGTAGGGGCCGCCTACACCTTGGACCCAGACGCTGGAAGCCCCGTAAGTGCTTTCAAGGGTATTGGCTGTAAATGGGCCGACCTGCGTGCCCTGGGTGCTAAGTGAGCAGGTTTGGCCTGTAAAGAACTGATGCAATGGCTTACCATGTTGCCAGATTCGAGACTTCCTCTAGCAAAGATGAAGATAACCTTTGGGCAAGAAGCGCTGCTTCCTTGCTCAACCTCAGTGCGCGTGTCGCTGCTGGCTTGTCGAGCTTCAAGTGTGATTGGTGCGGGCTGGTCGGCAGCTTGAGCTACGGGAACAGCTATAGCCACGGGCGAAGCGATAGCCAAGGAAGCAAAGAGCGAGAGAATTGCGAGATACTTCATCTTGAAGATTCAGAAAGCGATGGACTATTGATGCTAAGTAGGCTGAAGGAATGGAAGTTGTAGCTTGGTTGGGCTTCTCGACTGTGCTGCAGCGCCATCCTCGATATCTTTCCTTCTCTTTATACGTTCTCCAGCTCCTAGTTTATGATGCTGGTAAGGTTAGTGCCTATTCCAAAAACCTCGGTATTTCAACAATTCAAGCTTTCGGGATGGCCCTTGAGGATTACTCTCGGAGACGCAATCCCCAACGAGTGCTTCGGCCGGCCTTCCATCACCACAAAACCACCAAGATACCTAGTTTACCTAGCTTTTGATCGACCTTCCGCAAACTGACCAGTGCGATCGTAATCGAAGGCTGAGCGCCCTCCTCTAAAATCGCTGCGGCTGGGAAGGGACTTCCAGGCGTCCGAATCTAGTCATGTCCGAAGATCGCGACCGGTGGGGTTAACCCGTCGCGTGAGTTGTAGACTGGGATGGACTACTGGGATTGAGGAAGACTTCGCGGACTTATTTCAGTCTATAGCGAGAGGCCGAGGCAAGATGTTGTATCCAGGGATGGTAGGTCCTGTGATCTCGAATAGCATGAGCGCTCCTTCGTGATGTGGGGTGCAGATGGATGCTGTCTTGCGGAAAAGTACCCCGCATAGTTTAAACTGTGGGCACCTCCTCGGCGCTAGACCCCGGACTGGCACCTAACTATGCGATAACGAGTAGTAGCACCAGCACTGGAGCATGGGGATTAGCAACATGCTTAGAGTTGTTTCTATTACACAATGCGTTAGATGCCCGTGAGGGTTCAGATTCGTCCGTTTTCATCTGTCCGTCTGGATCCCGGCTTGATAAAACCCAAGTACCCAGGAACAAAATCTTGCGCACGTAATTTAATGATTGAAGGCAGCTCAGCGCTCGGCAAGCTCAGTGAGCCACAAAGAGTAGGGGAAATGAGAGGGCGTTCAAGTCAATGCTTGCCGGGGTTGAGTAGCATACCTAGGCAATGATCGACTCCTGTTGGTTACCACCCATGTGAGAGAGCGGGAGTCCGGCAAGATGGATGCCAGGGTGGTGTTGATGAAGTGGTTGTGCGAACCGTTTGGGGTTGGTAAGATGGCTAAGAGGGCGTGCGGCCCGCTAATCACACGCCGCGCAGTAGGCGGCGCCTAGAGCACAACTTCGTGTGTAGTTTCCGTTCGCATCCGTCACGTTCCTGTGTATTCGCAATCTTTCCTAGAACTGCAGCTATATTGCTAGTGATCTCTTTGTTCTCTGCAATAACAACAAGTCGCAGCTGCACACTGGGCATGCCAATCTATCATTAGCACTAAAAGCAGCCGTGTCGAGGCTTTTCCACCACTTACCCTGAATTCTATCTAAGAGTTCGCCAAGATAACATGCTCAGTTTCCCATCAGAGCCAGTAATCTTTCCATTGGTTTCATAATCACATTGTCTCCAACATATGAGTCTGTGATTACTTTTTCCGCCAGGCCTGCCGGTGCCTGGCTCTCACCTCCCTATTCTGACAATGCTATCTACTAACCACCGTCTAAATTCAAACACCAACCACACTAACTCTACACTGCATTGCGCATGGGAAATGAAACTTTACACATCAATACAGTGTTCTTCCAAAATACCCATACCTTCCTATTGCATGGTTTGCCTCCGGGTGCTACTTGGACACATGTACCGGAGACGGCCCTGGTATATTGACGCAATGCTTTGGATGCATGTGAGTCTTAGCCAGCATCAGCATTACGATGACTTGGGCTTATTTAGGCAGGTCAAGCACATTAGCGATTATTTTTGGGTTATCTGCAGGGACCCAGAATTGCACAGCCACACGAACACTGCATTCGAATTCTAATCTATTGAGTTTCGAAATACACTTGGGAGGCTGCTGCTCTGAGCGCAGATCACGATTCTCAGCATAGGGTTCTTCATCGCTATTCAAGCCAGTCCAGCCCAGTAATATCGGCATGCTCACCAATAATGGCAAGGAGGTTGTGTGGTCTAAAGCCGCATAGCTTCCACTCTCCGTCCTTTCCCTTCAGGAGTGTAAACTGTACACAAGCGCTGATGTCCCACTCGCCAAGCTTGTCACTAAACCATAAGCGTGTATGCCACGCTCGACGCTGCCAAAAGCTCCTGGCGTCTGTTGCGCTCACATGAGTGAATGTGCTGGCGCCGAGCGGATGTTGTATCTTGACTGGGGTAGTGATTAGCATAGCCCCCGCCAACGCTAGAGGGGTATATACGAAAGACAGATAGACTTACGGTCTGAATGGGCAAGCTCATCCATAGAGAAAGAGCTCTTGAAGAAGTCTTCGGGGGAGCATTTGCGTAAGGTTCCCACGGCGGAAAAGCCGCTGTAATCTGCCACTATCCCTGGTGCTAATATGATCAGGAGTGTTGCAAGAATCTACGTCAAAGATGGTAACCAAATGCTCCTTGCATGAACTTGACTTTAGTGAGGTGATATACTTTGTTGTCACAGACTTTATTCCACTTGAAGGCGAGGTCGCGAAATGCTCACTCTTCTTCGTAAGCGTTGGTGACGGTAGAAACAGTCATTGTAGATACTTTGTGAGTCGGTATAAGGATGATGTGAATGGATTGGAATATTCTGTCTGCGTATAATAGGGCCTTTATATTCTCCAAGATCATGAGCCCTTTCGATCTGCCGACTGCGCGGCCACGCGGCTATGCTCTCTTCATGAAACGGTAACTACTCGTCTTTCGGCTCCAGCCTAAATTGAATAGCATGATTCCCCGTATTGAATGCTTTAAGTTTCCTGTATCCGCATGTACAGCGACCGATTCAGGAAAAAACTCAGTCGTGGTTTACGCTAGTATGATGTCGGTTTGTATTTCGTACATCAATGTCGGTTTCTATTTCGTACATCAATGTCGGCTATCCTGAACACCGAACACCGATTCCGGCAGTCTTCTGGTCCCAAGATGAATCTCGTATCCAGACAAGTGGGCGTCTTCCAACTTTTTCGGGAGAATCCCTTTGCAACTCTTTCATTCTGCAATGTCAGGTGATGTGTTCGCTCGGCCGAGCCTGACAAAACCTTGGCACTGACGAGCAATTCGTACAACGAACTAGGAGATGAGGACATGTACGCCTGGTTCATAGTCACCGTGAAAGAATATAAGGCAAGACAAAAGTAGAAAGAAAGGGGGGGTGAATTTGAGAGTGCATCTGAGCTGCGTTGGGAAACGACGCCCCGCGTTTGGCCGGGGTTGGTCTGGGGTAACGTCGCGTTAACCAATGGAAATTACGCCCTCATCATCATTGTGCTCACATATCAAATACAGCCATCATGTGGTGTCAATATCTCCGCATTTCCCCAGAACTATAATATCATCGAATCTTGGTGATCTGATTTCCCACTACCTATGCGAAGCTCGAGGAACGACGAGACGTCTGCGGCCATCTTCGATGCCTAAGACCACTACTTGAATGGGAAGAGCTTTGTAAAAATGTCATATACTATATTTGGATATTGATATATATGTCAGAGCTGACAAAACATCTTTATATCCCTTCAGTGGATCTATTCAAGACCTAAAGGGCCGTCTGCAACGTGCGCTTACAACCTGTATCTGAACCTCTTATTCTCCCAATCAGTCAAGTCAAGGAACTCCTCATTCTCTACATGTTCGTGGTCTGCTTCTCGATCTCTCTTCTTATTCATCCAAGTGTAGTACGCTCTTAGCACTAGCGCCATGACCGCTGCAAATGCACACGTGACGACGATTGTGATCTTTGCAGGAATGAAATCCGGTTGATCTTCTTGCCGAAATGTCAACGGCCCGATAATGTTCCCCAGGCAAAACGACATGAGCAGAATAGCGTTCATGGTCACTTTCTTTGTATGGCCGGCGTAGTTGGCCGCGACCCAAGAGTACAGGAGCGGAAGACTAGCGCCAATACAGTTGGTTAGGTAATTACCGATAAGTTTACCGGCTTTGGACTCGCCGGGCAGGAAGGCCATGAGACAACCACCAAGCATTCCAGGGATGAGTAGGGTGACAACATTGAGTCCACGCTGGTTGAAACGGCCTGCTAGGTAGGTCGCTGTGAGAATGGAGATGATGCTTACAACACCCGAGGGCAATTGTAGCAATGCGGTGGTCTTCGAGTCGAATCCAAACGACTTGATCAGAGTTGCTTGATAGGACGACACGGCGCCGTTGGGAACGTTCGATGATATGGTGATGAGAGAGAGCATCCAAGTCTGGGGATCTTTGAAGCACTCGAGTACCTGGTAAAACTTGAAGTGTGTGTTCTCGATACCCGTTTGGTTCTCACGAAGGCGTTCAATCGCCCACACCTTCTCTTCGGGAGTGAGACGAGACGACATTGGATTATCCGGCAGCAATAAAACCACTGGCTGGATTAGCATGGCGTTGGAAGCCATGTCAAGGAGTAAGACGTACCTGAGATACCCACAGCAACAGTGACTAGACCGACCACGAGGAACATGATCTGCCAGCTTGTGAACGTAGGGCTATAGTAATGCTGGAAGCCGAAACTGATCAAACTTCCAATCATTGTTCCCGTCCCTACTCCTAGATACCAGATACCTGTGCGAATTGGCTGTTCATTCCTCTTGTACCTATAGATACATCAATATACGCATGATGCGGTATGTAAGTCAACTTACCACATCGACGTGATCAAGATTAGGCTAGGCGCAACGGCAGCTTCGAAGCAGCCTAGTAAAACGCGGGTCGCAGCCAAAGCACCGTAGTTCTTGCAAACGCATGTAAGAGCTGTGACCAACCCCCAGAGAATAACAGCAGCACCGAGGTATTTGGCCGTGGGCAGTCGTTGCATTCCGTAACCGTGTGGAAACTCCACGATCAAGTACGAGACGTAAAAGAAGAGGGCGAGGTTCGAGAATTGGTCCGTTGTTATGTTCGCATCGTCGTAGAGGCCCATTACTGCTGCATAGTTGACTGAGCCTAGTCAGCACATGGTAAAAGGGGGCTGAAGAATATTCTCAGGGAAGTGTTGGCGTACCTAGCGTTTTGTCGAGATATTGCAAGCAGTAGCAACACCACATTAGCGGCATGACCATCCAATCGATCTTTCGAAGCAGTATCCGCTCGCCTTCGGGCGTGAGCATGCCCACATCATGCGCATTCTTGAGGAACTTGAGCGCTTCATCTCCGTTCGTGTGCTTGGATGTCTCATCAACAGTACCAATCTCGACATCATAAGGTTGCGGCGACGGCGACAAATCCCCTGATTTCGACTCGTTGATCACTTCTTTTTCCGGAACGCTCATATTAGTGGACTTGGAAAAGTAAAAATCTAGCTACGGGCTTACCCAGCTGTACAACTTCCCAAGGTATATGTACTTTGCCATCCCTACACATGGCGGTTCAAAAACACCCGATTTCCTTGCGCACACATGCATGCCGACCTCGCAACCGGCATACAGCATTTCCCAATGCACCCCAATTTATTGCAGATCGCGTCTGAATCTCCAGATATCAACCAAACATCGTTTTCTTTGAACCCAATCTCTTATCGTGACCCCTGCATCGGCATTGTGCCAGCAACCCCCAGATCTCTCACTTCCATCGAACATGGCATAGCTGAATCTTTGCTTCCGGGGGGCGGTTGCGAAAGCCAAGGGCGTTAGTTGCGATAGAGGGCAATACTGGAGATTGATAATGTGTCGACGTGATGATGTCAGTGGAGATAGGAGGATGAGTGATAACGGCTTCTCGTTCGCTTGCAGGGCGCTAGACGGGGTTAGGAAGGTGATGTGGTTGGAGGGGAAGGAGGGGTTCGCAACGTTAAGGACCCGCAGACTTATGCATCCCGGTCGGATATAACAGAGTTTCGGAGAAAACGTGAGAATGCTGCGGGGTAAGGATCCAAACTTCAGACTAAGTACTACAGTCACCGTTGTTGTTTCTTACCCAGGAAGCCATAGAAAGCTCCAATAATGTGATTGGTCTGCTACTGGGGCATTTCAAGGCGTCTCAGCTGTTGTTGCTGTGAATCAATAGACAAGTACTTCCTGACTTGAAGGACGATGTCTAAAGAACTAAGTCTTTTGAGGCTCCGCTGCCAGGTACATCTATGATGGATAAGATTCATGCAAAGGATCCTCTAGTGATTGCGTGACTAGGTGAACGGTGACATCGAATACAATATCCTCTTCTGGAAAATGTTTTTAATGTTCCCAGTGTGAACCGAATAAACGGCAGTGCCTTGTAGTGGCCGTAAAGTGGCCGTATGAGGAACTTCTGGACCAAAGCCATTGGGGATGTAGTGCTGCGTTGACGTTGCAAGGTTCCCAAAATGTAGCATGTGACTAAAAAGCAGAGATCACATGATAAATTTCATTCCGGATAGTCCAGTCATGCATTCGCTTCTGTACCGCAAAAGCTGGTGCCAGGACGCACTTCCCATGGAAACACTGCTTATTGAAGCAGAGTTCTTGTTACACAAACCTGCAAACGTCCAGGAACATACAGTCTCCAGTTCTTTCATGGTTAGCATGATCAAGCTCCCGTTTCGACAAATTTGATGCTACTGTTCAGCGATCACTTCCGCATATCCCACAAAGGCGCTCTTTCCTAACCCTTTGGATGTGTGCAAGGCCCTCCAGGCCTCTTCATCGCAAGATGCGTCATTTCGCTGGCAGGCGTCCTTTCATTAGGCCCATCCGCAAACTGTGGCAATTCTGGATTTCGTGTGAAGCGATGTACCGGCGAAACTTGTCGTTTCGATTCCAGGGACAGAATTTGTATGAGGATCGGATGCAGCCATCGGTATCTTCAACAAGAGTCAAGGCGTCGCTGTGACTTGGCTGTCTTTGCGATGACGCGAGCAGCTGAAGTGCCGTCAGAGGCGTAATTCTTGCTGCATGCGCGATGAGGCTGAACTGAACCTTAACAACGGGATCTAGACGATATGAACCAGCCCGTTCGTGACTTTTCTAAACGTCATCATCCCCTCGTTTGAAACTGTGCTCGCTCTCAGCTCTGCCTTCGCTTGCCGCCTTGTCAACGATATCTTCTTGACTCTCATGTATCGTTGTCGCAATGCCCGTGATATCATGGACAGTTCTCTTCTTCCCCTTTCGGTCGATATGCGAAAGACGCAGGTTGGCGGGTAAGGCGTTGCTGGAGCTAGCATGCGATGGCTTAGCATAAGAGACGGCTTTCTTCGCTCTGGTAAAGAATGGTTTTAGGATGGGGAAATTGACCGCGATTATACCGACGAACTGCGTCTGTGTCAGCAATTTGGAGATACGTCATTTGTGTGTAACAAATTTACCGTTTCGCGAATCGACCATATGGTACCGACGTTGATTTGGGATACATCTTGCAGGCAGAGAATGCAACGCAAAAGCGTCGCGGTCATGATGAAGATACCGGTACAAAGCCAGAAAGCGTACAACATTTTCTTTCGTATGGGCAAGTGGACGTTCCACAGAAGAGGTAGCGGGATGTACAGAATCATGAGATCGGTCCTTTAGGTAGCCGATCAGTATGGCCGTCGAGCCAAGGCGGGTAGTCTGGTGAGGTCACTTACGTTATGTTGGTAACTACCAGAGCCAAGTACTTGGAGATGTTCAGGGCACAGTCGTCGCCGGGATATGGGTATACCTGCCATAGCCGGGGCATCGGGTGGCAATGTGTAAGAAAGACTATGATGGTCGCAATATATGCCGCGATACAGACGCCACCGGTGACTCGGACAAGGTTTTGTTGCTGGAGATTGAGGCTGGTTCTGTCAGTATGCGCAAGTGCCAATAAGTACAGGTTTCCATACGTGAGCCTCCTGTAGAAAAAGAGCATGCAACCTTTTACTGTAATTCACTTCGTTAACATGTGAGCATAAGGTTACCCTCAACTCAAAGCATGCCTGTGCCGTGAATTAGATGGTAGGGTAGGTAATACATACGGCACCAGATCAAGGTAGTGTAGAGTATCCACCCAGCAAGCAGACACTTGCTACCAACCACTATGCGTTGGGTCTGTTCAGGCGTGAGGGTCAAAGCTACTTCGTCGCTCATGCCCGTGATGGAGCCAAATCGGCCAATCAGCTCTAGCATGACGAGTTCCGCAGTGAAGAAAAAGACGCATAGTACAGCGAAGTAGTCGTCTCCATCCCAGTTCATACCAACCTGCCAACAGCGCGCGGTGATACGAGCAAGCAGGATGATCATGCCCACTGCATACTCGGTCCACGCCTCGGTCGTGAAGGGGTTATACATGATGGTGAGGCTGGCGTCAAGAGCTCGGAGGATTGGTTGACCAAGGCTAATGTTCTTTATACTCCAAGCTTTTTTAACGCCGCGTGGATGAAAAAAGAAAGTATGCGGCTAGATCTGACGTTGATGATGACGAGTTATGGCGTGGCGGGGGTCGAATTTCTTGGAAAAAGCATCAACGCAAAAGAGACATGCCTCAGATGCAATTGAAGCGCTGATGCACGTCGGACCGTCGCGTTGCCGCAGGAAGGGCTTGACCTTGCCGGACCTTTTCGCAACTGCAGGGGCGTGCGAGGCCCACATGATTGCGATCATTAAGAGAAAGGGCCGATAAATAAGGTCACAAAGCTGTGCTCATTAGTCCTAGGGTTCTTCAATATTATTTCTTGATGTTATTGTGACACCGTTGTTAACGAAGGTATTTGGTAGCCTGATACTAAAAATTCAGGTTGAAATAATGTGTTGGTATTGGTGTTTGTGGCGTTTCATCCATTGTTCTACTAGTTGCCAGCTCAAGATAGCTCCTCATTCATTCTGTTAATGCAGTGGATGCTGAGGGTTCGCACTAGCCTTTCCACCACTTAGCGCAATTCGATTGTTTTTTTCGATAGTGCAGGGCGATGGGGATCTACGGATGAAAGTATGATGCGTACAGTAGTTGCTCTTCATCACACGTCACACAACGACGCCGGTCTGACAAACACCATATCCTGAGCCCAGAAGTTTGATGCCGTTAGACAGGCGAAGTGTTGTTGCGACACGATTGAGCTGCGACAGAAGCCCCTGATTGACTGATTGGCGACCACGGGTACAGCCAAATGACAGGCTTAGCGTATTGCACGGCGCCATTTTCACGACTTCGGAATGCTCCACCGCTCACGCTTGTCTAGCCGCAACCGCGCGTTCCGCGCCGCTTTATGAGCCGGCAGAAGGTTTGCAATGTGTGGAATATAATAGGCCCAACCGTGGCGCTCAGAGTACTCCGCGTGGTTAAGTACCATTCTTTCTCTCCTGCAGGATATAGTGAGAAAAAGCAACTCGAGATCCCCATTGCATCCCATCGCGCCATGCTTGAGTGCGCGATCCCACAGCACCTCCGCAGGGAGCGGAAATGCCCGGTCAGCACCCCACCAAATTATGTTCCGCCTTTCCCTGCATATTGTGCACGGTTTCCGACTAAGATGGACAACCTCGTCATAGCAATCATGGGAGTGCAGTGTTCCTCTCCATCGGGCTTCGACGCGACGAGCATCTCAAAGATCAAGGAATTCACCAGCAATGCGCCGGATGCCTTGCGCCCGTCGTTCTGGGAGGTCACCGCTGTAACCGACAAGAAGGGTGCATACAATATTGCCGTCATCGCGTATTGGGCTGGTGCGGACCTTCACAGGAGATGGCTGGCAGAATCTGGTTTCGATGCGTGGTGGCAGAGTCCGGATAGGGAGCATGATGGCCACGGTTGGTTTCAGGAAGTCTTGCGCCCCACAGTCGATCGCTTTGAGACCGTCTTCTCAAACCCCGAGCACCCAGAAGGGGCAGCCAACATGCAGGAAAAGATATCTGGTGAGATGGAGGAGCATGCATATTGGGGCAGTATGCGCGACCGCCTCGCAGCTGCGCAGGACCAAGAGCTCAAGGGTTCCAAGTTGGGATCCTCAAACGACAAAGCCAATGGGTCGCATGCGAACGGTAGCACGTCCAAGCGTGTCCGTGTACCTGGCAAGCAGAACCTCTGTGTGATTCGGTCAGGTCAAGATTGGTCCGATACGCTACCCGAAGAGCGCAAGCTCTATCTCGAGACAATACACCCTGTGCTTGTCGAGGGCATGGAATTTTTGCGCGATGAGGGTCGTGAAGTTGGCTGCTATGCAATGAATCTTTGGGATGTCGTCGAGCCCAAGTCGTTCGAAGCGAACCTCGAGAGGACTTTTGGACTGGGCTACTTTGACGATCTGGCCTCGCTGGAACACTGGAGCAAGAGCCATCAGACTCATATCAACATTTTCGGAGGCTTCTTGATGTACGCGAAGAAGCTCAACAACGTGCTGTCTTTGAGGCTGTTCCATGAGATTTATGTGTTGGAGCCTGACCAACAATTTTTCGAGTATGTCGGGTGTCACGAGGAAACGGGTATGATAAATGCGAAGCTATCTTGATGCAGCCGTCGTGCGATTGCACACGTGGATAGCAAAAATGCAATCGACGGTTTGGACCAATGATCTCTTATCGCAAAATATCACGAAGCAATGTCATTGCTCTCGCATGGTTAGTTCGACTTTTGTATATTCAAATGATAGTGATGACACCGTCACGAATGCTTGCTTCTTCCATGACTCGCCTGGCGATGCGTTGTTTGTTTTCAGAAAACTGTACCGCGCGGTTGGAGCATCCACTCAACTCACTTTTGCGTCCTATGACACCGACTCGACGAAAAGTTTTGTTGGCCCAATCTTCGCATCTCAATACTATATGTGTAGTCAAGCCAATAACGGTGACGTTCAAGTAGTATGTAACCGGTTTGAATGTCTGAGCGTCCGGCTGGTCACTTTCAGAAAGCCACTGCAAACAAGCGTCGTCATCTCACTTGCACAGACGTACTTCATCCTCATCCAGACGGCAACAGGAAGGCGTCTCAAGCGTGAATTCACATGTCTGAGTTCAGGTGATAGATCAGCAACCCTAATCAATGCAATCGCCACTAGATTCACGCTCATCTTGACGTAGCCGTGATGGACGCCGCCATACAAATCTGGGCCGTCGGGAAAACATGCGGCGAATATCAGAGGCGCGTATGTGTCTCGGTCGTGATTCCATGCAGAATCATAGCATACCGGCTCTCTGGCAGAAGCCCAAGACCAGGATGGGACTGAATTACGCAGCCTACGTCCTGGAGGCTGTCGGGCGACCCAACAAAGACACTTGACAAAATGACCGCTCCAGAGACCTGCGAGATACTGGCCGAACCCCGAACCGCTCATTGATCGTGCGATACCAGCTAATGCTGGCAGTCTATCGCCATCATGCGACAACGGCAGTGCTGAGTAGCGCTCGACAAGTGCCAACCACATCGCAGCACGGGTAGGTTTCGGCGAGTATGGTGTTACTCTAGCGAATTCTCCTTTGAATCTAGAAGTGATACTATCAGGGTGCCCCCAAGGATCGAGAGGATTCTTGCTTATTGGTAGACCGTTCAGACACTCACACGTCTCCATCTGACGACACTCCCACATGAGTTTATTCATGGTGAAATGAACGACACGTCGGGAAAGTAGTCTTTCTTGTAAGACCCAGTTACGCTCAAGCAGTGGCAGGGTTGAGACTGTGGTACATGAACGATTGCCTGTGGGTTGATTCACATGAGTTCATCTACGTCGCAGATACATGGCTTTTGATGGATTTCCTTCAACATGGCCGATACGCAAGTGCTGATGTTGTTGGCTTTGGAAACAACCCTTTTCGCTATCAGGGGATGCTGTAGCTGCCAGAGTGAGGTAGGCATTCTGATATATGTTTTGCATTTGTCTGGACTCATTTAGCCAGTCCTGTCTAGAGTCCTGGATAATGCATAGAGAATCGATCCATATACGTGTGAGTCCAAGTTTGCGGCAGAAGGCAATGGCGTCTTTAACGGTCTTCGGTAATCTGTTGAAAGGTAAAGATTCGATGTACCGTGGGTAAGACGCGGAAAGAGTCTTCAAAGTAACGTCTTGGCCCCAGCAATGACTCAAAGCGGCGTATCGCCCATGTTGACCGTGTGTTTCCTTCAGACGTACGACACCTTGTGAATCACCAAAGTCGATTATGCGCGTTGGCAGCTTGGGTGCTTCTACTTCGCGGCACAATTGGTGCTTCTGACAGATGGCTAATTGTGCCCGTACAAAGTAGAGTGCCACCGCCGAGCCTGTGTAGCCAGATGGGAAAGTTCTGCGACTGAAATTACCAATGCGTGTTTTGCCTTTGTTCAACCCGTCATTATAGTACGGTGTTTTGGCTCGGTACACTTACTGCTGTCCGTAAAGATGTCATAAACGTTCCGCACTGGCGCCTCAGTCTCTTCCGTTGATGATTTCATGGTGTAAAAACCCCCTTCATACTTTTGCTGCGTGTCGACAATCGCTGCTAAACAGTCATCATCGACCCTCGCCCTGTCCATTGCCCGTGCGGATAAGTCTTTGTTCCGAGACACTGCTTGCTGGAGTCATGCAGGCTTCTTCATGTATCTCGATATCGTCTAGGGGTATCTCAAGGTCGGTCATCCTCTGTTGCGTCAGTGATCAAAAAACAGGTGTGCGGGCTATAGAAGGAGCAAAGCCGATGGGCGTCGCGTCAGCATTTCTCATAAGGCTCGAAGGTTGCCCAGCAATGTCGGCGTGGCTTGCGCTGGAAACTGCAGATACGATGCTGAAGCAACCAAGGAGCGCAAACAACCAGGAATTATGCCGCGTCACATCTTGGACTGCGACCTGTCGCCATGTTATTGGGTGGATCTCTCTCTAAAGTTGGATTGTTCTTCTCAGCTGTGCCTGGAAAGTCGCCTTGATGGGGACACTTTAGCGCCATTGCCTTATCGCCTTATCGAAGCCGCGGAGGAAAGCGCGACGCGACAGCGCGTCGAACCTCACTGATGCATACGAATGCCATCAGAATACCATCGGCACCAGCATCCGTACAGCAAAATAACGGGTGCCCGAACACAGGGTGCAGTGTAAGAGTGATGGTACTAGGGAGTGATGACGCGACGAGGCGATCACGCGCATGGCGATGTACCCCGCGAACCATGATAAGCGGCCCGGAGCTTACGCGGGGATACGGCGACGCCATCACTCCGTGAAGGTTGCCTGATCTCCTGGTCTTGTTCGAATCTTTCCTTTCGTATCGCTACTTCACTGTGTCGGGAGTAGATCGGATTGCTCTGAGAGCGTTTCCATCTCAGTCGGCCAGACTCGTCCGCCATTTGATGTAAACATCGTTCACTGTATCAGCCCTGCTCCGAGGAGCCGCTGATGCCTCACAGTGAAGCTTGGGTTGATACAACGGTAATCATTCTTGTGCTCTTGATAGCATCTCTTTGCTGACGTATTAGTTGGGATCCAGCTTTCAAGCTACCCCTACAGCCTCAATCCCCTGAGTCTGCTCGTCTACCTCCACGATGACCTGGTGGCGTCGCGACCCGATCATACCCCCCGTCCAGCGGTACGCGCAGCGCCTCCTTCGCTCCCACGACGCTGCTCTTCGTACACGATGTTTCTCTCGCACGCCCCCGAAGTATGCACAGCGTGAAGATGACAAAGACTCAAAGCGCCCAGCAGGCATGTCCAACCCCGAGTGGATGCAGCTACAACACTATCAGCGGTGGCGAAAGAAGTTGGTGGACGACCCGTACCAGGCAATTTTTGGAGCCAGTAATGACATGTTGACCGGGAAGGGCCTGAAAGACTGGGAATGGATCAGCAAGTCCTTCCCCAAGTGGATGTTGAGGGAGATGGACCGTCATGACCAGGGTACGACACGGTCGAAAAGCGACACAAATACCAATTCTCAATCCAAGTATCCAAAGAAGGTAGATATGCAGGACGTCGACGCAGACGCTCTCCAAGAAAGGCAATCGCATTTCCCCCAACCGGCGTTCAGGGCAATACGACTTGATCGTGACGATTCCCGGGGCGTCGTATCACCCTCGGATCTGAGACGGCCGCGAGAGCAACCACATGTCAAGGCCGTAGGGGACCGTATGGAATCGACCACCGAGCTCGGCCCTAAAGCAGACAATTCTGTCTTCCCGTCCGATGCTACTCCAACGTCCGAGCCTCCATCGCTGTCACAACCAAAGACGACAGAGTCATTTGGAGATTATATCGCCAGAACCAAGTCGAATGCCACAGCTGAGATCGAGAAATCGGTGAATTCTGTACCGGCAAACGAGACCTTCATTGACCAATTTTTTTCACACCAGCCTCAACACGAAGTACCAAACGTCAGTACTACATTCAACACCTCAAGTTGGAAAGAGACTGCGCTACAAAGACGGTCGCCGCGGAATGGCAAGGCCAGATCTGAAATGGACCCAGTGCGACCGCCCAAGACCAGTGATGATGTTACGGAAAGCAGGCCAATCACTCAAAATTCTGAAGCGATTACGTCGAGCTCAACCAAAGAGCAGTCGTCTCCCCTACCGCCAGTCGATGATCCCCCTCCTCCCACGCACAGGAAACAAGAGCCATCCACCACACATGAAGCCAATGCAGCGCGAGATCTAGTTGTACCTGCAAGGTCGACATCGAAGATACTGAGCCAGCTGCCCGAGGATGACATTGACTTCTTGAGTGCCGCTGATATTCGCGCGTCAATGAACGCAAAGAGGAGTAAAATCTTCAGTGGGGAGCAGAAGAAAGCCCAGCGAGATGAATTGGAAAAGACCTTCATCGATGCACATCTCAACAAGGGTGGAGTCGACCCAATGATTGAGTCGCAAGTCGTCAACGATCAGCTTATCCGTCGCATAGAACGTAAAATGCAGCAACCTGAGGAACCAGAGAATTTAGAAGAGCCCCAGCCGACAAAGGAATCTGAGGACGTTTCTGCTCCAGTGACTGAGACCCAGATGGAGTCGAGTATCGAGCGCATGAAATCTTGGCTCGAACAAAGTGGTGCAATGTTCGCCAATTACTTCTGGCAGGATCCAACCGAAGAAGCAGATGCGCAGAAGACCCGCTTATTCTTCGACAAAGTGTTAGTCCGTATTCGCAAGGCACGCTTCACCATGAAACAAGTCATCGAGGACCTTGAGACGGATATCCCGGCCTCCAAGCCCCTCTTGGAGCGCATGAAAGCGGACGAGGATTTGCTGGACTCTGCTATCCACGCTCTGCGTCAACGCGCGGTCAGTGGCAAGATGCAACCACTAACACCCAAAAAAGTACGAGCTATACAATCCTTGCGCCTCAAATTCCAAGACACCGACAATGACCTCACCAAGGCTTACGCGGCTCTGCAAGAGATCGGCAACTCGGTGAAGGCCAAGAATGCATCCTTGGCGTTCAAGCGACGTCTCGGCATTGCAGCCAAGATCACACAGAAAAACGCTCACCTGACTCGTTACCTAATATGGAGTCTACAAGCTCGTCTTGAAGATCCCGATATTGACCGAAGCATGCTAGCCAACTACAAGGCCGTGGCGAACAGCTTGTTGACCCTCAGGGATACGCAAATGGCTATATCTCGGCTAGTGGAGCGTGCCATGTTGGTGTACGGTGTAGAGCCACAGACTGTGGAGAATGTGGATGTCATGGGCCAAGACAGCGTGAAAATAACAAGCGAAAGTGGGCAGCCGTCACAGTCAGTAGGCACTTCCAGCTTAATCGAAGTCGATAAGGCACAAATTCGTGCCAAGGTTGCTGCTGAAGAACGCCTTGCCAATGAGGTGGATGCACAAAAGTCTGCCATGCGTGGTCTGTCTGATGATGGCTACGCAGGTGCATCGAAGAGTGAAATGAGGAAGGCGTTCGAAGAGCGTAGCCCGCTTGACCATAGTTTGTATAGGCCATTTGGACCCGTGTTGGAGAGTTTGGTCAGTGAATTGCCTTCTAGAGCAGAAGCAACCAAGGCCGAAGAGGAAGCAGCACAGCAACGTAGCGACGCTGAATTAGTTGCCGAAGTGAAGAAGGCTTACGAGGATACTTATGGTCCGATCACCATCGGCCATAGGCAGCTGGCGGATGCGGCTGAGCAAGTAAAGGCGGAACAGGACAATGAAGTCAGCAAGTTTGAAATGCTGAAAGAAGACCCGGCGGTCGTAGAGGCAGCACCTGCTCAATTCGAACTGTCAGGCATGCCCGAAACCTCGGTCATAAATGGCACTGCAGCAGTGGAAGCCGCATCACAGGTCATAGAAAACGACTCAGCAATTACCCAGGCCGCACCATCTACAGCCACGCCTTCATCTCCCGAAGCCCTCAAAACAACTCCAGACTCCAGCGACACCACTTCCACCCCGCCTTTAACCACCAACCCTCAAACCTACTACACAATCCTCCTCCACGACCCCGAGACAAACACCATCTGCCAAACCCACTCCACCTCCCCCACTCCCCGCGACACAAGCCCCTCAATTCCCCTGCACACGGCGCTCTCCACCCTCTCCCAGCCCGGAAAGTTCTTCCCGTTTATACGCTCGGGCATGGAAGTCGTTACCGCAAAGCCCGATATGCTGATTTTACGCAACGCACTCGACGCCTCCTCACCCAGTACCGCACCTGCAGTACCTGAAGCTGGTAAAGCAGAGGAAGCACCGGTAAACGCAGACCGTCACACGATCAACCCCATAGACGGTACTACGCGCCTCTCGCCCACGGGCTACGTCGGCCCGGAGGAAACGCGCGAGCAGTTGGAAAGGGAATTCGATGAGCGGAGGCAAGCTGCGGGGAGGGTCTTTGGCGGACCTTCTAGTGTCCGAGAATGTGAGGGGGGAGTGGGGAGGGCAGGGGAGAGCAAAGGAAATAAGGGGGGGAAGACTAGGCGTGGTGCGGGCGTTGTCAAGACGGCGATTTGGGCTGCGGCTGGGTGCTATGTTGTTGGTGTTTTGGGGGAGGTTGTTGGGTCTGGGTAGAAGGAGTGATAGGGGTGGTGGGCTGTTAGACTGTGTTTCTTTTGTATAGGTATCGTCTCCCTTGGCTGTTTTGAGCGTATCGTCTTGGTGCTGGGGTGGGTGGCGGCGTTTCTTGTCTTGGTATTTGGTAGGGTCGACACCGCTCTGGGGGGGGGGGGGGTTGGCTAGCGGTATGGGTGCAATGTATAATTATATCAACTGAACCCAATTGGTCATGAGGATGTTGTTCCTAGAGCTGTGTGAGGTGCCCTCAGACATCCTCGGTCTGCAAGCGCGTCACGAGCAAACATATCAACACTAAAAGTAGACGAACTAAGACATGTATAATATTTGTTTCTGCATTAAAAATTCTTTCTCATATTGTTTACACTTAAACGATTGGTATCATCAAAAACTAGCTTTCCATCCTTAGCATTTTTTCATCCCCTTCCACGTCATCAATCCTCGAAAAAGAAAAGGAAACAAATCATCTAGTCGGAAAGAAGAAGAAAACACAGGCCACCTGGGCAATTACTCAGCCCCCCATCTAAAAGTGAGGCGTGTTCAGCGCCATAACCATCAGCAGACCAGAGATCAAACCAGCACCAGGCAAGGTGATGATCCAACCGCTGAAGATGAAACCGACTTGCTTCCAGTTGACGGCCTTGAGGTCGAAGTTGCAGAGCGCAACACCAATGGTGGCACCAGTCAGACACTGTGTAGTGGAGACGGGGAGAGCGAGACGGGAAGCGAGGAGGACAGTGATGGCGGCACCAAGTTCCATGGAGAAACCACGGGTGGGGGAGACTTGAGTGATCTTGTTGCCGAGGGCGCGCACGATGTGGTATCCGTAGACCCAGAAACCGAGGCCGAGGAGGAGACCGGCGACAACGAGGATCCAGACGGGTGTGTCGGCTTCTTTGGTGACGACGCCGGTGGTGTAGGTGTTGTAGGTGGCTACCCAGGGTCCAACAGCGTTGGCAACTATAAATATGTTAGTGATTGTGCGCTATGAAGGGTGTATTGCGGACTTACCATCGTTGGAACCGTGGGCAATGGACATCATCATAGCAGAGGCAACTTGGGCATATGTCCAGAGATGCTCAACGCGGTTGTCGTAGACGACAGCGCGGGCGTGAACCTTGCCAAGATCCTTCTGAGTGACAACGTCGCGGGAAACACCCTGGAGCAGAAGGAACTTCATCCAGTTTCCAATCTTCTTGGGAGAGTAGATGGGGAGGTGCTCAACGGGCTTCAACCAGCGCTCCTCAGGCTCGGGCTGGGCGGCAACAAGGTGAACAACAGGGCCCTCGCGGGGCATAGGGTTGGAGAGACCGCGGCCTTGACGCTCGACATCGATGTTGTCGCTGTCGCCGGAAGACTTGTTGTCGAGGGAGGTAGAGTGAGCGTTGCCCTTCTCGCCGCCCTTGAGGTTGTCATGGATAGGCTCGCTCTCGATGGGGGCTGCCTTGGCATAGTAGTCGGTGACGATCTGGTCGCCCTTGCCAGGGAAGTAGATGGGAGGGTTCTCGCGGTACAGAAGAGGACCGAGAGGAATGTGCCACGCCCTCAGCCTGGTGTCGCCCTTGATGAGACGGCGGGTGAAGTAAGGGACGAAGAAGATGTAGGAGACGGCAAGCATGCCGAAGAAGACACCGAGGATAATACCGCAGGCCTTGCCAGCACCCATCTCCTCAAGAGACTCGCCGTTTGGCAGCTCATCGATAATGAACAGAGCCAAGACACCGGCAGTAAAGGCAAGGTAGAAGGGAATAAGGCGGAGACCCCACTTGAGCGGGTCCTTCCTCTGGTGGACACCAAACTTGACAGTCAAGAAGAGGACGGCAGCAAAGGCGGCAGAGATGAAGGGAGCAATGACCCAGGAGGCAGCAATCTGGGAGATGGAACCCTTCTTCCAGCCCCAGCTAAGAGGCGACTGGGCAGCAATACCGGCACCAGCGAGGGCTCCGACGACTGTTTGGGTGGTAGAGACGGGCATACCCGCAATGGTGGCGATGGTGAGGAAAGTAGCGGAGCCAACCTCGGCGCAGCCCATGGCGAGCATGAGAGTGGCAGGCGCGGGCTTAAAGGTATCGAGCGAGAAGATACCGCTCTTGATGGTACCTGTGACACGCGAGCCCAGGGCGACGGCACCCAAGAACTCGGTACCAGAGGCGAGGATACCGGCCTGCCACATCTTCAGGGTCCGGGCAGCCACCGAAGTGGCGTATGAGTTGGCGACATCATTGGCACCGTTGGAGGCCGACGAGAGAACGAAGGCGATGGTGGTGATGGCGAGGATCCAGTTGTACTTCTTCAAGGCGGGAGCCATTGTGGGAGAAGGAGGGCGAAGAGTCGCGCCTGTGGATTGACTGGTACAATGAAGGTGTCGCGAGGTGACCTGGATGAGGGAGAGCTTAGTCGATTGAGTGCAGGGGATCTTATATAGCCAGCGTTGCACTCGGAGGCGTGGGATCTTGGCAGCATAGATGACATGTCACTAGCAGTGAATGCAGACTGAAGCATCGATGGGTGTCAGACGGTGTTGCCTGCCCCATTGAGGCGGGGTGGATCACTACAGCCACGGTATCATGCTATTTCGCCCTGGCCGTCGTCTAACGCCCAACAGTACGTCTGTTCTGGGTCCTCTAGCAGCACTATGGGCTGCGCGTTGTGGCAGAAGGGCCATGCGATTGGCGTGCTGGGCCCGCGAACCCTGAACCAGAGCACAGGATCCGCGTCCATGTAGGTGTCGCGTAGTGTGGAGCTGATTATGCGAAAGCTGGTCGACGCCGTGGCCGTGGAGGTACGACGTGCGGTGCGGGCGAACGAGCGCTCGAGATGGGAGCACGTTTCCTCCAAACGCCGCTAGCTCGCCGCTTCGGGCAGGTTGGCTTGCGGAATGCCAAGTCCGCCCAGACCCCGCCCAGACGCCTTCACCCTCCTTCGAAATCTCTGCCCCGGCCTAATCGCTCGACTGCACACACCACTCTCCAGCTGCGCCGTACACTGCGCAGCCAATCACAGCCCCTCATTTGGCCATGCGCTCAATCCACGACCTCACATTGTGCGAGAGGCACAGGATACCAGACGCTTTGATTGGAAACCACCGCAGCAATCACTCGATTCTGCCGCGCTGCCGTTCCTTCGTATAAGCCTTGTAAGAATTGCCGAGGCAGTCTTCAGCGAGCTTCTGTGCCGCCGTGTCTTGACGCAAAGACTTGCCAACCAGTACAAGCCTCGATCTGAAGACATGTGGTGTGGCTTCTCTCAACGACCGTCTCAGCATGTGAGAGCATGCTTCAATCCGGACCAGCGAAGTGGTGTCGACATCGCGCGAAGGAGTCGATGATCGATCTTCGCCAGGGTTCTAGATGTAGAGGCAAACGCAGGTTCGTCTTCAGTGGCCAAGTCTGAGGCGTACAGCCCTGCGGTAATAACAAATCATGTCCCCACGGTTACTATGTGTCAACGAGGCTGGAACAGACGAGTTTGTATGAAGCATCTCGGAGGTCATTCGTTGCAACTCCCACTCTCTCAGACCCTACAACCTGGCAACCATATGAAGTACGGCGATATACTCTTCAGCTCTCTCATTCGGATACTTGGCGGCCTCTCTGACGCCAAGCGCCGACTTGGTATGTCGAGCATACCCAGGTCCCGCGAGAGCCACTGCTGCTCCCTTGTCTGGCCAGTTTCGGATGCGCCATAGCTTTCGATGTAGGACTTCGCCAATTTTCCTTGCATGTTCCATTTTAGATACAGCTAACATCCCGAATCCACGGTCAATACAACTAGCCCCCACTCCCGTTTAGAAGCTGCAGGCATCCCGAGACCCGCTGCAGTCTGCTCGGGGCTGCCGAGTCCTTGTAGCGCCGGAAATGTCTCATTTTACACCTGGGGTCCATCGCTGTCCACTCTTTCCAACAACTGTGGATTCAGTTGTTTCTTTTCTCAGCGGCATAGTCATTGCCCACACTTCATTGGTCCAGCACTTGAGTCTTTCTCGCCTTCTCTCGTCTCTCCCATCCAGTGCTGGGCAACCCATCACTGACCGACACAAAAGCACCTCTGGTAGTCTTTCACTTAGTGCTCAGGATGCTCACCTAGCACCCGCCTAGAATGCAAAGATGTCGGAAACGTCGAGTTCCAAGAGCGAACGAGTGGAAAGAGACTTCGGGTCATTGCGATTTCATCTGGGTGGCAAGACTCCACCAGGCAAACGACACTGCGGCGATAATAAACAGCAATCTGGTAGCAATTCCTCACATCTTGCGTAGTGTTCCCCGGTTTGGGACGACGGTAACGATCCCATGTCATGCAGTACTGTAACCGCAAGCGCCTTCTAACAGCTTTCTCCAGCCCTGTGAACCAACTCCGAGCCCTCCTTCTGCGGAAACCCGATGCCTACACATACTGGTTCATCTTCATGATGATGCCCCGATACGCATTGATACTGTCGGTTAGGTATCTGCAATTCGGAACACAATGTCTGTGCTATCCCGGTCAGTGATGGCTGACACCGACATTTTTTGCTGGGATACGTACTTTCTTCAGACCTGAGTAGAGCACATAAGCTTTGTGTATCTCTCACTTGCCCGGTCTTCATTACTTCGAATTCCGGTCGATAGCATACAACTTTCCGCCTTCCCTTCTCTTCTTTGTCTCCAACTTTCCCTACTCGAGTAGATACGCCCGGACTTCCGAATGGCTATTACAGCCCGCTGCAACCGTGGATCTACTGAAACCGAAAACGCCATGTGACCACCTCTGCATGGCTGGGGCACCATGACAAATATAGTGCTGCACAGCCTCCAAACACTCAACGCCCGCTGCAGCTGCCAGCATACACTGTACGTTCTGTTCTCTCTTTCGACTTTCGGTGAGCCTTCCAATCGGCATGTGCCCCTCTTCGAGCATGAACACAGTTGCAGCTTTGTTACCCGTGACGAGGGCGCGTGTTAGGTCCTTGACATAGCGCTTTCGCACTGCAGGACCGTCAGCAGCCCTAGGTGTCTACTCCATCAGTTTATCAGCTACAAGATTGATGAAATTCGATACGTCTAGCACAACCATTTCTGGGTTATGGACATGGTTGTGGAGGTACTCTTGCACATTCTCCATCAAGAACCCCCTTGTGGCTTTTGAAAGGGTTTGCAAGTAACAAGTCTAAAAAGACTTCTCATGCCAATCATCTCCTACGGGTAGAGAATCCACTCACTGTGGATCATACGTGGTTCGGGTGTTCTTGTCCACGATTGTTGTGATGGACATGTTCTCAAGCAGCTTTTGGTGGATATGGCTTCTGGAAATCGCTACTCTGGTCAGGTGTTATCTTGTATACCCCACGCTTTCATGCACAACTCACTGCATACGGTGTGCAACCTCAACGGCTCAGAAAACATGATGGTGGGCGCGAGATTGTTAATGATAGCTCCGAAAAGCTCCGGTGGAAGGCCGACGAGCGACATATTGGCTGTTGGCGTTCAACACTGGTATTAGAAAATTGGTGAAAAAAAAAGTCGTAAGTGAGAAGTAAGCTGGGGGAATTCCGAAGCAATAGCCAGGTACGTAAGTCAGGGGCTCTTTGTTATGGTTGAGCTCAGCGAGGTAAATTAGGAAAACTGGCTTGCGGCTGTGAGTGGAGCGGGCCTGTGGCTCGGCAAGAAGGGTGCGACAAGATGCGGGGTACTAGCGATTTTTTGTCAATAAACATGTTGTAGAATTAGCTTCAAAGTTGGTCGTTGAAATCGTACTCACCGTCGACTGAATAGGAGAGAAAGTATTTATCAAATGTATCATGCTGAACATTTGGCCTCTGAAAGGTATGGGGAAATGGAATTCAACCGCTACACTGGAATTTACGTTGACATGTCCGTGGCAACACGGAAAAGTCGTACGACAGAGAGGACCGGCTCGAATCAGAAACCTTTCAAGCCTGCTTTTATATTCATGCCTAGATACCTCTAACGCCGCTGTATACTACATTTCGATCAAGTCTCGAAGAACAGCTTGATCGAGGCTCGGTGCCCAAGTTGCACAATCTTTGTCAGCGCGTCAAATGGTTTCCAGGCTAACCACGAATTGACACCAATGACTGGTGGAAATATCATGTACGCAAGGTATAGCCGGGAATAGCGGTACACCTTCATATCTTTGGTTGAAATGGCATATCGAGTTTGGGTCAAAGATCACACTTACTGCGGGAGGGTGCGTGTTACCCGTTTTTTTATTTACTCTTTCACCATTCTGGTACATTAACCATTTTTATGACAGATGGAGAGGCGACGTGCCGGAAAAAGAAAAGAAAAAATCAAAAGTCAAAGGTAGCACTTGTAACCACACTTGGCTCATTAGCGAGGATATGGAATTCATGCAAAATCGCTCTACACACTACAGCTACGAATACGATAATAGTACAGGCAAGGAAAAAAAAAGGCAAGAATCTATCGTTTGTGCCTGAAAAAGCACGGGGTATCAAAGAAAACAAATTTGGGATCTATATGCTCGCTGTGGAAACAAAAGAAAAAGAGACGTTGCGAAGAGTGTGCAAGGGCGTGAGTCGTACGGGCCATGGTTACATGCCCGTCTTCTAATTCTGCGTCGCATACATGTGGAGGTGGTCTTGGATTTGCGACGACGAGTCGCGGTAGGATTGCGGTTGTGGATGCTGTTGCATCATGTGATGCTGAGGATGATGTTGCTGGTGCGGGTTTTGTTGCATATGTGGATGAGGCTGCTGCTGCTGCTGTTGCTGGGACGGGGGTCGCATACCCATTGCCGCAACAGCATAGTCCGAGTTCATGTCCGTCAAGCTTTGGTTCATGTGGGACGGTGGCCTTGAATGAGCAGAGCTACTTCTGGAGCCGCTCAAACGGTTACCAATCTTGTGAAGAGGCTTCGAGATCATCTGGCCAAACGACGGTCGGTCGTAGTATTGCGATTCTTCGAACTGAGGTGGAGCACCAAAGTAGTTGGGATATAACGACTCTAGCGGGTTGGGCGGTGCCTTCACGTGCTCGATGTACTCATTAGAGTACATTTGCGCTTGTTGCTCGTGATCTAGAATCGGGGGCTGTGGGTGTGGTGGATGCATGGTGGCTGTCGACATAACCGGTGGAAGATCGGGTATAGCCGGTTGCGCCACGTCAAGGTAATCTCCAGGGTCCACATCCATGTAGCTGATACGGCGATTTGTGGTGTCGACTGCAGGCGTCTGGGGCTCCACGAAGGGGGAAGATCCACAATCGTAATCGGGGACGTGAGACATGGTGCTACTAGTGCGCAGCAACGCTGCATTGATGGCTGCAAGTCGCGATCTTGCAAGATGTGGGTTGGAATTGCCGATAAGAATGTGCATGCGTTGCTCGCGCGACAGCTTCTCAACGTGCGGGACTGAGTCCCTCGATGGTGTGACGAACCCAGGAGGTAGCTGCTGATGCACGGGGTCCAGCGGTACATCAGCACGAAGGCTCAGAGCTGTGATCAAGACTTCTTCCCGACTAGGTCGCAAGTCGCAGCATTGGAGTTTCTGCCGGAGGATTCTCGAGTTGTCGGGACACCAACTGATCTGCGACCGACTTTCTCGTAACCGTTCATCTAGGCAAGCGATTAGTTCTTTCCACGTGTCGTGGAGGGCTTCTTGTCGTATTAAATTCCTAATGACATTAGAGTATTTCCACTGGTCCATTGTTGCGCCGTTCTTCATGTGCTTTGCTACGTGATCGCATCGCTCGTCCCATCCGATGCTAACTTCTTTGCATTTGTCGAAACCACAACCAAACACTCTCCGCGGGAGAAGGGTAATGCCGATATCAGTCAGGGATGGTAGCGGTCGACCGGCATGGTAGCGCTGATGATGCTTGATAAAATCCTTCTGGCGATCGAAGATGCGGTTGCAGCCATTCACGATGCATGGCCAATCTTCCCCAGTCTCGTGCATCCTCATCTCATGCTTCTTCCAATCCGATTTGGCTTTGAATGTCTTTTGGTTCTTCTGTTCAGCACAATAGGTGCAGAACATGTAGGATTCTCCAGATTGACTCTGTGATTTGTCATCATCGGGAAATAAGGCGGGCGAAGCAACGCTCAGTTCATCAGTTGGCGTGCAGTTTGGCTCCGTTTTCAGTTCCAGCGGACTATCCGTCTCAGAAGGCATAGTCGCAGGTGCGGGCCGGGTAGGATCAAGTCCAGCTGGGTACGAGCGAGGCTCCGGTCGCTTCGCCTTGGATCGCGACGAAGACGAAGACGCGATTGAAGGCGCCCTGTTGCTGTTGCTCGTCGAAGAGGAAAACGATGAGGCGATTGACAAGCGCGACCGCCATGATGATCCCGACGAAGATGTGGCGGATGAGCTGGCGGTGCTGGTGGACATGAAAGATGAAGCAGTGGAGTTGCGGCCTGAAGTCAGTGAGCGCGAGTACAACTAACAGAAAAACAAATTACATACGTGAGTCTAATGCTTGCGAAAACATTCTTTGGATGATTTGGGGCGGATGCCTGGCTAGCAGGGCCTCGATGTGTCGCATAGACTCCTCCGGTATGTCTAGGTTGTCCTCCATCTTGGCGGGGGGGGGAGCCGCGTGCTCAACTCTAGTGATGCCTTGGGGACTATTGTGACATGCCCACTAAACCTCGCGCAAGTCCAAACGATGAAGTTCAAACGAACGACAGACGGCAGTGCAAAGGAAGGTGGGGAAGGTATCCAGGTGTCGCGGTCAGACTAGGGGCCAGGGAATGGATAATCGTCTATCCGAGCAGGCATCAGCTGCTGTTGGTGCGACAAGTTGATGTCCAAGTGGGATCACCTCATCCCGGGTTGCAGCGGGGAGGGCGGAAAAGGCACTCTTCTAGAAGACGTATAGAAGGATGGTAGAAGAAGCTAAATGAGGGCTGCTCGCTGGGGCGCTCGTGCGCAGCGTCGACATGACCACCCCCCCTGGTTTGGCCTCAAAGCTGGGGCAAGGCTGAGGATGGGACAGGCGTGGCAATTTGTAGCGTGTTTGAGAGGGCCGCAAAGAACGACGCGCGCGATACTGTGCGGCTTGTGAAGCGCCAGGACGAACAGTCGACGAGGACGAGGGGGGGACTCTGTGCGCCGCAACGGTATAAAACTCTGCCGCCATGTTCTAGAGGCCGTCGACTCGGTGGATACGGTCTTCGCGCACAATGTGTCTGCGCGAAGCGATGATTCGCACAGACGCAAATGTGTTCTGCAGAGCACGCACCTATCGCAGACGCGCAACAGGCCATTCGCAACACGTCCATCCGAGAACTAGGCCCTGTAAGGGGCATGCAGCGCGGTACCTGGATGACGCACCGCTGAATTCACTCTCAAAGCGGGCTGGTTTCTTGAATGGTGACATTTATGTGGGACCTGACAAGAGCTGTCTTGCCGTTGCACACGCCGAATGTCGGCGTGCAACTGTCGCTTAGCACAGAGGACCCAGTTGATGAGCAAGTGCAGAGTGAGCGAGGCAGATGCTGCGGCTATGGTGAACGTGTGGAGATGTTCGCTGGCGCGTCCTCCTGGGCCCCTCAAAATCCGCGGCTCAGTGCAATCAAGACTCGAATGCCACGCCTCGGGCAAGTGACTTGAGACAAGGTGGCTGACAGGATGGGGTGCTGACAGCAGGAGCACGTTCCTCCATGCGTCTAACAAGAGCGAATCGTCGCCCGACACCTGCAATGGTAACAGCTAGGCTGCTGTAGCTTGTCATCACGCAAAGGACCTTGTCAACACGGGCATCATCGTGTAACCGACTCGCGCCGTGATGGAAAATGCCGCCCGGTGTAGGGGCAATGTAAGGAGACGGAAGCCTGCCGGAAAGGGCAGGAGTAGGCCGGGTAAATGCATTAGTCTAAGATAAGAGGCTTAGCTAGAGCCGTCGGCTGCTTCAAATAAGGAAGAGGATGATACGATGACACGATGATCCAGGAGAGACTGAGGACATGGCAGAGTTTGGCGCGTCCGTGGGAGTGCTGCGATAGATTGAACGAGCGCCACCAGCCCTTTTCGGGCACACTGCTGCTCGCACGACACGCGACAGACGGCCATAGAACCATTGGCAAAGTTAGTGTATCGCGCCTTGAAGTGGAGAATACGCGACGGACAATTGACGGGATGCGAATAGCGTTGGAATTGGGTTTGGGGGGGCGTGCGCCTTTTCCACCGAAGCCGCGAGGTCCCCGACAATCTTTACCCTGCACCCGTCGGTGCTTGCTCACTCCGCCACAACTTTGCCTCCACCACCTTCACTTTGTCCCTCCACCCCTCCACACCCTGTAACTGTACACCAAACTTCTTCCACAACCCAGCAAAGCCTTTCTCTGCCAAATCATAGCCGACCTGCTCCAGTGTCTTACCGCCTGTTTCTGGCCCCAGCAGGAACACGAATAGCACAGCCAAACACATGCTTGCCAGGCCTAGCCGAAGACGAAGAAGAAGACGAACATGATGCTAATCGCAGCCCAACGGATCGCTGTTGTACAAGAGATCGCGATAAGTGTTGTGAAGACTGTAATGGCGAGGGTCTTGATCATAGCGTCACACAGAAGAACGCTTCGCTGGCCCACATACTCAATCGTGAAATACAAAGGCACGCATCCTAATCCAGCCAAGACAGGAAGCACGCCCGAAAGCATTGATACGAGCGACACTCGCTCACTGTAATACGCTATGAGGCTTCCACCCGTCCACTCGCGCACCATGGGAAGCCAAAAGCACATGCGTAGCCGGTGACCAATTTTCATTCGCGTCTTGTCCATAATGCTCATGGTCAGGAATCGCCTCCCATGCAAGCTCGAATTGGCCGATGGCGTTGAGCAAGGGTGCATGTAGCAAAACTCCACCCAACACTCCGGCCTCATATTGCAAGAGCATCAGCAAGGATCAAAGACAGGCACAAGGAGAACACGGACCCAATACATCGTGAACGAGAGCCTGTAGACTACTTTCATGGGCCGATAGAGGGTACGACCCCTGGGATCCGGAAAGATGTGGAGGAACAGTGCGGAGAAAACTAAGCGACCGTTACCTCCCATGTTGTCCAAGGATCTAAAAGCCCGACGTCGCATACGCTGACACGCGAGCCTGTCGATCCCCACTGCACGAAGGATGCAAAGAAGGCGGAGAGGTGAGGTAGAAAAGCGGACACCCGCTTTACGTAATACCGCGTTTAACGTTGTAAAAAAAAAGTAAGCTTATTCTACCAAGAGAAAAGAAAAACTACGATGAGAAGTAACCAGCTTCATGCTTCCTGCCAAACACGGAAGTACTCCAAGCCTAGGCAAAATGGCCATCACAGTCGAAATTCCCACCCGTCTTGAAATTACACGAGCTCTCTACTCCTCCACCTGTAATGTTCACGTCGTCAATCATAATGTTGCTGCAGCTGCCCTCGCCGCAGAGAATATAGTAGTTCCTAGCTTCCTCGGTCGCTGTACCAGTAATGTTCCTCATGGTGATGTTCTCGATCTTGACACCGTTGGTGGGGTCGCCTGTTGGGCCGCCGTTGAGGTAATCCTGCTGGATATCGATTCCATAGATGGAGATGTTCTCAACGCGGATGTTCTCGAAAACAATGTTGGAGATGAGGCCTGTTGTGTTGGAGTTTGATTTGATGCGCGCGCCGTTCTCGGCATTCAGAACAACAGAGTTGGTGAAGGAGATGTTGTTTACGATATTGTCTGTGGATGTTGTTAGTCGAGCTGGCTTGTTGGTGACATGGGTTTAGGGCGTCGGCGACTTACTTGACTTTCCGCCAACAGAGCCGATGGAGAGTCCGTGGCTGCCGTTGCAGTACATGTTATCGGCGATGATGTTGTTTCCGCTGGTGACGGCAACGCAGTCGTCTTGGTTGATGACCACACTGTCGTGAACCGTGGAGTCGTTGCTGCTCGAGAATCCGAATCCATCGCTGTTGTGCGATGCAGGGAGGCCGTTGGATCGGTTGTTTGGTGCATATCCAGCGCTATTGTTTAGCGTAATGTGGTGAACGTCCAGTCCAGCACAACCAGTGATGCTGAAGCAATGAACGGGGTAGTTCTCAATGTAGATATCATGGACGGAACTATTTCCAGTCACCTTGCTGACTTCGATGAAGTGGTTAGGCTTGGTGAGACCGCCGTTGCTGCCGAGCCCATCCCACCATGCCTGACCGTTACCATCGAGGACGGCGTCTTTGTCAGCCGTGATTTCGAGGTCCTTGCCGCTCACTTTGATGAAAGCGTAGTTTGCGTCGGCGTATTCCCAGAATGTTCGGCCTTTGAAGACGACTTTGCTGCCCGTCTTGAGCTTGGATAGATCGATGGTCGATTTTCCAGGTACGGTGATGCCGTCGAGGGTTATTGACGTGCAGGCTGCAACTGCAGCAGGGATGGCTGAGTATTCCGTCACATGACAAGCGGTTGAGTTTTCGTATGTGGGATGTGTGTCTTGTGTGGCTTGTGTAAGCTGTGTGCCAAATGTGGCGAAAAGTTCTGGAAGAACAGTAGCTTGCCCTACGGTGGCGAGGGCCAGTAGTGGGAAAACTCCTGTTGTAGCTATTAGTATTCAAAGTGTCTCAAGAGTACAGAGGAGATGGTCAAGTACCGTCAGATCGCATATTGACAAGCTTGATGTAGTGTTGATTGAAGGAGACGTAGACGAAGAGATTCCTTTGCCCTCAAAATACTCTTTATATTAGGGGGTTCAGGCGGCATGTAGAATACTCATTTTCCCGGTGGATCGCCACATCAAATTGCGCGCGGGCACTGGAGAGCATGCACTGTCTCGTTATTCCGGCCCAGACGCACAAGCATCTCAAGCCCTAAAGCCAAGAAGAGACAAGCCTCCACAACCAGAGTGAGGTGTGGCATGCGTCAGGTGTCTGGATGACGGGACAAGTCTGGGGAACTACTCGAAAAAGCAAAGACTAGTATACACCGCGTATCCCGTCCAGCCGTCTGTTTGGTCAAGCAGTCACAAGCGAGTGTTTTAAAACAATTCTCCAGGGAACCATTGCGGAGAGAAAGAGTGCGTGGGCGGAAAAATGGGTTTCCGTCCAACAGGGCCGTAGAGTGAGTGCATGAAGGCGGAAATAACTCAGGACAGTTGCGGCGCTGCTTGCGTATGCACATGTGCAGAACCACACAACATACTGGATCAACGAGGGAATTGTGGCATCTTCATTTATCTGTTACACATTTGCGCGGAATTACAAGGACGGTAATTACTAAAACAACGTGCACGAAAAAATTTGAAATGACATGTACGTATGTGTGGACAGCGGAAAGAGAGCTCAGAGGGATGAGCGGTACATTGTGGCTAGCGGCTTGGCACATGGATCGTCGTCGTCGTTCCTGCCCAGGCCTAAATAGGCACTCATCTCCGAGGACCCCGACTCCGCACTTCTCAACCCCTTCAAAATGTGAACAGCATCCCGGAACGAACACGACAACGTTTGCCAAGACCTTTGTCGCCTGTCAGACGGCTACGGGGACCGCTGACAGCCGCTCTCATCATTGGGACGACGCGCCGGAACTGGGTCGACGTGGGAGCCCGGCCGGCTTGTGCTAAGTACTCATCTCGCCTCATGGACGCGTCCTTTCTTCGGCCAAAAATCATGTGTTGAGCAGCTCTAACAAAACCACAAATTTATGTCCTGGGTAGATGCATTTTCCGCTTATGCTGCATCGCGTCGTTCGAAACAGGGATGCATAGACCACGGCTGCAATGTTTCACCAGATGTCTCATCGACAATGGACCTACCGAAGATAGTGCTTACTGTACAAGGATCCAGGGCGTTGAAATTTGTTTCTTTCAACAGCTCATCGGCTCTCCAGGGCTGGGACCCATTTTCTTTTTGCATCTGCAGTCGTCGACGGGCATAACTTGCTCGCATCGTAATCGGCTTTCGCTGATCTTTTCGCTGCTTGCCAAGATCCAGACAAATGAGTACGCGTAATCCGCTTTTCCAAATGCACGCACATGGGAATCTTTGTCAAGAAGGAAACCGTACCATCAGAGAACTCGGGCTGTGATACTTTATGCCCAAGTGAGGCTTCTTCTGCCCGTATGTTTCTCGGAAGAAGCTTCTGAGCAAAAAGACTCACAAGCACGGCATTGGCTGTTGGCCCTTTTGGTACTCGTAAAGAAAAAGAGTACAGTAAGTTAGGAATAGCATCAACAAAGCAGACGCTAGTATGCGGTATGGGAATCGGTGAGGGCAACTCAGCGGCGCCATTCACATTGGCAAACATAATTGTTGTGTCATCCGAAATCGCGGTATATAATATGGACAAGGTCATATGTTCCTCATTTCCTGTGTTGAAGTGGAATCTCTACACTCTGTTCAAACTAGGACATGTACCTTTTTCATTTCCGTTTTGGAGTCGGACTTTGGTAGTAGTTTGATAAAGAAGAAGGAGCGCTGTGGGAAGGGAAAGTTCTGTATACGGTTGCCAAGACCTTCGATATCTTTTGCTGTCCGTGGACCGAACGCTACGGTCCACGAGCGTTCATGTTCATCGGGCCATCTCTTTTTCGACACTAACTCTCATCTTCAAGGTCCCATTGCATTTTCACATTACGCAGGAGCGAAAGCGTGAAATGAAACAAAGGTTCAAACACAGGCACATTGGCACATGATTTGCGATTTTTGTTTTCACTCTGAGCGTGGAGGAAAAGAAGCAGCATGGCAACTCTTGTTGGGTGATTTGAAAGTCTTTTCCATGACAACCGCACATCTCGACTTTTGAGACTTCTAGCATGGCTAATCAGAAGCGGGGAAGACATTGACCTCTTGCTCTTGGTATTTGAGAAGCCAGCTCAAAACACCGTTCTCACAAAGTCATGTGTCCAAGGTCTAAAGAGTTCTGATTCATACGCTCGGAAATATTAGGCCCTCATGTAAAGTTGAAATGGTGTTCTCTTTTTTCCAAGTAGTATTGTCTCAAGGTTGCCGCTGACAAATGTAGTCAAAGCCACAAAGGTAAAGGCATGAGATCATCAAGTTTTCGCTTTGATAGCACGGATAGAAATCAAAGAGACAGAGAAAACATGATGCATGTCCATGGTCACTGTTGGAGAAATTCTTTTGTCGGAGTAGTGGTAAAGAGGAGAGAAGCCTCTTTGCGAAACGAAGTTTTTATACTACTACTACTACTACTACTACTACTACTACTACTACTACTACTACTACTACTACAAATGGTGGTGTGGGGGAATGGGTTGTGTGGTGGAGCGGAAAGAGGGTTAGCTGGGACGGATGCGTGTGTGGATGAGAGGAGAAGGGCGAAAAAGGTTCTGAGCAGAGTACAGGGTCGCAATTTGTATTCCTTGACCAGACAGATTGAGAAAGTGGTATATGGTGGAAAAGTTTGATTGCTTTCGTTGCGCCCAAGAGTAGGAACAAACTCCTTGCATCTCTTTCGCAATGCGACACTGCCCCGATCCGAGTAAGCTCCATGCGAGACTCCGGGATGTCTGTTGTCCTCGCTGCTTCAATCGCTGGATGCGAGTTTGAAGTCAAAGTCGTAGTTGCCAGATCAATCCCGTCATGATTGTTGTCGTCATTTCGTCGTCGTTATTCTCATTGTCGCTGGGTACATTAGGAACAGGCTCGTCGGGGACGTCGTGGCGATGGGCTGGCCTGGGTGGTATGGGATCCGGGTCTGGTATGTCGACTGGGCGTGGTAGTATGGGGATGGAGGGGGCACGGAAGATGGACCATGCGTTTGTGGGCGGGAGGGCGAGGGTTGTGGGTAAGAGTAAGAGGGGAAAGAGGAGGGTGTGAATTGACGCTGTGAGGGAGGGAGATGTTTGGGAGATGCAAAGTTTGGTTTGTTTGTTGACAGGGCGAGGGGAGCAAAAGAGAAGAGGGACGGAAGAAGAGATGGGACGAGAATTTCCAGAAAGAGTAAAGCAGGGAGCTTGCAGACGTTAAGACTTCCAACCAGCTCGCAGCATTGAGAATGGATGCGGAGCAGGAAAACGACGCTCAACGAGATACCCGGTTACTCTTTGTTCTCATGCTCTACAAGGCCGGCGATTTTGAATCTATGATGGCGTAAAGAAAGTTTCCTACATCTTATTGGAATTTGGGAATTCTATGCGTGGCGGAGAGATGCGGATACGCAGCAAAGCTGCAAGGTGAATCGCGTGGGAAAAGGCAATGTTCTGTTCAGCGAGCCTACTAAACGGTGTTGTGAGTGAAGATTGCAATACTTCTTAAAAAAACGAAGAGAAGAAAGGAAAAAAAACTTGCCCAGATCTAAAACGCCAATCGCTATGCACACCAATACCACCACATAATAACAACATAATACCATACAGACCTTGCCGCCTTCCTTCTTCCTTCCATCCATCCATCCCAACATTACCGATAAATCTCATCAAATGGCCTGGTATCCCTAAAGCAGTTCTCCCAAACCTCATTCACCACCTTGCCCGCATGTTCCTTATCCCTAATACCCGGTCTAGCCATCATACTCAGGGTGGCCCTCCTTCTCACGCAAGCCTGCAGCTGCTCGGTAATACTCCACTGATTGCGGGTGAAGAACTCGCGGGCAAACCGACACTCCCCACTCAGCGTGCTTGCACGAATTTCCAAACAAGCCTGATGTTTCAAGTTATCCGCCTCGACCTTGAACTTTAAATGGTCCCACGCGTGCACCATTTCATGCGCCATGGTATCTTCCTGGTGTCCACGATTCCGAAACTTATTCGCACACAGCAAGATGCCGTGGTCGAGGGAAAAGCCGCCCGACTGCTCATTCGTACATATCCGACAGAGAATGTTGTCTTTGTTCAGATCGCCGCCTAGCTTGTAGACTTCGTCGGAGAGGAAGCGGATGACAGGCGAGTATTGGAGCAGGTATTGTTTGTTGGACTCGCAGCGCTTGCAGATGGAGTCTGCTTTTATCGTGTCCATTTCGTTGAAATAGCCCTTTTCTAGCTCGACGTCGCGTTGGCCTGTCATTCGCCCGAGCAGGATGTTGAAGGTTGACGACCAGTTGTAGTATACGGGGTCGATTTTGGCGGGGGGCGGCTGGGCCATGGCCGTGAGGGATGCGCCGTCGGGCGCTGTTTCGCGCTTTGACATGGTCTATGAAGGTGACGACGGATTCGGGGAGGAGCGGGGAATTGGTGCTTTCTTGGGACGTGTCAGAGGTAGGGCGCGTGGAATTGGCGGCCGCCGCGAAAAGTTTAGGTGGAGATGGGGGTTGTGAGTAGCGCGGGGAGCCAATCGGAGCGAAGACGTCACCGCGAAGGGACTCACTCGCCCGAAGATCGCTTCCGAAGGGAAGTTTGGGCTCTATACAGTCATCTGTTGCGCGCGCAATATAAAGGCGACGGCTTCAAGGGCGCTACCCTTCTCTCTGCCGTCTTCCTTTTGGCACACTGCACTTCCATCTGCACAGTAAATATACCCCACCGCCACAATGGCCGTCCACATGCGCAAGCAGCCCGGCCAACTCACCGTCGTGATCAAACTCGGTAAATACAAAACAGTACATACATGTCGTTGCGCAAAGAAGAGAGCACCTGACCAACACCCCCAGGCACATCCTCGATAGTCGACGAGAAAACCCACCAGCCCCTCCTCTCCATCCTCTCCCTCATCGTCGAAACAGCATGCAGTCTGCGCACCGCCGGCCACCGCGTCGTCATCGTCTCGTCGGGCGCCATTGGCGTCGGTCTCCGCCGCATGAACCTTCCCCGTCGCCCAAAGCACCTCCCGCAGGTCCAGGCGCTCGCGGCTATTGGCCAGAGCAGATTGATGTCGCTGTGGGACCAACTGTTTGGAAACCTCGAGCAGCCGATTGCACAGGTGCTGTTGACGAGGAACGATATCGCGGATCGCACGCAGTACCAGAATGCGCAGAATACCTTTATCGAGCTGCTGAGCATGGGCGTTATCCCCATTGTGAACGAGAACGATACGCTGGCGGTTACGGAAATCAAATTTGGTGACAACGACACGCTGAGTGCTATTACTGCGGGTATGGTACAGGCGGATTACCTCTTCCTCATGACCGACGTGGATTGCCTATACGATAAGAACCCGCGGACCAACCCAGATGCCAAGTCGATCGCTGTCGTCGAAGACATTGCTGAGTTGGCAGCCGATGTCAGTTCGGCGGGCAGTTCTCTGGGCACGGGGGGCATGAGCACGAAGATTGTAGCAGCGAGACTGGCGACGAGCGCAGGCGTCACAACCGTCATCACAAAGAGTAGCAAACCAGGCAACATCTCTGGCATCATTGCGCACGCGGAGAAGCACAGGAAAGCACCCATGTCGAGCCGGAACTCAGTCACAAACCTCCAGGACGAGGGCGCTCTGCTCGCACCCGCCGCATCGCAGGACTCGACCCAGGATCTCTCTGCATCAACAACTTCACTGGGTGACCAACAACAACAACAACAAATAGCGACCACCCCCTCAGCGCAGACAGAAGAAGAGCCTTGCCCCCTGCACACCCGCTTCCTCCCCATCTCCAACCCCATACGCGACCGCTACTTCTGGATCCTGCACGGCCTCGCCCCCCACGGCACAATCTACATTGACCAAGGCGCGTGGGCGGCTCTAAGCGACAAAGCCGGGCTCCTCCCCGCCGGCATCGTAGACGTAGACGGCCACTTTGCCCAACAAGAAGCCGTCCGCATAGTCGTTGTAAAGCGGCTTTCTGGCCACCACCACCACCACCACTCGTCCAAATCATCACACGCTCAGACATCAGCTTGGCCTCAGAATCAGTACCATCCTACTACCCCTGGTGCAGCGGCGCATGCCGTCCACGCACCTATACCCATCCGCCACCCTCTGACGCCGTCTCTGTCGTCTTCCCAGGTCCTGCAAGTGTCTCAGCCGCCAACGTTTGAACTGCACAATCCGGCGCCTGTGGAAATTGGCCGTGCGGTTGTGAATTACAGCGCCACGGAGATTCGGCGTATCAAGGGCTTGCATTCGACGCAGATTAGTGAGGCACTGGGGTATGCGGATAGTGAGTATGTTGCGCTGAGGGAGAATATTGCCTTTTTTGAGGGCGAGAGGTCGAGGCCTAGTACGCCGGATTTTCGGAATGGGAAGGCTGAGGTTGCAGAGGTGGGGCATTGAGACAGAAAGGTGGTATAGACGAGGGCGTTTGTTAACAAGCGTCGAGTGAAGAATGCACATGCTCAATCATCTTGTGAGGAAATTCAGCAAAAGGCATGTTTGTGAAGATAAAAGGTCATGGCAGTTGCATTGATGGATGGAAAAACCGATAAAGGTATCGAACGCCATGAGGAGAAAACGAGAAAGCTCGACCATGAGCAACAGTAGTACGCCGAGTAATGCGATCGAGATGGAAAAAAAATCAGTGACTTCCGTGGTTGCGCCCCTTCGCCGTCGTAGATGTAAAGCATTAGGTAGGTAAAGCAGCAGCAGCAGCAGCAGCAGCATTAGTAGCTCTCCTCAGACGCCTCGGAGCTACCGCGACTCTTGCCTCCAGACGTACGTTCATAGGCTCGGGAGCTGCCTTTGCAGTGCTTGACGATCCAGGGGTGTCGCTCAACATCCTCTAGAGCGATGCGCTTCTCCGGATCGAGGACTAGCAGTCTCTTAATCAGGTCCTTGGCTTCGGAGCTAACGAAGCTAGGTACTGTGTACTCTCCCCTCGCAATCTTGCGCTGTGTCATGACTTGCGTGTCTTCAAAGGGCGCTTCACCGACAAGGAACTCGTACGTCAGGACACCCAAACTCCACAGGTCAACCTTCTCGGAGTAGAAGTTGTCCTTGCCGCCACCGCGAAGCATCTCCGGGGGCAGGTAGTCGAGAGTTCCGCACATGGTGTTGCGGCGGTTGTTGGGGGCGTGGACCGACCAACCAAAGTCGGAAATTTTGATCTCGCCGTGGATGCCAACGAGGATGTTCTCGGGCTTGATGTCGCGATGCATGACGTGCTTCTTGTGCAGGTACTTGAGGGCTGCGGCCATTTGAGCCACGTACTGGGCGGCTTTCCATTCAGGGAAGCGCTGTTCCTTGCGGAGATGCTTGTACAGCTCTCCCTTTCCAGCAAACTCGAGGATGAGAAAGATGCGCTTGGCGTCATGGAAGTGACCGAACAGCTTGAGAATGTTGGGGTGGGTAAGATGTGATTGGATCTCAATCTCTCGTCGTACCTGCTTCTCGACCTTGCCCTGTTGGAGCTCGGACTTGTGCAGGACCTTGAGGGCGCAGACGAAACCGGAGGAGCGTTCTTTGGCGAGGTAAACACGGCCAAACTTGCCCTTTCCGAGGGGCTTGCCAATCTCGAACATGCCGAGATGCCACTGCTTGGGCGTTGCAGGGTTGGTGGGCACGCTGTAGATGGCCGATTCGGTGAGGGTGCGGCGATGCGACGGATTGTGCTCAGAGGGGCGGCTGGAGTTTGCTGTGATGGTGACCTTGGCCAGGTTGGCTGTCTTTGCGTTTTGCGTTGCGAGCTTCTGAAGTGGGATCTGATGGGGCAGCTTCATGCGGTTGGCGGCTGACTGCGACGACGACAGACCTGCTACCGACGGCTTGATGGCGTTAGCGACGATCATCGACAGGCTCTCCCACGGCTGCATACCTTGGGTGCCTTGTGGTAGGTGGTGGTCGAAGTCACCACCTGCTCATCGTTCTCGTCGTGAATGGTGGTGCGCTCAAAGGCGGCTTCGAGATTTGCCACGTCGGCCATTGCTGCAGCGGATCAAGATACAAGGCGTAGCGACCGGAGGATATGTCTCAGTTGGTGGTGGGAGTCGCGGGAAAGATGGGGGATGGTTCCAAGGTTCTGGCGGTGACAGTGCCAGCTAGTTATCAAACAAGTGGGTTTCAGTGGTTGCTATGGGTGACGGCTGTCGGCCGTCGGGGCTTTCGTTCGCGCCCCACGCTGGAAAGGTCCCCGCCATCGGGGGACGCTGCACATATCGTTGCGAAGGGTAATCACGTCTCCTCGTCGCATACATCGTCGCACCATGTCGTCACTGAATGGAGCCCCCGCGGATACGGTGGCGCCCGGTCAGGCCGACACGTCCATTACCAAGAATGGCTTCAAGGTCACGACGCGCAAACTGCCCATCCTCAAGGCCGGCCCCATCGAAGAAATGACGAAGAAACTGGGAATCGCACCGCCCGAAATGATCTTCGGCGACAACATGGTTCGGATCGAGCATGCGCAGAGTGCTTGGTACATTGAATTCAACGCCTTTGATGCCCTCGATCGGGTGGACAAGACGGGCGACAACATGTTCAAGGTTGCATACTCCAAGGAATGGCAACAGAACCGGTGAGGGCTGCATGTCTCACACCAAGCACGCGCGACTAACCCACTCCAGACAAAAGCAGTTCGAAGACATCAAGGAAGTCGTGAAGCCTTTCGACTGGTCCTATAGCACCGACTACAGAGGCACCACGCCCGACACACCTGCATTCGAGCCTACCGAGACGCCCATACCCCTTGCCCTGCTCAAGCGCCCTGACCCCATACAATTCTTCGATGAGCTCGTGCTCTACGAAGACGAGCTCGCCGACAACGGCATCGCCATGCTGTCCTGCAAGATACGCGTCATGCCCCAGCGATTGCTGTTACTCGTGCGCTTCTTCATGCGCCTGGACGACGTGATATTCAGGATACGCGACACGAGGATATTCATCGAGTTCGGCGACAACGTGGTCTTGAGAGAGTATACGGCCAGGGAAGAGCAGTACGAGCAGGTGCGGAAGAAGCTTGCGGGCAGGAAAGAAGACGTGCTTGCCATCATGCGGGACCCGAATCGGCTAGCAGAACATATACCCATCGTCGAGCACAAGCTGGAGGGCATGCAACTAAAGTGAGGAGCAGGGAGACGGCGAAATTACCACATAGATGGGAACATGTCTTGTTCAAGTCCAAGCGACGAGCATGTGCCCGCGACACATGCCTGTTTAGACTCTCAACAGGTCAGCTAACCCCCTGCGTCCAAAACACCCTGCCCAGAACTAACGTTTGACAGGCTTCAGTATTGCTACAGGCGTAAAAGATTCCAGACGGCAGGTAGTAGGGCCGAGCCTACAAGACCAGAATGGACTGTTGTTACCTTGTCAAAAGCATAAACAAACGTGCAGATCAATTTCTCGTGGGGTAACCATGGTAGACTATGCCAACTAGGCGCCCTTAAGAACGCTGGTAGTCAGACGGCAATCTCCCGCTGTTGCAACAGCCGAGATTGATCACTAATCCTTTGAAGACGACTAATCAGAGGGGGAGCCGAAGTTTTACTGGGCGCAACGGCAACTCGGTCTTCAGGATAATGTGCCAGTAAGTTGATAGGGATACTACAAGTGGTCAAGCACTCTAGCACTCAAGCACCTGTCACGTTTCTTTTTTTTTGACGACGTATACGGAAAAGCTTACAATTAGGTTTGCAAGGCCTGGAGGGATTATGCGAGATAACGACCATACACCTGGGCTCGTGTTCGTACATTTCCCCCGAGACGTTAGATGAAGATTGATGAATCTCCCGTGCAAAGTGGTTGTACAAAATGTGCACATCGTACAATCTCTTGCCGCTGGGCTCGATGTGGACCGTGATAGGCATGCAAGGATACTCGCATTGCGGCTTGCGTACCAGATGTACCTGGCCCCATGTTCGTCTGCAGCCCTACGAGGGGTTCAGCTTACGTGCTCGGCGCGCGGTGCCATACATTGATGCGCATACCGACAATCTTCGGGCTAGATTACATACGCCAAGCGCATCATGAGCTTGAGCGCGAGGGAAATCAGACCAGAGGCAGTGCCAAGACGATAGGCTGCATGTCGAAGTCGAGAATGGACATTCACAACCCCATGGTGCATTGGTAAAGGCGCTAGCTAGAGCACGAACTTTGCTTGGTTCTGCTCCAAAGCACATGGTTGGGCGAGCATGGTGACAAGCAAAAAAACACTTCACCATCCAAGGCAATGGAGGAAGTGCTGTGGCGCCAGTTTTATGATGACAGATGGTGCCTGTCAAAGCGTCCGCCAGTTCGTCCGAAGGCTTGAAACACGCAGAAGCCGGTGTGCACAGCCTCATCCCATCAGACACCGGAAAGCGGATCAAAGGAATCTCTCAACAAGGCCGCAAAAGATGCTATGGAGCGGATTTTGAGTGGAATTCAAGGAGGTAATACGGGATTACGGTATTTCGGAAGCTGACAGGCTTGGTAGCCGGTGACAAGGGCAGTTACTGCAAATGGGCTGGGTAGCGAGATGCGTGGCCTGCACACGGAGGATCCCGAGCGATCAATCGTCCGAAACTAGTAAGCTGGCGATCACACGGACCAAAAATAAGCGTTTTCGACTGGCAGCCGCAGCCGAGTATTACGACAGTTTCTCCTTCGTGCGAGCTGCGACAACTGCTCTTTGAGAAAACATCCTTCATCGCCACTTGCGGCGGATTCACCCAGTATGATGATGATGCGAGGGCGGAGTCCTCACTTGGCTCCTCGAAGCTTCCGCTTCCGCGCCCGTCCGAAGTGACGTCACCTTCAACATCTATCACTCTACCAAATCAGACCGGACGCCCAGTTCAGCGCCCAGTTCAGCGCCCGGCTAAACAAGGTCTCGAACAAATATGCCTTGAGTTGTTGAAGATGGGATCCGCAGTGAATGTCTTCGGCCCGCATGGCGCACGACCTCTCCCAATCACGGGCCCCTGCTAGTAGTAGTGGACGAATCTTATTCGCATCGTCTCGTCCGACACGTTGGTGCAAGGGCTAGTAGGCGGGCATGGAGAGACTCCGCTATCCGGGGTGCTATGACCGCATAGGCCCAAACAGTGGCTGTAGGATAGATATACTTTACCGTCGCTGGTCAATAAAGAAAAGGCACCCACTCGACTGACCTGACATCACACGCCGCTGAAAGCTGTTGTAGTACACCATGGCTTCCAACTTCAACGGCGAGACGTTTACGTCGAATACGTCAGAGTCACGTCAAGCACAATCCAACAACAACACCCAATCACCCGGAACCCACACACCTCCCCTCGGCGTCCACCGAACATCCTCAGGACGCGAGACCTACTTCCCCGACGGCCATCAACACGGCAATCATGGTCTTTTCTCATCACATTCCTATTCCGAACAACAACATGCAACCAACGCCAGACACGGTGAGGAGGAGGAGGTCGTGGACCTCGAAAAGACAAACACTTCAAGTTCTTCCGCCTCTTCAGAGACGCGCCTAGGATCCAATGGTCAGCCATCAAAAGTCAAGCGAGTGGGCACGTCGTCTTCATCCGAAGATGCTGCTCCAGGAGCTCTGCAACGCCGTGTCACGCGGTCAGAGATCGACGACGAGGGAAGGAGGGAGTTGGCGCGCATCTTCACAACCGCGTCCCAGAAGATCACACAACAGATGAGCATTGCAGCGCCCAACGACCCAAGGGTAGACCCCAGCAACGAAGCCTTTGACCTCAGCAAGTTCTTAAACATGTTCAGGAACCAGCTCGAGGGAGAGGGTATTGAGCTGAAGAAAGTCAGCGTCGTGTACAAGAACCTGAACGTCTTTGGTTCTGGCAAGGCTCTCCAGCTTCAGAGCACTGTCGCAGATATGTTCATGGCCCCTTTCCGGGCCAAGGAATTCTTTGGCAACTCTGAGCGTAAGCAGATCCTGCACTCCTTCGACGGTATCATCCGAGCTGGAGAGCTTTGCGTGGTGCTCGGCCGTCCCGGCTCTGGTTGCTCTACCCTCTTGAAGTCTCTGACCGGTGAGCTTCACGGACTTGAGACTGACGACTCCGTAATCCACTACAACGGTGTTCCCCAGGAGCGCATGCGCAAAGAGTTCAAGGGTGAGACTGTCTACAACCAAGAGGTCGATAAGCATTTCCCGCATTTGACTGTCGGCCAAACACTCGAGTTCGCCGCAGCCGTCCGAACACCATCCAACCGCCCTGGTGGAGCGAGCCGCGATGAGTTCTCCCAGTTCATGGCCAAGGTCGTCATGGCCGTTCTTGGACTTTCGCACACATACAATACCAAGGTCGGAAACGACTTCGTGCGCGGTGTCTCCGGTGGTGAGCGTAAGCGTGTCTCAGTCGCTGAGATGATGTTGGCTGGATCACCTTTCGCCGCATGGGACAACTCGACCCGTGGTCTTGACTCCGCTACTGCTTTGAAGTTCGTCAAGGCCTTGAGGGTTGGATCTGATCTGGCCGGTGGTGCCGCTGCAGTTGCTATCTACCAGGCCAGTCAGAGCGTCTACGACTGCTTTGACAAGGCTGCCGTCCTCTATGAAGGACGTCAAATCTACTTTGGCCCTGCCAACGCAGCTAAAGACTTCTTCGAGCGTCAAGGATGGTACTGCCCCCCTCGACAGACTGCTGGTGATTTCCTCACAGCCGTCACGAACCCTGATGAGCGCAAGCCCAAGGAGGGCATGGAGAACAGGGTCCCCCGTACACCCGAGGACTTCGAGAAGTACTGGCGCGATTCTCCCGAGTACAAGGCTTTGCTGGACGAGATTGCCGAGTTCGAGGCGGAGAACCCCATCAACGAGCATGCTACTCTCGAGCACCTCCGTCAACAGAAGAACTACATCCAGGCCAAGCACGCTCGCCCCAAGTCCCCGTACCTCATCAGTGTACCCATGCAGATCAAGCTCAACACCCGAAGGGCCTACCAGCGCATCTGGGGTGACGTCGCTTCAACTGCTACGCAAGCCGGTCTCAACGTCTTCATCGCTCTCATTGTCGGTTCCATCTACTACGGTCACTCTGACGGCTCCAGCTCATTCCAAGGACGTGGAGCCGTCATTTTCCTGGCTATTCTGTTCAACGCCCTGACATCCATCGGTGAAATCGCTGGTCTCTACGCACAACGTCCCATCGTCGAGAAGCACAACTCTTACGCCTTTTACCATCCTTCCACAGAAGCTATAGCGGGAATTGTCGCCGACATACCGGTGAAGTTCATACAAGCCGTGGTTTTCAACATCATCCTGTACTTCTTGGCGCAGCTACGGTACACAGCCGGACAATTCTTCTTGTTCTTCATCGTTACCTACATGGCCACTTTCGCCATGGCTGCCATCTTCAGGACCACTGCTGCGGTTACCAAGACGGCATCTCAAGCCATGGCTGGAGCTGGTGTTTTGGTACTCGTGCTCGTCATCTATACTGGTTTTGTCATTCGCATTCCCCAGATGCCCGATTGGTTTGGCTGGATTCGATGGATCAATCCAATCTTTTACGCCTTCGAAATCCTGCTGGCCAATGAATTCCACGGGGTCAACTTCCCCTGCGACTCGTTCATCCCGTCAGGACCAGGTTACGATCTTACTGGCAACAACTTCATCTGCAACACCCAGGGTGCTGTGCCTGGAGAGAGGTTCATCAGCGGTGATCGCTTCATCGAAGTATCCTACTCGTACTCTTGGAGCCACGTCTGGCGCAACTTCGGTATCCTCTGGGCTTTCTTGATCTTCTTCCTGGTCACCTACTTCATCGCCGTCGAGGTCAACTCTTCCACCTCCAACACTGCTGAGCAACTTGTCTTCCGTCGTGGACACGTCCCAGCCTACATGCAACCCGGTGGCAAGCAGGCGGACGAAGAATCTGGTCAATCCAAGCAGGTTGAGCAAGAAGGCTCTGGTGACGTCAGCGCTATCGAAGAGCAGAAGGGTATCTTCACTTGGCGCAATGTTGTCTATGACATTGAAATCAAGGGCGAGCCCCGACGCCTGCTCGATCATGTCTCTGGTTTTGTCAAGCCTGGTACCATGACTGCACTCATGGGTGTCTCTGGAGCTGGAAAGACCACGCTCCTCGATGCTCTCGCGCAACGAACTACCATGGGTGTCATCACTGGCGACATGTTCGTCAACGGCAAGCCTCTCGACCCTGCATTCCAACGCTCTACTGGTTACGTCCAACAACAGGATCTTCATCTCGAAACCTCTACCGTCCGCGAGGCATTGCAATTCTCAGCCATGCTCCGTCAGCCCAAGCACGTCAGCAAGCAGGAAAAGCATGCGTATGTTGAGGAAGTTATCAAGATGCTCAACATGACCGATTTCGCCGAGGCTGTTGTCGGTGTTCCTGGCGAGGGTCTCAACGTTGAGCAGCGTAAGCTCTTGACCATTGGTGTTGAACTTGCCGCAAAGCCCAAGCTTCTTCTCTTCCTTGACGAGCCTACTTCCGGTCTTGACTCACAGGTCAGTAACACTCATTCCAGAGCATCTCTTTTGCGCATTTGCTAACCTTGATCCAGAGTTCGTGGTCTATCGTCGCCTTCCTTCGCAAGATTAGCTCCGCCGGTCAAGCTGTCCTCTGTACCATCCATCAGCCCAGTGCTATCCTTTTCCAAGAATTTGACCGTCTCCTCTTCCTTGCCCGCGGCGGCAAGACCGTATACTTTGGCGAACTTGGCGACAACTCGCGTACCCTCCTCGACTACTTTGAGAACAACGGCGCACGTCAATGCGGCGAAGACGAGAACCCGGCTGAATACATGTTGGAGATTGTCAACGCTGGCAAGAACGACCAGGGTCAAGATTGGTTCGACGTGTGGAAGCACAGCGAGCAAGCGCAAGATGTCCAGAAGCAAATCGACGACCTGCACGAATCGAAGAAGCACGAAGACCTCGACATCTCTGGCGAGACGGGTGGCGGCGAGTTCGCCATGCCACTGACGACCCAGATTGTGGAGTGCACATACCGCGCCTTCCAACAGTACTGGCGCATGCCCAGCTACGTCTTGGCCAAGTTTGGTCTCTGCACCATCGCAGGTCTCTTCATCGGATTCTCCTTTTACCAGGCCAACACGACCCAAGCAGGCATGCAAACCATCATTTTCAGCGTCTTCATGCTCACCACCATCTTCTCTTCGCTCGTACAGCAGATCCAACCTCTGTTCATCACTCAACGATCGCTGTACGAGTCGCGCGAGAGGCCGTCCAAGGCATACAGCTGGGTCGCCTTCATGATTGCCAACATCGTCGTCGAAATCCCATACGGTATCATCGCTGGTGTCCTCACCTTTGCTACCTTCTACTATCCCGTCGTCGGTGCTAGCCAATCCAGCGAGCGCCAGGGCCTCGTCATGCTCTTCTGCGTGCAACTACTCATCTACACATCGACCTTTGCCGACATGACCATCGCTGCTCTCCCCGACGCGCAAACCGCCTCCGGTCTCGTGTCCCTGCTTACCCTCATGAGCATCCTATTCAACGGTGTCCTACAGGCTCCCGACCAGCTCCCCGGTTTCTGGATGTTCATGTACCGCGTCAGCCCTTTCACCTACTGGATCGGCGGCACCGTTAGCACAATGCTCGCAGGCCGCGAAGTGCAATGCAGCGCCTCTGAAGTGTCTGTCTTCGACCCCCCCTCTGGCCAATCCTGCGGCGCGTACCTAGCCGACTACGCCGCCGTCGCGGGCGGCCAGATCCAGAACCCGAATGACACGGCTGACTGCCGCTACTGCTCGCTCAGCAACACGGATCAGTTCCTCGCTGGCTCCAGCATCTACTACAGCCAGAGGTGGCGCAACTTTGGTATCATGTTTGCGTTCATCGGGTTCAACGCTTTCATTGCTGTGCTCAGTTACTACCTCTTCCGCGTTGCAAACCTTAGCTCGCTGAAGGCTAAGCTGCACAAGACCAAGGGTGGTGCGAAGGCGAAGGGTACCGCGGATAAGGCGGGTGAGGGTGCGGAACACATGGCTGCTCAAGGTGGGCACCCTGGTGAGAGGAGTGGAGAGAAGGATGCTGGAACTGCTTAAGAACAGTACGGCGTTCTCGTATGATTTGTTTTTTTTGGTATTTTTAACATCAAACTGCGAAAGTGAGCGTTTTTGTAGCGTATTGCGATTGTCCCTCCCAGAATGGCGGACCGGTAGCTTGACCATCTGGATTATTATTTGTTTTGTAATTAGACTTGCCTGCAAATGGTTAATACTATCTTCTCAGTCATACACTCCTCGCTATTGGATGCTTGCACAACTTCTCTCCCCCGCTTTCCCTCATGTATACTTCCTATTGGATACTTTGCTCTTTCTCGTCGGCTTTGACGGCTTCCTCGGCTTCGCGCACCCTTGCATGCATCCTTGTCGTGAGATGCTCCCATCGTCCTGGTCCTTGGGTGTCCGCCGGACCGGCTGCCTTTTCTTCGGGTTGCGTGGCGCCTAGTCTGGTCACGTCTAGTCTGGTTACATCTGGTCGGGTCACGTTCGACTTGCAGCGGGCCTTTCGGCGTGGACCTCTTTCTCTCGTCTCACTTTTCGTCCCTGCTCTTCAGTCAACTGCGGCCATAGTACGTGGTGCCCTTTTGCTCGGTATGTTTCATTGGTGGCTACAGTGGAAACAGCGAACTTGGGGAGGTCTCTCTACTACGGTGTCATCCAGATTATTTTTCTTGTTCCTCCAGCGCGCCGTTTCTTTCTAGAGGAAGGGAAGCGGCTCTGGGTTCGGAAAGCTGGAAGGAGGTGAGACTATGTTGCAGTTCTTAGCTGTCGCTTTGACTGCGTTGCTGTCCAGTGTGAAGGATTGATTGAGATCATGCTGCCCTCTAGGACATCTTCACGTCTCCTTTTGCTTTCACACTTTTCATTTGTTCGCCCCAAATCCGAGCCTTTCTCTTCTCGGAAGGTTGTGTTTACACTACTTTGTGCGACTACCACTTCTCTGGACAGTTACCGCCATCTATGGCACACTTTGACACATTCCTTAAATGAGGGCGATCTGGATCATGTGGTCTTCTCGCCAGTGTTGATCTTTAGCACAGCATATGTGAGGCTACTGGATAGTTTCTGCTGTCGTTCCTGATGTCATTGGATTGGGGATCTCGCCTCTGATGGGCGGGACGATGCACCAGGTGCAGACTGGGAAAGTGGAGTTGTTTATTTGCATGTGTTGGTGAAATTGGGTTTTCATCTTCACCTGTTCAGGGTACGTCATATCCGGGCCCTTGACTTCAGGTACGGTATCCACGCTTCCTTGTTTCCAGTGCTACTGAGTGGGTACACGCGATGCGCAAACAAAATGTCTCAAAGATGAGTTTTCAGCTTCACGAACAGTGCTATTGGGTTTTTGTGGATCCTCCACCTTGGAGCTTGGCTTGTTAGGTAATGTTCGGCGGTGTAGCGGTCGGAACGGTGGCGGTCGGGGCAAGAGGTAGTCGTAGCGTAGGTCACGTTCTGCACGCGTTGCGATCGCGTTAAAACACCCCGATAGGTGAACTCGATTCGAGGGCCCAGTTTCCGGTTGCACGATTCAGGGCATGTAGCCGGCAGAAGCTACGCATTGGTGTGGTGAGGTGCAATGGGGTGAATAGTGTCGGATGACCGATGTCCGGTTGGCGATACTGAAAGGCCCAGAGTGGATGAATGGGGAAGGGCTAAGCGCATGGTGGGGTCTGTGGGGGGGGAAGAAGATCCAAGGTGGTGACGAGCGCAGACAGTTGCACAGGAATGCCAATGATGTTTGTGAAGGGCAAGTGCAGCTGCATCATAGCTAGCATGGAGTTGCTATTCCACCGTGAGCCATTTTCTTTTGCCTAGACACCAGTAGTTGGGCAGGTATGCTTGGTAATCCCGTAGTTCTTTCAGCAGCCTCGCTCGCGACGAGATGGCGAACTGACAGCAAGAGTCCAGAAGCAACTCAGGCCCGATTATTTCAATAGCCTCACGGGTGTGAATTCCGCGCAGTTGTCACGTTCCCGAATGTCTTCTCTCCCGTTGGCAAAAACGTCCGATACCTGGGGCACCGGATAAGATCACTTCCCTGTTTGTTCAGCTGCCAAGTCCCATGTAGTGTTCAATACCGCAATTCTATGGGACACTGTGAGCGCAATCATGCTTTTGCATCGCATTGCATTGCCAAGTTCGGTCCTTCGGCAGCAGCTAAGCGGCTTTTCCGGGCTCAAATGAGGATGCCGAGAAGTTTTTCACCTAGACAACGCTTGACCTGACAATCCCCACTCCGTGCGAGGCTCAACTTCGGCCCAGAACGACTTGTTGCGGGGAAGCCAGATAATGTAGGGCGTTGGTGCGGAGCTCTGGAGCCGATCCCCATGTGACGACACCTTGGTACTGGGGTCTTTCCCAGGATACGTTCCCACGCCAGGCTTAGCGCCTACCGAAAAGACACCACACCCCCGACGCTTGCACATCTCCATGCTTGCAGAAATTTTCCAACCCAACCCTGCGCGCCTCGTGACGATGGCATTATGAGCCTGTCGGGACTTTTGTTCGGCTATATGAGCGCAACGCTTGCCCCGCTTTGCGACGGTAGGGGTAAGGCTGGGGCGTGGAGCGCGTCCCCCCGGAATGGCTTCGTGGTCGCAAGAAACGGATTCCCCCGGTGCGTGAATCGCGGGTTGGGAATGTTGGAGGAAAGCAAAGACAGCTGTCGGGCTCTGTGCGGAGATTGACTATGGGGAATGTGCTTTTTCCATGGTATGGTAAAGCTTCCAAAAAGCTTCCATGGTTTCCCAAGGCCATGGTAACATAAGCTTTGGGGAACACGACCTGTCAATCATGCTTGCTTCGGGAGCGCCTACCGAACAGCAACCAATTGGCAAGCCCAACCGCATGACAGCAATGACGCGGCACCGACTCGTTGAGACGAGTCAGGGAGGCAACTTCCACGATCCCCGCAGATTTACACGAGTCAAATCCTTTCACCTCCGACTTGTTCACTTGCGCTTCTCCACATCCATCTGCCGATTCTTGTCGAACCGCCATCTTGGCACTCCTTCCGCAGCCTTGAGATGACGTTGCTATTGGCAATACGAGGATGATTCTGGTATGGCACGGGTTTGTGGAGACTCCGCAACCCGGACGGGTGAACTTCGGCACACAAGTGCGGTTGCATCGTCGGCCTGTGTACATGTTAGTTTAGGTGGTGAAGTGCCACTGCGCGGGTCAGTGTTGTCCGGGGGCATAGAGAAGTGATGGTATATAAGTATCCAAGGACGTCGACGATGATGGACATACAGGCATCCGATTCACCTTTGACAATCCAGGATCATGGCGCCTTCTGTCCTCTCAGCCGTGCTCTCGGGCTCTGCCCTTCTGGCTGCTGCTAATGCTCAGGCCTTTGACGCTGGTTCTCGTGGGAGCAGCGCGTTCAGCTACGTCCAGCCGTTGAACACTACCATTCTCACTGAGTATGGCTCTTCCCCAGCTGTCTACCCGTCGCGTAAGTTCTACTCTCAAAGTCCATTCATGCCCTGATTAGGTCTAACGTATCATAGCAAACGCGACCGGAGCTGGCGGATGGGAGATGGGTCTCAAGAAGGCGAAAGCTTTCGTAGCCCAGCTTACCATCGAAGAGAAGGCTGACATGGTCACTGGTCAAGCCGGACCCTGTGTTGGTAACATCGTTGCTATCCCTCGCCTGGGTTTCCCTGGTCTCTGCCTTCAGGACGGTCCTCTTGCCATCCGTGTGGCCGACTACGCCAGCGTTTTCTCGGCTGGTGTTTCTGCTGGTGCCACATGGGACAAGGACCTCATGTACGAGCGCGGTATGGCCATGGGACAAGAGTTCAGGGCCAAGGGTGCCCACGTCTTCCTTGGTCCTGTTGCTGGACCTCTCGGACGTTCTGCCTACGCAGGCCGTAATTGGGAGGGCTTCTCCAGTGACCCATACCTTAGCGGTGTGGCTATGGAGAAGACCATTCAGGCTGCCCAAGACGCAGGTGTGCAAGCTTGCGCGAAGCACTGGGTGGGCAATGAGCAGGAGATCATGCGAAACCCTACCTACAGGACGGACGACAACACTGAGCAGAACCAAACTGCCATCTCTGCCAACATTGACGACCGTACCATGCACGAGCTCTACATGTGGCCTTTCGCCAACGCCGTCAAGGCCCGCGCTGCCAGCTTCATGTGCTCCTACCAGAGGATCAACGGATCTTACGGATGCCAGAACTCCGCTTCCCAGAACGGTCTGCTCAAGACTGAGCTGGGTTTCCAGGGATACATTATGTCTGACTGGGGTGCCACCCATTCCGGCGTTGCCTCTATCGAGGCTGGTCTCGACATGAACATGCCCGGAGGCCTTGGTTCTTACGGTCAGAACTTCGGCATTCCTTCCTACTTTGGCGGAAACGTCACCCTTGCTGTCAATAACGGCACTGTCGACGAGGCTCGCATTGACGACATGGTTATCCGTATCATGACTCCTTACTTTCAGCTTGGTCAAGACCAGGACTTCCCCACAGTCGACCCTTCAGGTGCTGACCTCAACACCTTCTCTCCCCGCAACACCTGGACCCGCGAGTTCAACCTGACTGGCGAGGTCAGCCGTGATGTTCGTGGCAACCACGCCGAGCTTATCCGCCGTCACGGTGCTGCTGGTAGCGTTCTCCTGAAGAACGTCGATCGCACTCTGCCCCTCAAGGCTCCTCACAACGTTGCTGTCTTTGGTAACGACGCCGGAAACCCAGCTCGCAGCTCTGTCATCAACCAGGAGGACTACGAGTACGGTAGCTTGTTTGCTGGTGGTGGCTCCGGTACTGGACAGTTCACCTACCAGATCTCTCCTCTCCACGCTATCCAGGAACGCGTTGGCTCAGACGGCGGCATCGTCCAGTACTTCCTTAACAACACTCACATCACCAACAACAACGTCAGCACCCTGCTCATTCCCCGCGGCGTCCCCGAAGTTTGCATTGTTATGCTCAAGACCTGGGCCCAGGAGGCTGCTGACCGCGCCCACCTTTCCTCTGACTGGGACGGTGACGACGTCGTCGAGGCCGTCGCCTCTTACTGCAACAACACTGTTGTCGTTACCCACTCTGCCGGTATCAACGACCTGCCATGGTCCGACCACCCTAACGTGACCGCTATCCTTGCTGCTCACTTCCCCGGTCAAGAGTCTGGCCACTCCCTTGTCGATCTCCTCTACGGCGAGGTCAACCCCTCCGGTCACCTCCCCTACACCATCGCCATGAAGGGTGAGGATTACAACGCGCCGCCCACCACCGAGATTCAGACCAACGGTAGGGACGACTGGCAGAGCTGGTTCGAGGAGAAGCTCGAGATCGACTACCGCTACTTCGACATGCACAACATCTCCGTACGCTACGAATTCGGTTTCGGTCTCTCCTACACCACCTTCTCCATCTCCGACATCGAGTCTTCTCCCCTCGAGCACAACATCACCTCCATGCCCGAGCAGCTCCCCATCCAGCCCGGCGGTAACCCCGCTCTCTGGGAGTCCCTCTACAACGTCACCGTCTCCGTTGCCAACACCGGTGACGTCGCCGGCGCCGCTGTTCCTCAACTCTACGTCGGTCTGCCCTCTTCTGCTCCTGCTGGCACTCCTATCCGTCAGCTCCGCGGCTTCGAGAAGGTGTACCTTGAGAAGGGCGAGAGCCAGAGTGTTAGCTTCGAGCTTATGCGCAGGGATCTTAGCTACTGGGATGTTGTTAGCCAGCAGTGGGTTATCCCGGAGGGCGAGTTCAACATCTGGGTTGGTCTTAGCAGTCGCGACCTTAAGGTTAAGGACAGCTTTACTGTTGTTGGACAGTAAGCGACTTTGTTTTTTTATCTTCTTGATTTGAGAAGATGTTATGCGATCATGAATGTATGAATAGATAATCATAAATAAATGGATTGTGGACGCTAAAAGCGCTGTTTTGTGACGTTACGTAATGGTTGATGAATCTTCGGAATACTAATCTTGAATTACACTACCTAATGGCATCAATCCATGTCCTTCCCCCCTAGTAATGTTGTTTCAAACCCTTCGGCAAACCACTAATGCAGTTCATGCAGCCCGAAATCCTCATGAGACGACAGTGCCTATCAGCCTCACTGAAAGATCTCAGAATCTCCCAAGGTAAAACCACGCCAAACACGTGGAGTAGCCTCTAAAAGTACGGTGACTAGGGTGACAGGTTCCCACCGAAGACTCCATACCTCAGTATCCTTGCTCGGCTCATACTCGACCACATCCTGAGCACTTGTCTCCCTCAATGACATCTTTATACCCCAGAGACTTTTTCCCCGCTAGTAGAGCACGGAAAGCACTTGGGACCCAGTGTGGAGTGAAATGGGTGACGCATCTCGTGCATCCACGTCACCAACATTTCGAAGTATTGTGAGGGCGCCTTGTTTGTGAGAGGATACCGACCTGTCGTCCAAGCTAGAGCCCCAGTGTGGTAGGAAGCCATGCTGGTATCCACACACGCGCCGTTCAACCTTCAACCCCGGGTTCTCTTGATGAATTGACATGAGCCCTTGTGAGTGACATGCCGTCTCTTGGGTGGTCATTGCTGCAAGAGAGCGCTGCCACTATTTTGAATTGGGGCTGCCCTGACAGAGACTCCAGCACGCTTTGTAGTGCGCGCTGCGGAGGCACGGAGTGTGTCTCGTAATTCTCGTACCAAAGTGCGTCTGGGTACATTCTAGTTTCAGAGTAGGCATTACCTGGAAAGAAGTGAATTCGCATTGGACTCAAGTGCGATACCGTCCATTGCGTCTACAATTATCGCTTAGATTGATGAAAGACGAAGATGATTATCATATTAGGAGGCAAGGCAGTTGCGTAAGCAAGTCAAAGAACCCCACAGTTGAGAAAAGGATAAATGAAGCAAAAGGTTCTGATCATTCCAAGAATTGATAAAGTCATGAGCAGATTTTTACCTCCAAACTCCAAACTCCCGCCCCAAACATTGCCTAATTTGCACCACCACTTCACAGTACCCGTCACCAACCCATCCCCGAGCTTCTACTGCACTGACCCGCTGGAGTGACGTAGACACCGAAACACAGCCGGGGAACCTTCCATTAATGCACAAGGCAACGCGAACCAGATTCCCAGAAGCTCATCGCCGTTCCCGGACCCCCACTGCAGTTAAAGGCGCCACCATGGATGATCGCAAGTCATCTCAGGCCTGGAATCGCTGGAGTGACATCGCACCGACACAAATGATCGGGAGACCTTCCATTGAGGCCGAGGCCATGCTGCTCATGACTGAGAGTTTGCTGATCGGACGGGCAAGCTGCAGCTAGGGTTCATGGAACTTGGTGACCCCAAGTAAAGCGAAGTGGAGAGGTGAGGTACACAAGAAGAGAAGAACCTGATCTGAATATTGTCAGTGAGTTTCGGTGAGAAGGTGACGGTCGACGTACAATTCACTGCTATCTACGAGCAGTATCCATGTGTTGGGACAAGTAGTCGATGGCTTGCAGGGACTTTGGTGGCTTGAGTTGATCGCTAGATTTCGAGCAGGAGGGGAAATGAACTGCCTAGGGCAAGACCAATTGGTGAATATTATTGGTGAGTCGTGTTTGCTCAAGTGGGTTTTGTGGCTGGTTTTGGGTTTGTTTGGCGACAGCCTCAGGCTAGGTGTAGTGGGGGTAGAAGCGATGGATAAGAGAAAATCTTACTGGTGATGGTTAGCAAGGGGTGGGCGAGAAGACGACGAATGTACTTGTTGTTTTCGCCAGTTGATGCGGACATAGTCCCTCAGCTCTCGTGAAGGTCAGCCAGTCAACTTTGTAGGGCAAGGCGAGTGAATACCGTTGATACTTGTGTGGTTGTGGTGAAGTTTTTCGTGGATATGGCCATGATGATAGAAGGTGTGACGAAGATAAAGAAGGACTTGTTGGCGAGCTCGTGAGTGTGTAGGGAAAAGGATGGAGCACCAAAATGGGTGGGCAGCGCTGTTTATATACTCGAGGGGGAGGAGTCTGTCCCCAATGCCCCATGACGCCCAGACCAGACCCTGAGCGATGGAGGCATTGTATGCCCGCATTAAAAGTGGGGAGGAGATTGGGGTTTGCGGCCTTCAGACAGAGGCTCATAGTAAATAGGTGAGCTCGGGTCTGAGTCTGGCTTGCCGACGACAGCCGACGGAAGCTCAGAGAATTGGTTGCCTGATACTAGCGTATCTTGTGACTATCAAACGCTTCATGGGGTTGTAGGTGGATGATGTGGTGAGAGGTGAAAGAGAGACTGAGGCAAAGCACGTGAGGCTCAGCCAAGTACATGTATCAGGCAACCATATTGACATACATTGATACCGAGAGAACGAGATTCAATATAGAAACAGTGATATGAAGGCAGAGACGTCGGGATATTCATCGTATAGTCTGGGCTGTTGGGACTGGGTGAGGTGAATCATGAAAGAGTGATGGAACAAGCAGGATATCGCCATGACGTTTGACAACGCGTCATAGCATGAGAATATACTGATTCGGAATAGCAGTATTTCCAGGCAATAAACATTAGCTTTGTGGGATCAATTGATGGTGACACTGGTGATGACCTGCTAGTGGGTGGATTCCAAAGTTGTGAGATGGAGGCGCAACTTGAGTGGCAAGTTCGTCAATCGACGGACAAAATGCATGCAGAGATATGAATGTATGGGACATGGAAAATTTGAAGTTCAATGCTTGAGTTGACGGTCGATGTGCTTGGTGTGAAGCAAGTGGTAAAGCAAGACAGAAGCCCGAGGCACGTCCCCAATCGGAGAAACCCCGGCATCCCCAAAAGTCCCCATCGCATTGTCGCGACCAACACCACACCCACCATCACCCTCTCCTCCTCGCCTAGCCCTCCCCGTCGCAATCCCTCCCCCACGCGCCCGACGCGCCAAACTCGCTCACAATGGCCGCCGCTGACGCCGAAATCGCCGACGCGCTCTACAACCTGCGCTTGAGCATAAAAGCCAGCGCAACACCCATCCTCACCACGAGCGCAACACCTACACCCGCAGACACCGTGTCGGACCTCGCCCTCGCAACACACGTATCCTTCAACACCGATTCTGGCGACCATCGGACCTTTGCTCTCAGCACGCCTACGCGATTCGCGCCTGATGGCAAGGCCGTGGATCTGCGCAGCTGCTACTTTGCCTGGCTGAACAAAGACGCTTCGGTGACGGATTACTTTGCTGCTGTTCAGACGCTGAATGAGGAGCTACCGAGCGGAGCGGGTGGCAGCGTGCAGAACTTGACGTTTGCGCAGAAGATTGAGCTGATTGCTTGGTTGAGTGGAGAGACAGAGAGCAGTGATAGCATCGCTGCTATAGATGGTGGCGCGCTGAGTGCAGCGGCCGGAGATGCGGCAGCAATTGCAGGAGGAAAAGGCGTCCCAGTCGATGGAGGCAGGGGCGTCAAAGTGGGAAGCACAGGGAAAATGATGGATGCGCGGTTACTACAGATCTACGATGGAGAGCGGAAGATGGGAGATCACAACAGTGTGTTAAGGGGCACCAAGAACGTCGTACGTATTTCCTTGTCCTCGCAAAAGCTTCATTGAGCATATCACAAGCAAACACCACGCTAACAATGTCCACCCAGGACTTCTCCCCCTACCGCAAAATCGCCAGCACATTCCTCCGCGCCCGCCCATCCGACTCCAAACTCCCCGCCCCGCAACCCGCCCTCGTCGCAAACCTCCAAAAGCGGCCTCAACGCCGTCTGCAACCCATCATCCTGCTCTCCCCCTCTGCCTCGTCCCTACTCCGCACCTCGAACGTAAAAACCTTCCTATCCGACGGCGTCTTCGTGCCCCCAAACACCACGGATTCCTCCTCTACCTCGGCAAGCGCAAACATGATACAGATCCAGCGTCTGCTCCCCTCGATATCCTCGCAACCCCTGACTTTCATCTGCGTGGACAGCACCGCTTCGTTCAAACCTACCTACTGGAGCCGTGTCGTGGGTATCTTTACTACCGGCCAGCTTTGGCAGTTCAAGTCGTACAAGTACACGCAGCCAGCTGAGCTGTTTGCGAACTACCCGGGCATCTTTGTGGGCTGGAGCTCCGAAGAGCCGCCTGAGACGGTCAAGCAGCTAGGTCGCGGTGTACTGCCTGTTGCGGTGGACAAGTGGACGGGTAGTGAGAAGGGTAGGTGGAGGGACAGGGAGGTTGTCGAGAGAATCTGGGGCAGGATTGAGGACGGTATGAGGAAGGGTGGGTGGACGAGGGATGGACCTGGACTTGCAGGCCAGCAGGGGCGGTAAATGCATAAAGCGATACGAGCGCAGACTCAGGATACGACGACGCAGTAGCTGTGCATCAATCATTTGGGATGTGCAACTCATGGGTGTTTTGGGCGTTACAAAGGCTATGCGTGGGATAGCATAGCGTGTTAGGTATGCTTTTAAAAAAAGTTCAGCCGTATACCAACCACAAGCTGGAAAACCAATCCAATGAAAGAATTAATAATGTCAAGACCAGCTCATCGCCAACGCGCACCTCCCCAGGTCAACAACTTTGCGTATTCGTTCCATTTCGTTTCACATAATTATCTAGCATTACAGATCGCTGTCCAATAGCACAGAGCAAGCCAGCTCGTCAATACTGAAAAAGAGAAACAAAGAAACGCCCAAAGGTCCCAATAAAAATATCACTTTTCCACCATTTGCTCATCTCCTACCACTCAAGCGGCTCCTTGAGCTCCTCGCCCCTATTCGTCTTAGGAACAGGCTGTGCCTGAACCTTGACCGGACCCCTACCATGCCTCCTCAAGAAACCGCTGCCATCCAGCCACGGCCAGACTGCTGTTCGCTTTTGCTCATGCTTCTCAATTTTGTCGACATTTGCCATGGTCAGACCGATATCGTCGAGTCCATTGACAAGGCAGTGTTTCCTGAACTCCTCAACGTCGAACTTGGCTAGCTCGGCGCCATCAGCAGAGCGGATGACTTGGTTGGGGAGGTCGACCTCAATCTCCTTGCCGGCACTCGCTTCGTCGGCGATGCGCTGGATTGTAGCAGTGTCTTCGATGCGGATGGGTAGCATGCCGTTCTTGAAGGTGTTGTTGAAGAAGATGTCGCCAAAGGAAGGTGCGATGATGCACTTGATGCCAAAGTCGAGCAGAGCCCATGGCGCGTGTTCTCGACTTGATCCGCAGCCGAAGTTGGGTCCTGTGCAGACGAGGATCTTTGAGTTGCGGTAGGGTTCCTTGTTCAGGATGAAGGAAGCGTCTTCTTTGTCGCTGCCGGCCTCGTAGCGCCAGGCGTGGAAGAGAGCGCTGCCGAGACCGGAGCGCTTGATTGTCTTGAGGAATTGCTTGGGGATGATGGCGTCGGTGTCGATGTTGGCTACATCCATGGGTGCTGCAATTCCGCGGAGGGTCTCGAACTTGGGCATACCTGCTGAAGCACCCCCTGTGCTGGCGGTGTTGGAGGCGGTATTTTGGGGCTCAGAGGTGGGAAGGTCCATAATCTTGTCGAGGTCGTCATCGCTGGCTGGCGGCTCCACGTGAGCGTCAAGCTCAATCTTGGGCGAGCCCTTGGCTTGTGCTGGGACTTGGGGCGCAAGTTTCCGTACGTCAGCGAGGTTTCCTACAATGGCTGCGGCTGCGGCCATGGCGGGCGACATGAGATGGGTTCGGCCACCGGCACCTTGTCGGCCTTCGAAGTTACGGTTTGATGTTGAAGCGCATCGTTCGCCAGGGGACAGAATGTCTGGGTTCATTCCCAGGCACATTGAGCAACCAGCCTCTCTCCACTCAAATCCGGCATCGCTGAAGATCTTGTCGAGGCCCTCGGCCTCGGCCTGCTTCTTGACAAGTCCAGATCCGGGCACGATCATGGCACGCTTAATGTTGGAGGCGACCTTCTTGCCCTCGACAATCTGCGCAGCCGAGCGCAAGTCTTCAATACGGGCGTTGGTGCAAGATCCGATGAAGATCTTGTCAAGAGGAATCTCCTGCATAGGGGTGCCAGCAGTCAAGCCCATGTACTTGAGCGCGCGCTCGCACGCCAGCTTCTTGACCTCGTCTTGGAAGTCATCGGGGCCGGGTACTACGCCGGTAATGGGAATAACATCCTGGGGCGAGGTACCCCATGAGACAGTAGGGGCAATGTCCTTTGCGTCGATCAAGACCTCAATGTCGTACTTGGCGCCCTCATCCGACTTCAGACCCAGCCAGTAGCTGCATGCCTTCTTCCACTCCGGGCTGTCGACTTTGGGTGCCAACGGTCTTCCCTTGAGATAGTCGATGGTAGTCTGGTCGGGCGCGATCATGCCAGCTCTTGCGCCTCCTTCGATGGACATGTTGCACATGGACATACGCGCCTCCATGCTCAAGCCGCGGATAGCCGAACCACAGAACTCGATGACAGCACCAGTTCCTCCAGCGGTACCAATCATACCAATAACGTGCAGAATGACATCCTTGCTGCCGACACCGGGTCCCAGCTCGCCTTCAACCTGAACCTTCATGTTCTTGCTCCGTTGTGTGATGATTGTCTGTGTTGCCAGAACGTGTTCGACTTCGCTCGTACCAATACCGAATGCGAGAGCACCGAAAGCGCCATGTGTAGAGGTGTGGCTGTCGCCGCACACAACCGTTGTTCCGGGGAGTGTGAAGCCCTGTTCGGGGCCGATGATGTGTACAATACCCTGCCTCTTGTCGTCGAGGCCAAAGTATGTGAGGTCGAAGGCCTTGACATTCTCTTCCAGAGTCATGCATTGTAACCGCGAATCGGTCTCCTCGATGAACTTCTCGGTTGTGGTGAGGTTTTTCCGCGAGGCGGTGGGGATGTTCTGTCTCAGTCAGTATCCAGGCGGGTTTTGACGGCCTTTCGACATACGTGATCTACCGTCGCAAGGGTGCAGTCTGGTCGTCGTACTCTGCGTCCGGCGTTCCGGAGGCCTTCAAAAGCTTGCTGTGGGTGTTTGGTGAGCGCTATGAAGACTGATGCAGGTTCCGGGGTTTGCTTACTGGTGATGTCACTTCGTGGACGAGATGTCTGTCTACGGGACTGTTAGAGCAGAACAAGCTGGCTATACAGCGCAAAGCGTACCAATGTAGAGCAGAATTGTGCCATCCTCCTTCTCCTCGACAATGTGGTCCTCGAAGACCTTGTCGTACAGGGTCTGCGGTGGTTTCACGGCAGACGGCATGGTGGAGATGTAAAGTATCGGTTGTACAAGGGGGTGAATACAAATGCAGGGCAACGAGAGTGGTGAGGTGTAGGATGTAGGATGATCAGAAAGTTAATGAGGGCAGATATCGGCTTAAAAGACGCGCGTGTGGAACTCAGATCACTGGAAGGCGAACAAGGCACAAAAAGATGCAGGCCGATGTTCGGAGTCAACTGGGAGAGGGGCACAGCCGCCAATCACATGGCGAGTGATGACGGTCCGTTTCGGTGCCCACCGCTGTCGGGTTGCAGTGCTTCACGATTTGCCAAGGCACAGTCGGTGATGGATCATCTGGCCATGCTATAGTACGCACGAAACCTTGCAGCGCATCTCTCATGGCGCAGACGGAGCCTGTTGAGGCACTGTTTCCGCTACCGATGACGAGGCTCGCGTGTTGGCAGCCGCTCCCAGCTCGCTCTCGCCCCGCATTCTGCATGCCCCGCCGTGCACCGCCTCGCGGGCGCCCTGCAAAGTCAGCGAGTCTGGCGGCACTCTCATTCGCCGCCTGGACATGGACGAGGCCTTCACACAGCAGACATCGGCAGCATGATTGATGCCGTGCCGTTGCGTTCCGGGCTCCGTGTAAATGCCGATGCTTTGTGGATATTGGAGCCACGATAATTGCTGATACTGAAGAGTATGCACATCTACAAGCACAAGTCTACTACACAACGATGCCGGAATCCAATCCCTATCTATCATCAGATCCTACAAGTTATCCGCGGTAAAGATAAGCAACGCCATGCGATGCCGAACAAAAAGCCCCAGAAGTCCGATGGCGAACTGGAACGCCAGTAAGCCCATGGCCAACCGATCCTCCCGCATTGGACCAAACCACACCAGCCACAAATTGATTAGCGTAAAGTTGCTCGACGAGACCACCTGCCCTTTTGCATCAATCTCAACATCCAACATCCGAAGCCGGTGCAGCACCTTGAGGCTCTCCGCTATCGGTTGCCGTAATGGCTTGGTGAATTGCACGCGCGAAGGCTCTAGTAGCCCTGTCCGTGCATTGAAACGCGGAAGCCGATGTCGGGGACATGGGACGAGGTGGAAGAGTTGGGGGGCCGAGTAGACGAAGTTGAACGCTTGTGGTACGAGGAGCAGGATCAGCGTCTTGCTGAAATGTCCGAGAATCGCAACAACGGCAAATACCATGCCAGCGAAATAGCAGTAAGTGTCGCCCACGAATACTTTGGCTGGATACCAGTTGTGCATCAACAGCGCAAGAGACACTCCGATGAATGGGAGGAGTAGATACAATGAGAACAAATGCGAGTCGGTCGCCGGATGGGGATACGTCGTAAAGGGCGAGAGATAGAGAACATCGTTGATGACGATCAAAAGCGCAATGACTATTGACTGGGCCACCTCGATGCCGTTGATGCCTGCCAAGATGTTGATGCTGTTGGAGGAGAAGATGGACATGAGTGCCATGTAGACATAGTACAGCCATCCTGTATTTCATCAGCACTTTGCTTGGCAGACTGCGATTGCATAGAGAGCATACCAAGGTCAAACAATTCCCCCAGGTAGGGCCTCAACGGAATGGGGACAACCATCTGAGTGACGCCAAAGTCGACATAGTATACCACAAGCATAGGAATGACTGCAAAGGCTGGAATAAGCACCTTGTGTCGCCATCTTATATCGAACAGGTCATCTCCAATGCCGAGCAGCACGATGTAGAAAAGTGAGAGAATGGCTGATAGGTACGATGCAAGCTTGTTATGCGGAAACCTATGCAGCAGCCGTCCCGTCTCGATCAGTTCCAGCTCCTTGATCATTTCCCTGTTGCCACCCCCTGAAGTCGCGACTACGATGTCCTTGTAGAACGGCCAGGGAATGAAAAAGGTGAGAATAAAGAGATAGACCATAGCGCACACTGCCCCCATAGTCTCCGGTCTGCTGCTATTAGTATGGCCGGGGGTAATTGAAAGGCTTGGCACTCACATCTCGGTCTGCTTGAGCTTGCAGAGATCTTTTCCTTTGAAACCACGCCTCATGAATACATCTCCAAGCCACCGTATCAATGCATAGCAGGAGACGAATGCCAGCCCGCTGAATGCTATTGACGCAACAAGCGGTTCACCGTCACCGTAAACCGTGTTTGCCAGCACAGCAACGGATGCGACCGAAAAAGACAGCAGTGAAAGCGACTCTGTCCATGATAGTGCACTCGTCATAATGACCGAGATGTTGATCAAAGTCGAGGTGACGCCTGACCCCGGCACGTGGGAACCTGTAGTTGACGGCCGTTTGTTGTCGCGACGAGATCAACAGCGGACGCGCAACTCCCTCGCAACACCACCAAATCGACTCTTCTCCGTGCCTCGAACCTTGCTCTTTTCCGGACCCGCACCTGGATCTTGCGTGACGTTCGCGAGTGCTCGAGACTGACAAAGATAGATTAAACCACAGCTGCAAACATTAACGACCGATCCGAATCAGCTTACGAGGAGAGCAAGAAGTGACTGAAGAGAAGCAATTTGCGCAGAGTCGTGATCGCGGTGCTTGGTGAGCAGACCTTCTTGCAAGGTGTTGTTTCGCCCTGGTCCGTCCGGCTTCTTCCTGCTCTACTAACCCGAAACGATAGACCCACGAACATTGGCACCATCATGGCCAACAACGACCAGACAAGCCGCTTTGCAAGGCCCGATCCATTCCTCGATGAACTTGACGCCGTGAGTCAACATCTTGCAACCCCAGGCTTTCTCCGACGATTGACGGCTTCCCAATTGCCTTCCGCAGCGGTTAGCGAGTCGTCCTCGCTCAGCCCCACCCGAGAGGAAGCACGGTCGCGTCCACGCCCATCCAATCTCAACCTGGCCATCGCCTTTGAGGATGAGATTGAGCAAGTGGACTTGATCGCTCCATTAATTCAAGAGCCCTGCGCCGACGGCAGTCCCGGCAGTGTTGAACAGCACGTCGTCAATCATCTCGAAACCGCCTTTCTGTGTGCGCGTCGCGCCTACCAAACCATGGCGGCCGAGCGCAGCTTTCAGACCTTCTCGCATGGCCATCAGGATCTTGTACTTGCCGTTGACTTCAACTACTTTGGCACGCGCATGGTCACGGCGAGTTCGGACCACCGTCTAAAGGTCTGGGACAAGAAAGAAGACTCGTGGACCCTGGTCGAGAGTTGGAAGGCACACGATGCCGAGATTGTCGATGTAAGTTATCTAATCTTCAGCCGCAAGCCTCGTCTCGCTTGCTTGCATGGAATTTGCCACCGTTGTGACCTGTCGCTAATTCGATGCTAGGTCAAATGGAACGGCCCCTTCATGGGCGAGGTTGTCGGCAGCATCGGAGAAGACGGCCGCTGCAAGCTCTGGCAAGAGGATGTGACTGAGGTTGCCATGTCGGGCAATCGCTTCAAGTTGCTCTACAATCTTGCCTCGCTGACCAATGCTCCTTTCATGTCCCTGGACTTTAAGAACATTATGCAAGAGACCTGGCTCGCGCTCATCACCCGTGACGGCTATCTCACTGTGTACGAGCCTCAGGATCAGAGTAACCTCCATGAGTGGACCATCCTGGCAGAGCGCTGGGTTTCTGAAAACAACCCTCCGGAGCGCCAAGAAGAGGTAGGCTTCAAGGTCGTCTTCCACAAAGAGAAGCTGCCATGCTGGACCGCCATCACAGCTGGCCTGGATCGCAAGTCGCTTTCCCTTGCCGTTGCTGCAATGAAGGACGTCCTCATCTTCCGCACCGACAAGGCCAAGCGATTCTTCCAAGTAGCGAAGCTCACCGGTGCGCGCCAGGTCATCCGAGACTTGGCTTGGGCAAATGGTTCAATGCGAGGCTATGATGTTTTGGCAACGGCTAGCAAGGACGGTGCGATTCGTATCTACGAGCTCACCACAGCCATCGGAGACAAGACATCCGCGCCCGGTACATCCTCCTCGGCCGTGGCGCCATCCGTGTCTTCCCGCCCAGGTCCTCGACAGAACGCACCTTCTGGCATCGGAGCCGGGCTAGCTGGAGCTTCCAAGGCGCCGGATATGTCTGTTGAGAATGAACAGCACCCCGGTCGCATCACTCAAGACGTCATTCTGAAAGACGAGCTCACCGGCCATCACGGAGCTGTCTGGCGTGTCGCCTTTTCTCAGATGGGTAAGCGCCGCATGAATATGTGAACAGATAATGCTAATGAATATCAGGTGATTTGCTCGTCACGACCGGAGACGACGCCAGCATCCGCACATGGAAGCAGGCTGCCAACGGCCATTGGATGGAGTACGCTCAGATTGAGACTGCTCAAGACAACTAACAGACTGCGCTGGTGTCGGTATCGCGGGAGCTCGATACGCCACTTCGATATCTGACAGAAACCGTGTTGAAAATGTGACGGTGGCATTTACGGCGTTGACGGGTAGACGAGAACAATGAGCATATTGCTTACCACAAGCTACGACTCATGGAACGACAACAATTCCGACAAATAGGCGGGTGGCGGATTCTTTTCTTTCTTTCTTTTCTTTTGTAAGACAGAATATCATCGGCGTTTCAGGGCACCTTGGGAGAAAGCTATATCACGAAACGCGACACATTGCGACGCAGTGGCTGCACATTAGCAGGAGCGTTGAAAACCTTTTCTACCTCTTTGTTAGATACCCCACGGCTTATCCAGCTACTTATGGTGGGGATTATGATTGCTTCAGCCCATTTTCTTTTGTAAGTTATCAAGACATGTGAATTAAATGATTAGAAATGATGGGGTGGTGTTCTGCTTGTCGCGCTGTGGTGTGCAAGAAAACCCATTTGGCGGTCTGAGCTGTCATGTTGACCCATTCTCCCTCCAGAGGCTGCACGGTGTAATTACAAAATAATTCATGTTCCGCCCCACGATTCTCTCACCACCGAAAAATTCACTGAACCCTTTTTAAATGCGCTCTAGCCCACGAGATCGAGAAGCGCAAAAGGCATTGTGAAAAGTTTCCGACATATTCACCTGTTCTGAGTGTGTCCCATCTCCTGGTGCTTAGTTCGTGTCAATCACCCTTCTTGTTCCTGGTGCATTATCCTATCTATACGAACAACTCCGTACACAGTGATCCTAGAATATCGCAGCGTCTTCACAGAGGGAAACACCTAGCTTTTCATGCATCCTGACCCTATGTGATTGTCGAGGTCGTACAGTTTCGGGAATCTGACAGAGCCTCTCCGCCGTCAAGCTCGGCCAGAATACTCTTCTCGACCCGCTGTGTCACTAGCCGCTCTTTTATCCAATCCGACCCACCCATTCGGTCAGGAGTAATTCTGGAATACATATGATTTGCCTTGAATTTCTTTCATCAAATCACAAGCCCAGGTTCGCCTGGATAACTCCGCTTGGTGTAGTTGGTTTATCACGTTCGACTGTAATAGCAATTGTTATCGAAAGGTCCCTAGTTCGATTCTGGGAGCGGAGAAACAGCTACGATTCTTTTTTTTCATCTTGTGTGATGCACGGTGGAATCCTTTTTTTGCTGGCGGGTGGATGCAGTGGGGCCTCGGTGGAGTGGTGGTTGATTGGCCGAGGGCTGGGAAGGGTCTGGATTTTTGCCCACACATGGAGATTAGTGGGGTAGAGGGAGTACATGCAGCGAGCGTTGGTGCTAGTCGTAGTAGGTGTAGCGTGTGTGGATTGAAAGAAATGAAGACGTGGCGTTTACATGTGTGGATCCGACTGTGAATTTTGTCTGTGGTGACAGTGACGAAAGCTGGGATGCCTGTTGAGTAGCTGTATCATAGAGTATATATACATTCTTACTGCCCACTTCTTTCATCCAATCAGGCTTCGTGGCGCAATGGTAGCGCGTCAGATTCCAGTACCACCTGGAGCTTCCTGAAGGTTAGGCGTTCAAATCGCCTCGAGGTCACATACCTGATAAAGTTCTTTTTGCTATATGAGCAGGCTGAGCTTCTTTTTGCACTTGCGCGGGGCTCTGCAGCACGCTGTGTGGTGACGAATTATGCTTGCTCTATTACGGCAAAGAGGGGTGACTCCACTATCAACCGAGGATCTGGACCGAATTTTTGATTGAACTGATTTCTTTCTGATTTGCTGTGTAATTGTTGATGCTATCCGAAAGAACCGAAAACGACTGCCTTGCCAGATGAGTTGTCCTCCTGCAGCATGGACTTCTCGAGCATTAACAGGAGATGCGATGTCCGAATGAGAAGCTCTGTCCAACATTAGCAACCAAGCTGTTGTATAGAGATTGAGCGGCCTACCTTCGTACTCGATCTCGTAAGTGACGGGCATATCCTCATCCGTGCTGATCAGAATGGGTGCGTCCCTACGAAGCTTCCTCTCGCGCACGTTGAAGCGTATGCCGCTGTCCCTCCTTGGGGTGACCCACAAGATGCGCGGATCCTCAAGGTCAGCCTTTTCCTCGACTACTTCTCGTATGACCTCCTTACCCTTGCCTACCTCTTCGACCACCTCATTGGGCACCGCCGTGTTGACCGCAGTACCCTTGGTTGATATTTCCCTCAGCCAATCTCTCCAGACTCTAAGCACGCCTTCCTCGACGTCAACAAAGTTGGTAAAGAGGTTATGAGTTCCGATCTTGACCAGATTCGTCTGCGCAACCAACTGCGTGAACAATTCATGAGCCTCCAGGCTCAGTGTCTGCTTGACAACCTCGCCCTCATACCGGTCCTGCACAGCTCCTGGAAAGGTGCGGCTACCCGGAACATCTCCTGGCCATGGCTTCACCCTCCGCCCACCAGTTTCTAGTTCACGTCGGTGGGGTCGAAATCGGGAGTACATGTTGTGCATCTCGCCCAGCCTACCCGCATTGCTCTTGCTTGGGTCGTATTCATCGTACCGCGTCAAACCATCGGTACATTGGTACGTACAAAAGTAGGGTGGCTCGGTAAGCTTCGCAGATGGGTGGAAGCATTCGAGAAGCACGGAATGCGAGTGCAGTTCGGCGGCAGCAATGAGGCGGTTATGCAGAATGCGGAGAATGAGCGAATATACACGGCGCGAAATAGGAGTCAAACGAAGCAGTTCGGGGGTCGGTATCGGCGTGAAGAGGTGGAGGAGCAGCTGCAATGATTAGTTAGGAGGGGATCAGATAGCTGGTGAAGGTTTCGCACCTCATTTGGGAGCTTGTATAGATGGCATTCGCTCATATTTAATAACCAAAATAGGGATGATACCTTCAGACTCAATTGCAGACTTATAGACGTCGTGGACAGGCAAAGGTAACCTCATGGCCACTGCAGTACAGCGAGCCGGAGATAAGATATCGGGCGTCATTGCAATGCTAAGCCAGCTTTGCGGGACCGAGGCCTTTCTAAATCGGGTTAGAGCGTGTACGCGACGCGCTTTCCCGTTCCGACTCTGACACACCTTTCAGTGTATCCGACCCGAGACGCAAGAACTCAACCTTTCTTAAAAATCATCACACCACAAATAGAGAGCGCTGCGCTCTCACCGAAATCATGCAAGGCTTTGTCAGAGATCGTAACACTGGCAGCCCGCACAATGCCCAACCTCTATCGAGATCTGACCGGCAGGCTGCTGCTGCCAATGTAAGGGTATCAACAAAGAATGGGCTGCCTTCTCAGCGACCTCCTCAACCGCCTGGGATCCCGTCGCGTGGATTTGGCAATGCTCAGAACAGCTCAGCTGTCATGCAGAATCCCCCTCAACGCAATCGGCCGGGTCAAGGTCGTGGCCAGAAGCAAGATCTCTACGACACTGATGCAGAGAGTCTAGACACTACAGTTGATCAGTCCATTGTTCAGGTGGAGGAAAGTCAGCAGAGAGATTTCCAGCCTCAATTGCCTGGGCAGTATCATGATCTCGGCGTGGATGAGGATGACGAAGATGACGAAGAAGACGGCGAATCAGGCTCTGAAGAGCCAGAGGTCCTCTACGACCGTGAAAATCGCAGGTTCACGCAAGAAGGTGATCGGTACTTTGAAGAAAAAGATCTTTCTTATCTTACTCATGACGAGAGGCTTTCGTTCTTAAGTCAAGCGGGTCAAACTGGCTTCCAGCCTGTCGATGGCGACTCATACCCGACCACTACCAATGGAGAGCCTTCCGAAGTGGAAGGTGGGCAGGAGCCACCATCTGACTATCGCTACAACGGTGGTCAGGTTTCTCCTTCCCCCCAACGCCCCAAAATCAAATACGAAGGTGCACAACAACACGCAGCGCAGCCGACGCAGCGCCAGCAAAAGATCCACATGCCGGCTCCCAAGCAGGGCACACGGGGATCTGCAGCAATATTTCATCACGGTGCACAGCTTCGCGATCAGGGTCGCGCTATACCACCTGTTGTGCAACACACGGGGACAGGGCAAGGCTTCCAACACCACATTATCGCCCCAGAGTCCAGCCAACCACCTAGCTACAGCCAGGCCAACACTGGTGTTTCTACTGCGCATGCCATCCATCCGAATCGCCAACAGGCTGCATACGGCCAGGCCAACAATCAGCAACATGTCCCACGTCAACACTCCGGTCCTTCCCGGGTCCAATTCCAGTCCAACAACACAAAGCCGCTCGAGGCACCTGCGCCCCTAAAACGTCCATTTTCAGTGCACGCAATACCTGAACAAGTGATTCACCAGTTGCCGATCGAGTCAGCACCAATTGATATGCCTGAGGCCAGGCCACAGGAAGACTATGACCCTGAGACTCTGTTCAAAATGAATTACGAAAGTCTCATGAGAGAAAGCTTCGACACTGATCCGCGTTCGAGAAATCCTGTGCTTGCCGAGGAAGACCTCCAAAGGCCTCTGGTTGAGCGCATTGAGTTGGTACAGAAGCACCTTGACGACACCAATCAAGCCGAGTTCTTTCGTTCACTACCTACTAATGAGTGGGAGGATGCAGGTGACTGGTTCCTTGATCGCTTTCAGGACATCATCGGGCGAATGAGGCAGGCCAGACTGAAGAAACGTAAGCTTGCGCAAGAATTTGAGGATGAAGTAGAGAAGCGCCACAGACATGTGTCAAAGAAGCAGCATCAGGTGGAGGAGGCAATGGACAAGATGAAGGCCCAAGGTGAGGGTCTGGTGCCTAGGAGCCCGAGGCCTTCCAAGAGCCCCAGACCCAAGAGAGGCTGAGTAGTAGGAGCTCTCAGAGTAAAGAAGTGCTCTTGATGTTATGTTTTTAATGCGCAAACGGAGTTGCGCTATGATAAGGAGCGAGTCACGGTTTGCAGGCCATCGCTTGAGGCGGCGCATAAGCGTTTCGAATGATCTTTCTGCTTTTTATATACCCATATCAGCGAGTACATGCATTTTTGTGGCCTCAAACCACTCGCGATACCTCCGTTTGCTTTGATATTTGTGTGAGCTGTCATACGTCAATTCGTGGGATTGCAATATCCAGCCACGATTAATAGATGACGAGACGGTGCGGGCACCATGTTACCACCACCACTTCGGCGATTCTGTTACAAAACTTTTGTATCGACTTCCCCATAGACATGCATATATACGTAGCTCCTGTACCGTCAACACATCCACACAGCCAGTCGGAATACTCTAAGGCTATCCATGTCTCAGATCAGTTCTTGGTGTCCAGCTATGAGTGGCAATCCGTTATCGTGCTATTGATGGCTCGCTGCGGGGCTGCATGCCTGGAGTCTGGTGAGCACTCTCCGCTATCGCGCGTAGAACAGCAGAAACCGAACTGGCCACATATGCAAGCCAACAATAATATAAGCTCGCCGTATCTCGTTTGCTACAAGGGCACAGCTTCCTGTTCGCCCTCTCCAGCGACCCGGCGTAATGTATTTACAGGAACAATCACCCCTCTTCCGTCTTCCTCGCGAGCTCCGAGACGAGATATATGCATACGTCGCATAAAATATTCATAGTTATCACCATATACTTCAGACAGCCTGTCTTGGAAGACTGCGACTCGCTAGTGGCGGGGACATCGACATACCGCTTGCAGCAGCGTGTAAAAAGGTTGCACTAAAGATGAGAGGCATCGCGCTCCGGATGAACGCCACTCATTTCTTTCCCGGCGATACACGCACAAATTCCGCTATACAACAACTAGCTCTGCGGTTCCAGAGACTAAATTATTACGTCGACGTCACAAACCAGCGCATGCTACGGTTCGCTGCCGAATGTGTAGATGACAGGATTACAGAGGGAGTGGAGCAGAGATGTGTCGATAGGCACTTCGACATTCTCTTCAAGCGCGCGACGTCTGACAGACAAAATCAATCCATCGTTTTAAATCTCGATGACTGGTTCGAGATGGAGAGCGCCACGGACTATCCCGTACATTTTTCCTTACATTATTGTCTCAAACTAGCATCGACACCCACTGCTCCACGAGCGAACGGCTGCTGCGTATACCAACGACCCAGCCGGGGACATCTTCTCACCCAGCGTGACTTTTTTGTCCCGGGTTCGCACATGGCAGTGGTTGAATGGAAACCCAAATCATGGTGCATCCCTACTGAATCACAATTGGAGCCTATGGAAAGCCTCCTCGTCAACCCGAAAGATGTGACATGTTTCCTAGAGCGAAACCACCACAAGCGGATCTCTTGGAAATTCTCAGCATGCGCAGTCGCTATCGATGCGTTACAACGATTGCCGCACAGAGTCTTCAACAACCTGAGCTCTATTGTACTTCACGAAGAGTCACCTTCTGTATGTGCGCCAGAGACACATACTCGCGGCCTGGCTTTCCTCAAAGAAGAGCCCCCTCAACTTTGTATTGAGAGGCGAGTGATGGGATATGGCGCTGCTCATTTTTCACGCTGGGCACCTGTCACGGGATCAAGATTTCTTCGGCGACACGGAGACCAGGCCTTGTGGTTTTTCGAAGCAGTGTTTGCCTGGTTGCAGGAGGTACAGAAAAGCAGAGAGATGAAAGCATTGCACAGGGGTGCCTATTCTTTGACTTTTGAGGACGACAACGACAAGGCTATATGGGCAGGGCTCGTCATTCCAATGCGAATGCAAATCGACATGCAAGAGAATTTTTGCATCCGCAACATTACTCGTCTAACTCTTTCAACGGACCGGGGATGCATCTATATGACATTCCTACTGCCCTGGCACTTCCCGATTGGCTCCCGAAATTGATCGAGAATCTGGCATTGGGAACAACCAAAAGCATTTACTACGAAGGGTCGCTCAAACTTATGCCAATGCATGATGCCTACCACCCGCCAACCAACAGAGGTAATGCACCGGAGGACTGGAGACGTTCGTGGGAGAAGTTAATCTTGGAACGATTGCCTATTGGATGAGATTTGCATTGGCTGCTCACGATGGTTACAATACGAGTTTGGAGCTGCTGCGTGGCTTTTGCATGCGCAGGCAGAATGCAACAAATGTTGGGATAATGAATGCGCTGTGGGTAATTTAGTAATGGTACAGCACGCCTAATTACGTTGAGGCCCTCCACGTGACCAAGCACCTCAGACTGTAAAGTGTCGTCACCCCAAAACTCTCCTACAAGTATTAATCCACTATTGTAGATTGATGATACAGCAAACCCTACTGATTCTTCTTCAGCTTCAATTATACAACCCCAAACCTACCGCCTTACGGACCTGCACTCAAGAAAAGAATCTCGATATGCAGATAACCATAGATACGGAGTATCCCTTACCGGTACCCATTCATCATCCATTCATTACCCTGAGCTTTCAATACGACACTATGCTGCCATTCCGACGCGATTTGAAGTAGGTCGCTGGGCTCACGGCTGAAAACTCTGTGCCGTATTCGCTACCCAAGGTTCAGCACTTGTCCAAGTTTGAGCGCCTCCCCACAGAAATCCGTCTGCGGATATATATCTTCCTTGGCGCTGAGCATTCTGTGCGGCCTTGATGGTATAGAGAAAATGAGCCTGATTGGAGAGTACTCTGTCTTCAGTGCGATGACTACGAGTATTTTTGGCCAGAAGAACTTGCGGAGCTCGAGCAACATGTCCTACACCTCAACCTAAGGATGTGCGATAAAGTTCTGGACAAACTCCTTCGGAACCATTTCCTTGAGTTTCATTACCAACTAATTAGCAGAAAGAAGTTTTTCAATAACTGGCTAACTGGCACGCGATCTATCCATCCTACAGGGTTACATCATAAGTGAGCAATGAACTCATTACGGTCACGTATACTCACTATTCTATAATGGTAATTGGGAGCGTATTTATCCGCCTACGTCAACATTCGCGTGGCTTCGATATGTACGCCTCACCAATTCTAGAATGGATCGTTATACGAGCGAGAGGCCCCACCCTCCGCGCATTTCGAAGGCCCAAATCAACAAGCCAATCATCAAACAAGCCGAGTTGGTCCGCTTCGTGGCTAAGCATGCTCCCATGCTAATATCTTTATACGCCGATTTTAGTATAGACTGTGTCATTTCGTGGGTCATTCGATCCGGAATGTACCTGTCCCGAGGTCGACCTGTAGCGTATCGCTAGCCAGGTTTCGCTTAGCGCAAAAATGCTCACCTCGAGACTCGATGACCTTTGGGGACTTTCGCTTGCGCACACGTCATTGCCCAGCACCAACTCTAACTACACTTCTGGAATGCTCAAACAAAGATGTTGAGTATGGTCTTTTTCGTCTACGCGCTGATCGACAAAGCAATACGGTTAGCAACACTCATGAAAACTTGAATCGGAAAGGAGTACGAAGAAATGTCCAGCGAAAAGAGCCTTTTCTGCGCGTCGGATATGTGTGGAAGGTGCGGGTATACACGAAGGAGGCGCAGTATGCGAAAAAGTAGGACTACAAGCATCCGGATCCACCAAGTGCAAAAGTCCGCCTTACTCGGAACTCGACGGAAGCTTGGCGTGTCAGCAGTGACTTCATCGTCAATATAGTCCCCACATATGTATTTTCTCCCCTCATTCCAAGGATGTAATTGACCCCCCTGGTCCACGTGTTTGCATTGTGATTGCTCTTTTTTCGCGATATCGTTTTCTTTTCTTTCTTAGTCACTGCGTTTATGCATCCCTCCCAAATCGCATCTTGGGCTGGCACTGTCCTTACGACTTGACAATAACGGAACATCGATTCGCTATTCCTACCCAGCATGCCGTTTGAAATATCCGAAAAATGGGGCTCCTACCACCTAATACCGCAATCCGTGGACGTTGCGTTGAACCCACCTGAATCGTACTTTTTTGTCACCGATTTCCTCATCATAGCCTGCGGCATCCTATATACCCTCTGCTACATGTTCTACACGATTCGCACTTACAGCGATCGCTTCGTAGCGGGCACCGTCCAGTTTCTCAGCGCCACAATGGCGTATGAGATTTACTACGCATACGTCTGCACCACGACTACTTTCCAGCGGGCTTGCTTCTTTGTCTGGTTCTTGTTCGATATCACGTTCGTTACGGTTGCGCTCAAGTATGCGTATAAGCCCGGGGAGCGCGGACGGACGATTATCAAGTTACTGTGGCAGACGCCGGCCTGGATGGTGTTTTTGTGGTATGTTGGGACGGTGTGGCCGGATGAGAGGGAACAGAAGACTGCTTTCTTCACGGGGTTGTATTTGGAATTGCCGATTGGATGGGGGCAGATTTTGTATCTGGTTCAACGGCAGGATACCAAGGGGCAGTCGCTCGAGATATGGTACGTTATTACTGAGGCTGGACCTCTTTTGCGCAATTATATTCAACAACCCTAGAATTGAGTCAAAGCTAACCGAACCAGGATCACGAGATATCTGGGATGCATTACGGCGTTCCTGGTGTTCATCTGGCGATATGTCAATGTACCAGAGAACTGGTCGTATGTGGGGAACTGGTGGAGTATTGGCGGGATGATCGTTACTTTGTTGCCGGAGATGGTTTACCCTTTTTTCTACGTCTGGGCGCATCGCAAAGAGAGGGAAAAGAAGGTCAAGGCTGCATGAGCGTGAAGAAGAGTGGGATTGGAGGGAAGCAAGATAGAAGACACAGGGGCGGATTCCTACACGACGTATGCTAACACGCACGAATAAATGCTGTTATTGTTTCGACTACTCAAGCGCATGAGGGAGCCTGCGACAATGGTCGAGCCATCAGTCTGATGATACCGGAATATTCGGCAACTTCATGTCAGGCTGTAGCATCATGTCGCAACAATACGCGACACCCAAGACGGGCAATCGGCTCCCAGGATTTTCAGCCACGCGTTTAGCAGCCACGAGCGGCCTGTGGCGTCTGTAGCGAATCAAACGCGACAGCACATTCTGGCATCTTTTTCAGATTGGTCCTGTTTAAAGGATTCTACTGCATGAGCAGGTGGTACCGAAGAAGCAAGCAAGGGCCGATGCACCTGCAATTGAGTTTTCTTCCAGCTGAGGCCAGGATCGTCAGCGAGACCTCCTGACGCTGACCAAGCCTTTTGCAGCGGACAAGCTTCCCACGCGCCCGATCTAGGCTGTCAATGGCGTCCCCGACGAGATTGCAGCCACGACACGGAGCGCGCGCTCATCCGTGCTGAAGTCTCTGGCGCAGACTAGATGCAGTGCCGATCCTCAGCCACACCAATGGTTCCGTTGCATCACAAAAGGACCGCAGCTAGTGACGCTGAGATACATGATTTGATTTAGTCTGGCCAAACTTTTGTTTACTGCTCCCCCGTTTCTTGTCACTCACAACAGCCGTCCCAACCTCTTCATATCATTTGAACTGTCAATCGTCGCCGTCGCAATGGCGCAACGCGGTGAAGCCGCGGACTACTACTCGGGCGGCGCTCCACCCCAGCAACCCCAGGGCGCATACTACCAGGGTCAGCCTTACGGACAGCAGCAACCTCCCCAGTACGATCAGAACTATGCGCCCCCACCTCAAGGGCCGCCGCCGATGCAGCAGCAGAATGGCTATGGCGACAACAAGCAGAGTTTCGAACAGACGTTTAAGCTTGACAAGCCAAAGTACAACGACTGGTGGGCTGGCCTGCTCTTCATTGCCGTGTTCCTGGGATACGTCGCCGTGAGCGCAATCTCAATCCGAGGATACTGTAAGAAAGCCCGATTCGCAAGACGCGATTGCGCACCGGAGATGGAATGCTAACAATTGATGCAGCACAAACCAACAGCGGGGGCATCTACGGCAACGATACGAACGACTTTGCTCTCAACTCGAACACCATCATCCTCTTTGCATTCGTGCTCGGCATGGCTACCGTCTTCAGCTACGCGTACATTTGGGTTGCGCGTAAGTTTACGAAGCAGTTCATTTGGATCACCGGTATCCTCAACATCGTCTTCGGCTTCGTAACGGCAATTTACATGCTTTCAAGGAAATACTGGTCTGGAGGCATTGTCTTCCTGATCTTCAGCATCTTCTACGTGGTTTGCTTCATCAGCTGGATCCCTAGAATCCCGTTCAGCGTCCTTATGCTGCAGACGGCCATTGACGTGTCGAAGAAGTACGGACATAGCTACCTTGTGTCCCTGGGAGGAGGTCTTCTTGCGGCTGCGCTGGGTGCTTGGTACTCTGTTACGCTGGTCTCGATCTACGTCCAGTACACGCCGAATGGAGCCAACTCCAACTGCAGAAATGGTGTTGGTGATTGCGGTAACGGCAAGGTTATTGGGCTGCTCGTCTTTGTCACATTCGCCATGTACTGGATCTCCGAGTAAGTCCTGTCATCGTTCCTTGAAACGCGTCAGTTGTTAACGGCAGAATAGATGGCTCAAGAACACGATCCATGTGACCATCTCTGGTGTGTACGGCTCTTGGTTCTTCGCACCCAACGCTATGCCCAAGGGCGCGACTCGTGGTGCATTCAAGCGCGCCATGACGTACAGTTTCGGCAGTATCAGTCTGGGAAGCTTGCTCGTCGCCATCATCCAATTTCTGCGCCAGATTTGCTCGGCTGCTCAGCGCAATGCAGCAGGCGACGGAAACATGGTCGGTGCAGCTCTATTCTGCGTGCTTGGATGCGTCATCGGAATCTTGAACTGGGCGGTCGAGTTCCTGAACAGATACGCGTTCAGCTACATTGCGCTCTACGGAAAGAGCTACATTGCTGCTGCAAAGGATACGTGGAAGATGATCAAGGACCGCGGCATCGATGCGCTGGTCAACGAGTGCTTGATTGGGCCGGTGCTTTCCATGGGTGCTACCTTTATTGCGTATGCTTGCGCGCTGTTGGCCTACCTTTACCTCATCTTCACGTCCCCGGACTACAACAGCGATGGTGGCTATACCCCAGTTGTCGTGGCCTTTGCTTTCATCATCGGTCTGCAAATCTGTAAGTTGGTTGGAACTGCACTAGTTAGGAGGCGCGTACTGACTCGACGCAGGCAAAATCTTCACGACCCCCTTGAGCAGCGGCATCGACACCATCTTTGTCGCGATGGCGTGGGACCCCGAGGTTCTTATGCGCGAGCACCCCGATCTCTACCACCGCATGGTGGCTGTCTACCCCCACGTGCAGCAAGCCATCCACGCATAAGTCGGAGGTGTGCATGGACCCGGCATTTCCGTCACTATCGGAACTTTGTAAAATCTTTATAATCACGAGATACCCACTTCCATCGATCACGATCCTTGATTGCACAGTTTTCACGATGCTCGTTGCCATGGCGGGGCCCCCTGACGGAGAACGTGGACCGACTGGCTTGGCGCAACTAAAGACGGGAGAGCGAACCGATCGCTCCACTTGGTCCTACTTCCTGCTATGACGTATGACGTTTCCCCCCTCGTTGCACACCCAAAAGTCCGATCGAGGCGGAGCACATTGTTGAGAATTGCATGATTTCGCGCCGCATCCACGGCCGAGAAGAAGCCGCGTGTTGGCATCCTGAGACTCTATGGCTGCATGTCTGTATACAACTGAGGTATTAATCTAATCTTTTTCGACGTGTCACCTCTGCATTTCCGATAGTCTACCATACCGACACCACGCCAATCTCCCGCGCTTTCCATGACTACTTTGCAGGACATGGCGGTTCGCTCCTGCCACCATAAGTCTTTAGCGGCCCAATCGGTGTCCACAGCAAACGTCACCGCCTTGCGGGGTCCTCGCAGCCCTGGCCAGCTCACCCAACGCGCCCCAACATAAACAACCACTCACTCCCCCTCCCTTCCGCTCTCACTAGACACTACTGCACCTTCTACCTCTCACTCTCTCTCACTCTCACCGCCTAGGCATAGAACCTTCTGGCCAGGTAAGTCTCTCACCTACTGCATGTCTTGCCCTCACTGTTGCGCCCAAGACGGCCTTGGCTCCTGCTACAAATACCCCACCAACGCGCCTCTCTCCCTTGCCAACATCAAAACAAACTCCTTTTTTCTGCCCCGCCCCGCTTCTCACATAACCCCCCACCCCTCACTCTCAAGTCCGGATAGACTCAATTAACACTCAACCTCCAGTAATACACACTCGAACCTCCTCTTACCCACAATCACTTACCCCCCCATACCCACACATCATGTCCTACGACAAGAAGGCAGTTCACTTCGGCGGTGGTAACATCGGCCGTGGCTTCGTTGCCGAGTTCCTCCACAACTCGGGCTACGAGGTCGTCTTCGTCGATGTCATGGACAGCATCATCGAGTCTCTCCAAAAGACACCCTCATACACTGTCACTGAGATTGGCGACGATGGCGAGCGCAAGTTCACCATCGACCACTACCGCGCCATCAACTCCAAGCACGAGATGGACAAGGTTGTTGACGAGATTGCCTCTGCCGATGTCGTCACCTGCGCTGTCGGCCCCAACATCCTCAAGTTCGTCGCTGAGCCCGTTGCCAAGGCCATCGAGAAGCGAACGCTCGACTACCCCCTCGCTGTCATTGCTTGTGAGAATGCCATCAACGCCACAACTACATGGAGGGGATTCATCGAGGGCAAGCTGAGCGACGACACAAAGAAGAACATCGACACCAAGGCTCGCTTCGCCAACTCGGCTATCGACCGCATCGTTCCCCAGCAGCCAGAGAACATTGGTCTCAGCGTCGTCATTGAAAAGTTCCACGAGTGGTGTGTTGAGCAGAAGCCTTTCGAGAACGGCGGTAAGAAGCCGGATGTTAAGGGCATTCACTACGTCGACGACCTTGAGCCATACATTGAGCGTAAGCTCTTCACCGTCAACACCTCACACGCCACTGCTGCCTACTATGGCCACCAGAACAAGGTCAGCTACATTCACGAAGTCCTCCAGAACAAGAAGCTCCATGACACAGTCCGTGAAGCTGTCAAGGAGACTGCTCACTTGATTGTCACCAAGCACGGCGTCAGCACCTCAGAGCAAAACGACTATGTTGAGCAAATCATCAAGCGTATCTCCAACCCCGTCCTCAAGGACAATGTCGAGCGTGTCGGACGTGCTCCTCTCCGCAAGCTCTCCCGCAAGGAGCGCTTCATCGGTCCCGCCGCTCAGCTGGCTGAGAACGGCGAGAAGGTCGATGCCCTTCTCGGCGCCGTCGAGCAGGCTTACCGCTTCCAGAACGTCGAGGGTGACGAGGAGTCTGCTGAGCTGGCCAAGATCCTCAAGGAAAACTCCCCCGAGGACGTCGTCACCAAGGTCAACGGTGTCAACAAGGGCGAGCCCCTCTTCGACCGCCTTGTCGCCATCGTTAAGAAGGTACAGGGTAGCAGCTGAATAACCGCCGGTAAACTCTAGGTAGTAACTTAGAACTGCGGCTGGTTGAAAGAGTCGGGAGTATGAGGATAGCATGGTAAATATATGGGTGGAAGGATCAACAGCGCCTTGAGCAATGGCTTCATTTGGCGGACTTTTTACGAACCAAAGACATTGACTGGGATCAGTGTCATACTTAATGAGAATGAGACATGAATCATGAAATATACCCTCTCATCTACACTCTTGCTTTTCTTAACATGCTTGTGATCGTTACCATCTTTTGATCTTAGGTGATATTTCTTATGCTACCCTCACTATCTTTTTGCAATCAACGACGTGACAGCTTATGGTTATTCCCTGACTGCTGCGAAATTCCTTCTCATGGGATGCGCGAAGCCGTTGCTGGGGGTCGCTGGTGGTACTGTCTGCTACCTTGACGTCTCGGTGTCTGTGCGCGTCGAGTAAGTATATCAGCCTCCCTTCCATCTCTCTCTTTTCCTCATCTTCTATCTTTCTACTTGGATAATATACAGGTTTCCAAAAATAAATGATGAAAGTGAAGCGAAAATTTACACTGTTATGGATTGTTGTCGCCTGTCGAAAAGATCTAAATGATCGCATGTGGGGAGAAGCGAGGTCCTATCCAGTGGCCTAAACCCCCAGTCGAATGAACACATGTGTGCCGTTCAAACTCCAGTTTAAAGCATGGGAAGAAGATGATGATGACGGTGTACGGTGTGGCTCCCGGACAGACTGGGGAAAGAAAAATCACAAGTGGTGTAAGATGATGAGATCCGACGAGCGCCAGCCACGACAGAAAATGGCAAAATGAGGTAAGCATGTGAGGGTGTATATATGCCTCTTCTTACTGCAGTTTACTTGTTCACTTCCTATACCCCTCCCACCTTTTGTTCCAACAGAAAAGGCAAATCTAGAGATGGCGAGCCACGTCTCTGACTCCTAGGCTCCGGTCTCTAGCGTAAATTGTGAATAGATAAAAAAGAAAAAACAGTGGGGAGAACTCCAGTGTCTGCCGTGCGGGGTTTTGCGGCCGACTACAAGGAAAACGAGAAGTTGGAGGTACACGTGGCTGTTTTTTTTGTTTTTTTTTTGAAAGAACAGCATCACTTCGGCACGTGTGTTTGGTCCGCCGTTTTGACGTTTGAGGGAACAAGAGGTTGATCACGTTTTATTGCGCTTGATGGGGAGAGGGTGTATCAAGTCTCGCCCATTTCCTAGATTCCGCCTTCCTTCTCTATTCAAACTCCAGTTCTGAGAAATTGGGATAATTGCAAAGATTTGGAAATGAGGTGGTGCTGCGTCGGGGATCGAAAGGAAAAAGAAAAGCAACGACGGAGTGATGTCCTGTGCGTGTAAAAGAACACCGCACACCATGTCGTCTCTTCTTTGTCGGAAGAAAATGGGTTTACTTCGTACAATAAATATGGACTATCCGACGTCATGCTTTCGTCTTTTAGAACAGCGTTCCATCGTCGTCACGCAAGGTAAAGGGTGAGATGGGATGATGGAATGAGGGGTGCATAAGCCCCTCGCTTTCCTTGTGTTCCATTCTCTTACAACCATTCCACTCCTGATGTTACGATATCCAAAAAAGAAAGACAACAAACGCAATTGTTTTCGTCGCTGTACCTCAAAAGAGAGAGTGACCGTCTTTAGGAGGTGTTAGAGGACTGTCCAAATCGGCATCCATTAGCAGGGATGAGCGGGGGCGGAAGGGACTGGCACGTGTATTCATGGGCTGAAACAACGTTTCAAAAGGGTTGAGAACCATAGTCATGGAGTGGAAGGGAGGGAGATTGGGTGTATAGTTTACAACTCGTTCGTGAGCTCTTTCGCCGTATGTTTCCCCCGAGAGTATTGTGAGGAGAAGGACATTAAAGGTACACCATCTTATCTGCACAACATGATATATGAATCTTGCGCTTTCGAAAATGCTGCTCCGAGTGAATATTCTGCGGCTTCTTCAAACCCTGCCAAGTTCCACATGCTTTAGGGACGCCTTTCCCAGCATGGTTCTCGCGTGATCGGTTTCATACCACATGCACGCGCTGCATGTTCCATCTCACAAACTCTTTCCGTCAACATATCTTCGCTGAAGCGTCTTAACATCGATATCGCAAAACATGCGAACCTAGCTCCTCATTAGCAAGCTCTTTCTCTCTCTCTCTCTTCCCCAACAACGCCAAAGAAAAGAAAACATACATTCAGCGCTTTAACCCCCTCATAAAACCCCTTCTCCACACTTTCGGCCATCAAACTACTCCCGCACCTGCCGCAAAAGTAATGCTGCACTCTCTGCTTCCCAAAACTATACTTCTCTACTACATCGCTTTTGAGACCGCCGTCGGTCTCGAATTCGATGCAGCTGTTCTGTACGTAGACGTTGAGCGAGCCGTTGCGGGCGCAGATGCTGCAGTTGCATTCTACGACCCAGGAGGAAGGGTCGGAAAGGCCGGGGGAGAGGGTGACGCTGTAGCGGATGAGGGTGCAGTGGCAAGATGCTTGGTACTGAGGAGTTAGCGGTCAGTAGAGAGGAAATGGGATGAGTTTGGGAAGGCGCGTTTACTCTTTCGCCTGGTTGGGCGGGCGACATGGCGTAAACGGAGGGGTATTGGATGTTTGATGTTTGACGGTTATTGAGGTTGATGGCGATGGAGAAGGGGTGTAGCGGGAGGAAGTAGATCGGATACGTTTTGGCGGTGGTTGTGGAAGCGTCTTTAGCAGACGCTTCTTTGATGCTGTTTGGTGGGATGAGTAATGAGTTTGGGGTTTCGAAGCTGGATGCAGATGTGAGTCGAGGGGTCAGGTATTGCTGGATCATGAGAGTTGAAATGTCACGACCACTCAATTTCTCATGCCTTTGATCGACCAGCTGAAGTATCTGTTCTGAACTCAGCGCAATTGTCACCAGTGATCGTATGTCTCAGTCCTCTCCGCCATGATGAAGCTTTGCTTTTGTTGACGGATGTCCAAGTCTACCATTCGCCGAATTAGTCAAATACAATGTAACGCTGACGCTCGTGAAGCTACGGAGGGGCCGCCAAGTACACGCCAGTCCACATTTCCGCGGGGTATCCGCAGATAGCCCCAGCTGAAGCTCGACATTGACACTCTGTTTCAGAATGGCTGAGGGACACGGAAATCGATTGGCGGGTACAGTAACCGGGCTTGTGGGGCTTGCGCAAGTTTGTAGAATGCTCGTATTGCGAAGCGCGATCTCTGCCGCGTCGCGCTCTTCCATAGTTGGATACCGATAGAGGGCAGTAAAATCTCTCCGGGGACCTGAGCACGTGCACACAGCTTTTAGAGTGCCTGAAGCGCCTACACGAATGCACTGTAGGTACAGATTGTTTGTGTCATCCACAACTTCTGCGTATACCGACAGAAGATTTGCTGACGCCGCAGCATACTACGCCTTCGACTTTCAAGCTCCTGTTGCATTGGGATGATGTAGTAGCGACTTTCGCGACGGGACGACGGCAGCGGGTGCTATATTAGGTCACAGAACCCAAAGATACGGTACCGCCAACCTGCCTCCACGATAGCAATAGAAAGCTAGATTATAGGAAGAGGTAGTGAAACAAAAGATTTGTACTGATGGCGAGAGACGTGCTACCTGGTTCCTGTCCGACTGACAGCCATAGATCCGGTCAGCTGCATGTAGCATGGCGCCTAACCATAATTCCTCAGCTGGTCGCCCTTTCAGTATGCGCAGCTAGTAGTTGAGTAAACCGGCAAACCTTGCTTTCGCAAATTACACATCTGGAGAGGATGCACATGTCCGTTACTGTAGAGCGCCGCGGCCTGGCTTACGCACTGCTAGCATGGATGCGTCGTGACTACTCTGCAATCCTCGTCACCCCAGAGGCGCGTCAATCTAAGAACATGGTCAGGCCTGGTCTGGACCTTCTCTTATTTCGAACATCTGAACGGCAACAGCATCGAGTGGAACGAAAAACTAGTGGACTGATACCACGAGAGGAAATACCTCGAACGCTGGCTTGGATTATCGCAGGGCTGAATCGTGGCTGTCGCGGGCTCGGGTAGGGAGAATCGAGGACCGCGGGTAAAGTTAGACGACGCTAATCCTTCGCGCTATTCCGGATCAGATCGCCAAGCATCCGTATCCTCATTTGCCGCCCCCAAAGCATTCCGCTAAGGCTTTCCGTCGTCAAAATGTGCGACCACAGCCTTTTCAGGGGTCTCGGAGCGGCCGCACGAAGGGCGGAGGCATCTGGATTTCAGGACATGGCGTTTCGCGGAAAGTTTGTTTCCATCAGTAATCGTGTTCGTCCAGTTCCTGTGGGAATCATTTCAGAGAAAGGAATCGTGGCCGTGTTGTAGTAACGAGCCACGGTTAAGCACCTCAACGCCATGAATGGCTGCATGCAGCTTTTAAAACCGCATGTCACAGGATTTGGCGTTAGCCAACCAGACATTGCGAGATTTAGGCAAGCAGCTCTTGGTTGATCTCTGTCCCTTTTTGTTTCAAGGCCTAGGCGTCCGACGGCGTGAGATTGCAGATTGACGTCAAATCACTCTGCGCTGCCTCTTCCAAGGAGCCATGGCTGTTGCTGCGGTTCCGTGGCGTAAGCAAAGCCCCGATGGTAGACGTGCTGCACAAGGAAGCTAGCGCACGACACCACCAAGGGCACAGAAGACTGCAATGCCCTTGTTGAAAGGTGCAAGCGACAGACTTGGAGTCAGTACGCAGGTCCGTGCACTAAGATCAAAAGGGTGGAGCGTCGGATACGCAATACGCCGCTTGGGTGTCCCAGTGCAGGAAGTCAGACCTCCTTTGCCGGCAACCCGGCTTGCACGCGACCCGCTGGCAGGCGTACACCGTAGGCCCGACTAAGCAGCAGGTGAAGCATTCAGCCACGCTTCACATCTCCACTCGATCTGAACCCTTCCCCTCCTTTGCTGCCCGTCACTCCTTTACCCGTGCTGTCCAAACATTCCTCGACCTCGACCCCGACCCCGACCCCGACCACGACGCGACGCTCGAGCGTCCCAGGGGTAAAGATATAGTCGGCTACCGCCTTTGTTGGATCAGCCTCGCGCCAGGACTTTTATGAGATAGCATCGGAAGACACCGTCTAGAGTACCAATACGACAGCCTTGGGCGCACGCGACACAACATGGCAAACACTACGGCAGCAGACAATGGCCAGTGGAACAGCAAACCAGCCTGGAAGCTGCCAGGATGGTGCGAACCAGTCGTACGTTCCCAGCAGCATGCACAGCAGAGCGTCTGAAAGAAAGTGCAGCATGCTAACATGGTCACACGAGCAGATGGTCGCCAGCATATTGTTCTTCGCCATGTTCATTACCCGCAAACGTAACTACAAAATATTCGGTCGGTCCGCCCAACGGCAGGGCTTCCTCGACAACACCCCGAACGAGTCGACAGACCGCCTCCTCCAACATTCCGACAGCGACAGCGAGTTTGACGACATCTACGAGGCCAAGAATCCCAACGCGCCCAAAGTCCGGAATATCGGCTGCTGGAAGGTCACGACGCCAAGCACCACGCGCTTCCGAAAAAATGTCCACAGTCGCATACTGCAGCGCTTCCCGTTCTTGATCGAAATGTTTTACTGGGTCATCAACTATGCCTTCTACCGAATGACTGCGATTGCATCGGCTAAGCTCTTTGCCGGGCGTGGAATTTGGGATGTTGCGCAAGAACACGGAATTGCTGTTTTGGAGGCAGAGGAGTTCGGCCTGCTGCGGTTTTTGTTCCCCGTGCGGGAGAGGGATGTGCAGCAATGGTTCATGCATGGACATCAGGATGCGCTGACAGTGCTGAACAAGTGCTATGCCCTGATCCACATTCCCGGAACTGTTGGGTAAGCTTATATCCAACCTGTGTGAGAGGACGACCACTAACCTTCTGACAGCTTCATCTGCTGGTACTACTACGTAGCTCCCTCGTTCGACACCTTCGCCACCGCTCGCCGCACGCTGACCCTAACCAACTTCTGCGCTTTCATGACCTTCGTCGTATACCCATGCATGCCACCACGACTGCTGCCTACCGAGTACGGCTTCCTTGATACGGTCCGCCACGATGATGCCCAGAGTGTGTGGATGAGCGGCAAGTTCGTCAACCAGCTCGCCGCTATGCCTTCAATGCACTTTGGCTACGCCTTCTGCATCGGCATGACCATGATTTACCATTCCGGTCTCTTCCGCCGCACGCTGGAGCAGGGCGAGGTGCGCAAGAACGCATTCTGGAAGATCTTTTACCTGGTCATTGGAATCGGATACCCATCCTTCATCCTGACCGTCATCGTTGCAACGGCCAACCACTACTTCATGGATGCGCTGGTGGCTACCTGCTTCGTCTTCATCTCCTTCCTGGCCAACAAGGTCTTCTACGTCTTCATCCCTCTTGAGGACCTTTTGCTCTATGTCATCCGCGCTGACAAGCCGGTGCCCACTACTGGTGATCGCTTCCACGAGAAGGGCGGTCGTTTGTAGTGTCGTCAACAGTTACGCCTTGTACGCTTTCGCTTCACCTTGGCTATATTTGGCCATTTTTATTACATATACGCGCAACTTTGCATTGCACGAAGCATGGCATTACGGACGGAGTTGGATAGCGTAAAAAAAAATGCACTTGCCGCGATTGGATTTTCAACAACATTGGTGGTTCGAGTACTTAGATCGATCAATTACATTCATACACATTACCCTGCCTAATTTTCAGCATATGGTTTTGTTTGGACCCCGTTTGTCCGTATGGTACATGTAGAGCACAGTAGCTGTCGCCTAGGGTCGGTGGTTCCTGCGTTAGCGCGTGCGCAACGGGTGAAGCTCCCCAAACACTCGACCATCGCGTCCGAGCGCGCACCCTGTCAGTCGATTGACCCGCTATACGACATGTTAACGCGTCATTTGCTATCGCGAACTCACTAAACACGCTTTCCCCGCGTCCTTCATCCCGCTTACTTTGCGCTGACCTCGACCTATCGCATAGCTATATGTGAGCTTACTCGAAGCTCCACTCGCTTTCACGCACCTTTGTTTGTTATCGCATGCACGGAAGTACGGTCGCTATGGCGGATGTTGAGCAAAAGACGCCAATCGAGGGCACCCCGGTCGACGATGTAGAGATGGGAGGCGGTGATGCGACTGGCGCAGGAGAGGAGACTCTTCTGCCTGAGATTGAGCCTGAGACTCCTGAGCTGGTTCTTTTCGCGGAGTAAGTGACAATGGGAACACGCTGCATGGACTTTGGGCTGGGTGATACGGAAGTCTGGGTGGAAGAAAGCTCGAGGGCAACGTGCTGCGCACGAAGACTGATAGTTCTGATACTACAGAACTTAACGAAGATGCGCACAAGCAATCGCAAGAGCTCATTGAGGCCAAGGCCGTGCTTCCCGGCCTAGGAGAGCTTAGGAAAGCCGGGAGGAATCTACAGCTAACGCGCTGCCAGTTTGATAAAGAGCCCGATCGTCGAAGTTGTTGTTGGATCCGGAGAATCGCGAACTGCATACTCAGCCCACGAGGCGGTCGTTCGCAAGTCACCGGAGATGGCTAAGCAGATAGAGAACTTTGCACCAGGAGGGGTATGACACGCACATTCTCACTCAATAGTGCTTTGCTCACTGACAACTCCTAGCCTCGACAAATCGTATACGCGGATTGCGATGCGGATGCCATGGGCTCAGTCATCGAATACCTCTATACGGGCGAGTACTTCCCCAAGAAGACCTCAGCCGCACGCGACGCTTCTCTTGAGAAGGATCCGCGCCAGCCTACGGCTGACAACGAAGGCCTCGGTCTCCTCGTCCACGCACGCATATACACGCTTGCCGATCGCCTGCAGCTCCCAGAGCTCAAGTCTCTCGCGCACTCCAAGATTCACCGTACAGCCTCAACCGCAAAGGGCGAACTGGCATACGCGCGCTACGTATACAAGGAGTCCGACCCCGAAGACGCCACAATCCGGAAGCCCGTTGCTGCTTTCTGGGCTACTCGCAGCTTCAGCTTGCGCCACGGCGCCGAGCCCGAGTTCAAGGCCATGTGTCTCGAGTTCCCACAGTTCTCGTATGACGTGCTGCAGCTGGTACTGGACCAGCAAGAAAAGAAGCGTGGTGGTGATGACGGGCCAACTCGGAGCGGGCCGAGTGTGATTCCTGGAAGCACGAGGAAGAGGGCTAGAGTGAGTCAGGTGTAGATGCGACGTTTGGCTTGCATCATGCTTCGTTTGCGGTTTGCTTCTTTGCTACTGCGTGCGCACACAGTACCTAGAACATGGGGGATGTACTAATGTTACAAACAGCTTACTCCAAAGGTTCAGGTCCACGTCCCGCGCAGCTCGGACGGACTCATTCTTGAGGACCTCTAGTACAATGCGTGCTGTTTCACGCTATATTCGTTCGCCTCGGCGATAGTTGCGGTCCTTTACCTTGTCTTCTAGCCAGGAAGTAGCGGCGTTCGATCTCCCGCACTGGAAAAGTGGTGCTATGAGGGAAGCGGATCGAGGTGGAAGCTCCGCAGAGACGGGCCGTTGTTCAATGTTATACCATGTACAGTAGTCACCGTCAGTTTTCGTATGTCGACAGGGCAAGCACGGTGTAAGGGGAATGGTAATCAGGCCCCACAAGGTTTACATACTCGGACGAATGGCTTGTGCTAAGTCTCAACCGCATTGCGCCATTCGGAGCCGCATGGTGTCGAGGCCAATACTCAGACTGTGGAGGTTATTCCGGGCAGGCATAGGTACGTACTCCGGAGTTCGCATCTGCCGTCCGTCGAGATTAGGGCAAACGATCCTGAGCCAGCGACCCTAAGCCAGCTAGTCCACATTCACCTTTGTTGCATTGTATAAAATCATAAGATCTAGATCATCATCTCCCATACCCGGCTTTCCCTAGAGCTCTTGTAGGCGTTCGTTGGAGGATTGCCTACATCAGGTGTCCAGTGTTGCGATTACTTGCATCGACCCTTGCTGGAAGGGAGGCCAGTCATGTATGGTGACGTTGGCGGGAGTATGGATGCAGGGACGGGGTTGTATGTAGTGCGAACGTAATACACTGGCGCCACAAAGACGGACACATATTGTTGGGACGACGGTGCTACATGCACAGTGACTTTTACAGAGTCAACTGAGTCATCACTTTGACCATGGGTGAGGGGATGTGCCAAGCAGAAGGAGGGGTGCATGGCGCTTCGTGATGTGGAGGGCGGGTGACGCAACGAGTGAACATATGCTGGTGATGAGAAATGGACGAGGGCTAATGAGTCGAATCAGCAGCGTATGCCACAGATCGCTGGTAGTCGGATCAACGTTCTGAGGGTAGAGAGCTACACGACGCCGTCTCTCGAGGAGTATCGACGGTCAAGTGGACCAAGGAAGGCACTAGGGCAGCATTCACACTAGAGCACGAACCGCCCATGGGTCGGTCGCTCGGGACTCTCACGAGCGCCCAAGGAGCGGAAAAGTGGTCGGTCGCGTCGATGGTCCATGCCATTGGCGATGGCAGCGGACATTAGTCCTCTGACATATGTCAGTCAATCAACTCCCTTATACGATAGCGGTCGGCGCGGTCCGGCTATCGACGAGTTGAACACGCCACTGGACGGTGACTCTTGCCGGTCAGTCTGCGCGAACACGTGGAGGTGCATCTCTGAGGGCAAGGCAATGATTTGCGTGTGGGTCGATTCGCTGCAACTTGCGCGATGGTAGTGTTCGTGACACAGCAGCGACCCGGGTCCGCGATGCATTGCATGAGGTTGGTTGATCTACGATTGGTGCTGGGAGGGTGTGCCGTCTGCGTGCTGTCCGCTGGCCCATAGTCCTAATCCGACGGGCGTGCGTTAGGTAGTAGGCCCTTCCCGGGCGCCACCAGTCCCGTTTGCACCCAGCCATCTGTGAGACATGGTCACGATGGCAGGTCGGGAGTTTGTCAGAAGGCCTTGGTCGGGGCAAGGGACACAAAGAGGGAAGCTGGGGAGGAGCAGAGTTCACGATAGCCGATGGCCAGCCGCGGTTCAGCAAGCAATAAGCAGCAAGCACAATGGACTCGAGTCTGGCCCCCAGACGATTCATTTCTCAGGAAGCGTGGTCAATTTGCACAGCCCTTCTCACATGACCATGATGCTCTCCAGTAGCCGGCACCAGCGTGGCCAGCCACCTAGCCATCCAGCCATCCAGCCATCCAGCCATCCAGGGCTCCTTTGCTTGTTCGAACGCCTGCTGGACCCTGCAGCTCCTCGCGTCTGCCCCGCAGCTCTCTACCCAATATCGAACAGGTTCAGCACCCAAGTCCGGAATCCACTCCGCAGCAGTCCCAGACACATGCATGCGCTCATCCCGTTGCTTCTTGCTTAAAAAGTCAATTAACCGCCAATCACGGCTGCCAGGCCCCAACCGCCTCTTCTCTTTTTCCATCGTTTGCCTCAAGCAATGCAGCCTGCTTAGGGATAACTGTCCGTCTTTTCTACCTGTACTGTCACGGCCCGGTGGGCCATTGCTCTAGCCCTTTTGGCCGTCTACGAGACCCGCTCTTGGGCCTCAGGTCCCACGCCCCACGCCCACCAGCGTTCCACGTACCTTCGCATCGTGACCCACCAGCGCATTCCCACTTCACACACCGCGCTTCGAACCGCCCTAATGGCGCGTCTCGACAGCACTAGCAACTGAACCAGCTACTCTACCGCACTGTTCCATGGCCGCCGTTCATACGATACGGCACCAAGCTTCGGAAAGGCGCGTGGACTACAGTGCCGACCAGCTTTTTTGAGACAAGACGAAATCTTCCTAGCGTCACTTGACCCTACAAACGACGCTTCGCCCCGAGCTGCCGTTTATCGTGTCTTCAATACTTCCGTTAATCAGTACTACGGCATCCAATATCCCCTGACCATCTGCTTGCCTGCTATCCTCTTGTGCAACAACATCCGCACATGCACACATGCACTTGTCCAGCATCTCACTCAATCGATACCAAAATACCACCATCCACTTGCATTCTGCATACCGAGAAAAGCATCCGTAGACGATTACGCTAACACGGCTGATCGTCACGCCTAATCGTAAGTCCACTGCCTGCTTGTCCGTTTACAAAACTTCGGCTTAATTCAAAGCAGATATCGCACACACAATCACTTGATCCTTCTCGATACACTTTCCGCCTGTAAAGTATATCGGTAGACTTCGGCCACGTCATATCCACACGTCCAAATGATCCAAGTCTGCTACTCTGCCCCTCCATTCAAGACGGTGCATCCGAGGCGACTCGTACTTGCACCGGTCATACAAAACCAAACAACAATGAATCCTCCCACAGCACCCAACCCAGCAGGGGACGCAGGCGTTCTCCCAGAATTCACCAACCTCAGTCTCCAGGACGCGCCATCACCGCCAGTAAACGACGACGACCTTGACGTGCTCAACATGTCACGCGAGACTGCCATGAAATTGATCGCACGCTCAATCATCGCCATAGCAAATGCAGCCGGCGACGTACCAGCAACACCGCCACTGTCGCGGCCTGGAACGCCGGGCGGCAGAGAAAACCAGCTCAAACGACACCACCGAAGGACATCATCCAGACCAGCGACGCCCATACCCGCCGAGAAAGAAAATCATCAACCCACAGAACTAGCTCCACCAGAAGCGGGTCACGACGAGCCCGTCACTATCCACGACATTGGCGCCGGAGCGCAGCCCGAGCCGGTGCAGCGAGCCAACATGGCGAGAAAGTTTTTCTCCAAGACGGTGCCAAAAGTTGGTGTTGAGGAGTACATGAACCGGATTCAGAGATTTTGTCCGTTATCAACGGCTGTTTGGCTGGCAGCTGGATCCTACATGCTGCGACTTTGCGTTATCGATAGGAGCGTCCCACTTACCTACCGTACCATGCATCGCCTTATCTTAGCCTGTGCGCTGGTGGCAATGAAGGCCTTGGAGGACCACCGGTGGCCACAGAAGCGGTTCGCGGCCGTCGGAGGTGTCGACGAGGCGGCGCTCAGCCGCCTAGAGCTATGCGTCGAATTTTTGCTGGCTTTCGACGTCCAGATCTTCACAGCGGAGAAGCTCAAGGAACTGACACTGCAACTGCAAAAAGCGGGACAGGCGGCGACCATGACATGCAGACTACCGACAAACTTCAACCTTAAGCTGGGCAGCAACGCGAAGATGCGAAATGCACAAGTCGCGTGAGTGCTGGATACGAGGGAGAAGGTCATGGACTCGACTGTTGTTTGAAATTTTTAGGATATCCCCCATGAGCATGAAAATGGCGTTTGGGTAGCAAAACAGAGGCATTGCAAGCCGGGAACGCGTCCAATCTGTACTATAGACACTCTCGGGTGTGTAGAAGGAAAATGTTGAATTTGGTTGACGGAAACAAACAATGCAGCGAAAGCCCACTTTTGGCGGTTGATTGTGGAGACCCGAGTTGGTAGATTCAGGTACCGCTCCAGATCGGATGTTCTGGGCCCGGAATAGTGTTGGGAGATGTTTACCGATGCTGACGAAGGGGCGGGTAGCCAGAATACGGTGAATCAATAGCTTCGGTATCTACCGATCAGATGTAGACGGTGCACTTTCTTCGGCATGGTGTTGAGGCTGCGCAATGGGAATGTGCATCCTTGTTACGGGCAGGCTTAGCTTGCGCGGCAACGACGATCGTGCCCCTGGCGCGCCACATGTTGTTTGAATGATCCCGGACTTGTATCCTTCACTTTACTTTAATACTAACATTCACCGCGCTTTACCTGCCCCCCCCCCCTCCCGCCCACAGCTGCCATTCTCACTCCAGCCGGCAAACGCCCATCGCCATCGCATTCGATATAGGCCCGTCTCGTGTTTACCCCGCCACCACGCTCCATCTCGAATCGCGTCTCCGCACCGCCGCCGGCCTCTGTTGAGGGCCGACTCTCGCTACTCTCACAATTGCCCACTATGACGCGGATACTTCTTCCCTTTGCCGCAGTCGTCGCCGCCCTGTCTCCACTCGTGCACGCCGGTATCCAGTTCACGTCGCCCGCAGCGGGTGACAAGCTCACAGCGGGCACCGCCATCGCAGTGAAATGGGAGGAGGCCGGTTCAGGCCCTGAGCTCGCAGACCTGCTGAGTTATCAGTTGCAGCTCATGGTAGGAGGCAATAAGGGCGACGAACAAGTAAGCTGCGACACGACAGCGCCCTCATGAGCAGTATGCTGACTACACGACTAGCTGCCAATCAACACTATCACAACGAGCGGCCTCTTTTCTGCAGGTAACGCGGCTTCGGGTCTGATTCCAGAGGACGCATCAGATGATCTGAAGACTGCCAATGCCTAGTATGTCCTCTCAAGTCCCGGACCCCTACAGCAACAGACTAACGCCAACCTTGTAGCTTCATCAAGATGATCGCAGTCGGAAAGACTGGTGGCCAATTCATCACCTACTCGGACCGTTTCGCATACACTGGCATGAAGGGCAACGGCGTACTCAACGATGACATAAAGAAAGCTGCCACGAACGTCGACGGTACAGATGGGCCTGAGAGCGAAGACACCTTGGTCGACACCGCGGACCCAGCTGCGACAGCCGCTCCCGACGGCGACCTCTACGACCAGGAATACACAATGCAGACGGGATTGACTCGCTATGCGCCTATGCAACCCGTGCCGCCAACCAAGATCACGGCGACCAACATGAAGCCGCTGTACCCTACCAGCAGCGTGCAGATTGCCAAGACGAAGCTACCGATCCCGAGTCAGGCTACCACCCTCACAGCTAGTCAGACTTTCTCTACCAAGAGCGTAGAGAACACGGTACGTTATGGAGCCGGCTGAGAGAGCAAGCTCGCACTGTGCTTGACGCACCATTGGGCCGTTTTGCTAACATCCACTCAGGTCGCTGCAGCACCCCACGCAACCGACGACATGGCCAAGTACCTCAGGCGTTGGCAGGACTAGACGTCCTTTTCTAAATACCAGTGCGACGCCTCACGGCAATTTCTCTGCACTTGAAAGGTCATGTGGACTACGTACATGACTCCACTTTTCACCCTGGGAAATCTTGCCGGGTTCGTCAATGTCGATTTCCATGATTTTTTATGCCCAAGCGAACTCTGGATCGTTGCTCACGAGCTTGAGCATTTGGGGAATTCAGGTACGGGGCAACGGCATGGCATGGTACAGGTGTTTGGAGCGTAACGGTTTTTATTAGCGTTGGAGGCTGGCCTGCTGTGGGCCATGGAGTTTTAGACATGATTCTGTAGTTCTACGCACACGAGCGATTGCATGAATGACAATGTTTTAACGACACTCTACTAGGAGCGCGTCTGATAATACTTGAATTGTCGTCACCATGTCCAACTGTCTGAAGAAAGGCACCTTCCTCATCTATAGAGCTAACGAATCGCACAACCGAGGCTACCCGCACTTGTCAGACTCAGGCATCACCCCACCACCCCACCTTCCCAACTGGTAGCTATCTCTCCCACCTAACAAACAAGCTCGTAGGCTCCTCCAAGCTTACCGGCTCTATCCCATGCGCACCCTCTTACCCCAAATCAGTCGGTCCCTTCGACACACCCTGCGCACTACTACCACACGAACGTCGCAACGAGTCGCAAGCCCTGCGACAGCTATACCGTGCTTCTACAGCTTATCTGCAGAGAGCGAAAGCTGGATTAACGTGACCAAGATGGCTATCGCCGAAAACTATGAGGACGTGCTCAAGGGCAAGTACCCGGCTAAGGAGCATGCGAAGAAGGTTAAGGAGTGGCTTGTGAGCAAAGGAGGGGATGAGAACGGAACGATTTATCTGGAAGCGCAGAAGCAGAAGTTGAATGAGGTATGTAATTCTTGGTTGATGCAAAAGGGTGATTAGGTGGTGATGGCTGACATTGACTTTAGGACAATGATGGTGAAGCGCCATTCAGGTAGGATGAATATTGCAGTAAGTGTGAAGAGATCCAACTAACAACGCGATTGTAGACAACGACGATACTTCTTCTATCTCAGTGGTTGCGAGCTTCCGGACTCGTATCTTAAGTATGAGATGGCTACTGAGAAGCTGACGCTCTTCATTCCTCCTGTTGAGCCTGATGAGGTCATCTGGTCAGGTCTGCCTATGAGCCCAGAGGAAGCCAAAGCCAAATACGATATTGACGAATGCTTTACCACCAACGAGGTCAACTCGCACCTTGCAAGCACGTCTGAGTCTGGGCAGTCGACAATCTACGCCATTCCGGAACAGGTATCCGACCATATTACTTTCCTGTCTTACAAGGACAAAGATTTTAAGCAGCTCAAGACCGCCATCGAGTACTGCCGTGTCATTAAGACCGATTACGAGATTGCTCTTATCCGCAAGGCAAACGCTATCTCCACCGCTGCACACGAGGCCGTCATGAAGGCTGCTTCTAAGGCGCAAAATGAATGCGAGCTCGAAGCCGTCTTCCTCAAGGCTTGTGTAGAGCGCAATGCAAAGAACCAAGCCTACCACTCTATTGTCGCTGCCGGCGAACACGCCGCCACACTGCACTACGTCCACAACGCAGCGCCAATCACAGACCAGAACCTTTTGTTGCTGGACGCTGGATGTGAACTTGACTGCTACGCCTCGGATATCACACGGACGTTCCCAATCAAGGGCGAATTCACTGCGGAGTCTCTTGCCATTTACAAGATTGTCTTGGACATGCAGAACCAATGCATCAATGCGCTCAAGGCTGGTGTCAACTGGGACCATGTTCATGAGCTTGCGCATAAGATTGCTATCAAGGGGCTACTGGGTCTCGGTCTCTTGAAGGGAGATGCGGCTGAGCTGTTTGATAAGAGGATCAGCGTGGCGTTCTTCCCGCACGGTCTGGGGCATTATCTTGGTAAGGCTCCACATGTTTCTCTTCCGCAATACACTAAATGCTGACCTAACGCAGGCCTTGACACGCACGACTCGGGAGGCAATGCAAACTACGCGGATAAGGATGTCATGTTCCGCTACCTCAGGACTAGGGGAACCCTACCTGAGCGCAGTGTCATCACTGTCGAGCCCGGAATCTACTTCTGCAGATTCATCATCGAGCCATACCTCAAAGACGAGGAGAAGAAGAATTACATTGACGAAAGCGTACTGGAGAAGTACTGGACTGTCGGAGGTGTACGAATCGAAGGTAAGTGGAGAAGCGGCAGTGACATGCAGTGATATGCTGGGCCATCTTCGGGGATTTTGCTCAACTGACATGTCACAGATAATGTGCTCATTACGAAGGATGGTCATGAAAACCTGACGCCGACACCCAAGGAAATTGACGACATCACTCAGCTTGTCAAGTCCATATAGTGCCGGGAAATATTTCTACGAGTGGCTCCGGCTATACCCAATTCACGTAAAGACCCAACTTCTCTGCTGGTGCATGACGGCGTGAATACCGCCTCGATGCACTTAATTCTAGGCTGGGAATGTAAGACTTTGATGTCTGCTTCGCGACGCCAGACCCTCAATTCACAGCATTCAGTCATCTTAACTTCACAGTACTTTATCATTTGTCTGTGTTTGTTTCTCTCTCTTTCTCTTTGTGAATACGCATGCATATTTCCCTTTCGGGCACGGACACTGTGGTCCGTTCCCGCATAATTGGTGGGCGTATCATCCCTGCTTGTTTCACCCAACTCATCTATCCGATATTAGTCCTAGTCACGTTTGACGTTTTTTTCGAAGCCGAGATCCACTATTTGCCTATACATTTCTCTGAAAAATTCCGCAAAGAGAAATGTTGCATGCCAATGCTGTCAAATTGAAAGCGTGTGGAGGTGGCTGTGACGGAATTCCAAGGTCCGGGTTAGGGCCTGGGCGGATGTATCGGCAGGACTACTACAGTGATGGCTGAAATATGGATATATAAAATCAAGTCAAAGTAGCTGTGTTTGACTATTGCAGAAAATTCCTTTGAGCTTTACTTCGTCGTCGTCGTCGTCGTCGTCTTCTTCTTTTGACTCCATGTTTCGTTTCGGGTTTGCTGCTGCTGCCCTGCTTGGGTTGGCTGCGGGTCAGAAAACTACACTTCAAGCTGAAGATGCTACTCTCACTGGCACGACAGTTTCTTCCTCTGTTGCGGGCTATACGGGCAAGTGGATATGTTTTGCTAGCTCAGACAACTCCGATTGACTTTGTCGTTAGGAACTGGATACGTCGACGGGTTCTCGGATGCCACGGATAAGATCACTTTCACCTTCTCTCCAGAGTCAGCAGGCCTGCACGAGTGAGTGGCTTGAACATTCGAACTGGCAGTAAGAAATGCGCTGACATGTTATCCCTCTAGCGTGGAATTGATCTACAATGGCCCCTATGGAGACAAGTACACCTACGTTGTCTTCAACGGCGCTGGCGGAAGTCAAGTCAGCCTGCCAGCTACCACGAACTGGATGACCGTCTCTGCCGGACAGGTCATGTTGACGGCTGGCAACAACACAATTGAGATCCAAAACAACTGGGGTTGGTACCTCATCGACGCCATCACCCTCGCCCCCTCTGCTGAGCGAGGTCCTCACAAAGTGACGACGACACCAGTCAATTCGGACGCCAACGCCGATGCCAAAGGGCTACTGAGCTACCTTGGAAGCATCTATGGCAAAAACATACTCTCTGGCCAACAGGACCAAGCCTCTCTGGACTGGGTAACCCAAAACGTAGGCAAGACGCCCGCAATCCTCGGCAGCGACCTAATGGACTACACCGAGTCGCGCACCTCTCGCGGCGCCTCGTCGCAAGACGTCGAGCATTCCCTGGCCTTTGCCAAGAAAGGCGGCATCGTAGCCATGGTATGGCACTGGGGCGCACCCACCGGCCTCTACGACACAGCCGAAAGGCCGTGGTACTCGGGCTTCTACACCGACGCGACCTCCTTCAACATCGAAACCGCACTTGCCGACACGACAAACGCAAACTACACGCTACTCATCAAAGACATTGACACCATCGCCATCCAGCTCAAGAAGCTGCAGGACGCCGGTGTAGCCGTGCTCTGGCGGCCCCTCCACGAAGCCGAAGGCGGCTGGTTCTGGTGGGGAGCCCAGGGACCCGAACCCTGCAAGAAACTATACAAGATCCTGTACGACCGCCTGACCAACTACCACAAACTCAATAACCTCGTCTGGGTCTGGAACTCGATTGCGCCCGCATGGTACCCCGGCGACGACGTCGTCGATATCGTTTCGGCGGATACGTATGCGCAGGGTGACCATGGTCCGCAGTCTGCGACGTATAACTCGTTGCTTAAACTTACGAACGATACTAAGATTATTGCGGCGACGGAGGTTGGCAGTGTTATGGAGCCGGCGCAGTTGCAGGCGTACCAGGCGGATTGGGTGTACTTTTGTGTTTGGGGCGGTGAGTATATTAGTGGGGGCGAGTGGAATAGTTTGGATCTTTTGAAGGAGGTGTATGCAGATGAGTATGTGTTGACATTGGATGAGATTGCGGGGTGGAAGGATGGTGCTGCTGCTAAGGCTTGATTGGGAGGCGACTGGAGTGGTGGGAAGAGGGGGTTGGTGATAGCTTGGTTCGCTTAAACTACTGTCGTGCGGGTTTCTTGTATCTTTTATTCTCCTTTTTCTTTTCGTTTCTTATTCTCTTCTTTCTGTATACACCTTATGCCTGGGGCCTTACCAAAGACTACGTAGATAGGCTGTGCTGGGGTCTAGCGCTAGTAAGCGAGCGCCTGAGGCGGTATTACTAGTTAGTTCATCGATGGCTACCTAGAGGCTCACCTGTCCATATAAAAAACCATCAACCTTTTCTCGCAATAACTTCTGCATCGCCTTTTTCTGTATCCTCTTTCTCTTGTAGAGAAAATCTTGTGTCAATCCCAAGAAACCGCTCCAAACAAGAGAGAAAAACAATGGCAGAAGCCCAGCGACCCAAAGTCGGCGTCGGAGTCATCATCCACGACGAGGCTGGTAACATTGTCATGGGCGAGCGCGCAGGCAGCCATGGAGCTGGTATGTATACATTTACTCTCCATTCTTACAATATTTTCAGTCCACGCATCATAATAACACGACATGCAGGTACACTGCAATGCCCCGGCGGCCACCTCGAATACGGCGAGTCCTTTGCCGAAACCGCCGCGAGAGAAGTCCTAGAAGAGACGGGCCTGATCGTAGGCAACATCAAGTTCCTCACGGCGACCAACGACGTGTTTGGCGAGGGCAAGCATTACGTTACGATTTTCGTTACGTGTACTATTACGGGCGAAAATAAGGTACCACAGGTATGCGAACCCTTATGACCCTGTTACTTTTCCCACATTCACTCTAGCTTCTTCTTTGAGTATCATGGAGAGAAGTTGTTGACGTTGCGATAGCCGATGGAACCGCACAAATGCGCAGCTTGGCAATGGATCCCTTGGGGTACCATGTGGACTTGGGCAGGGGAGCAGGCGCAGGCTGAGAAGGAGGGCAGAGAGGTGCAGAGGAAGATGTTTCTGCCTCTTGTGAATCTTTGGAGAGAGTATCCGGACTTGAAAAATGTGTTGTGAGGCTGCGGGGGCTGTCTAGAGCGACATCGATGGTGTGATCTGGAGGAACCGCTTTCACACGAAACTCATTGGTATGCCTTCTTCTACCTCACATCACGGAGATTGCGCTTCGATGATGAGGACAACCAGATCTTCATATCCAAGTATATGCATGCCTCAGTCGATATTCTCAGCATGTCGCAGACTCGATCACGGGGCCGGGCGAGAAACAATAACACAAGACATTTCACCGACCATCAACTCGCCATCAGCGGGCAATCTGTCTCGCCCTCTAACAAGAAATACCCGTACGCCCGACGAGGTCCTCGATCCTTCCTTTTCCCTTCCCCAATACACCCACGTCGAGTAACCGTTCCGTGATCAACTTGGTTCCCTCGGAAGCACATGGGAATCGCACCCGCCTGCAACATTCCCCCACCATCGCACTAAATCGCGTCACCTCACACACATTCAAACAGTAATCTTCAATCCCGCCACAGGGAGCCACATCCATCATTCAGACTATTATAAGCAGCGCGCCATGAAAAAAAAGGTTGTAGGAATGTTTGGACCATTGTCGCGGCGTAATACCGCCCCCTTCAGAAACGACCCAGGAACAAGCCCAGCCAGAACGAGCAGGGGTATCAGGGGGCGAGGATTTGCGGCGCGACATGGCAGGATGTGAGGATATCCCTGGTTTCTCGAGCGATCGGGGCGGAAATCTCGTGATATGGGATGACATTGTGGGGTTGGTCTTTTGGCGGGCGATTGGGGGTTGAAAGGCGTAACTCTTGGAGGTTTCTGTGCCACGTTCTTATTTCTTAGGGTGTTATCATCACAGTGAAGGGTGTCTTTGTTAATTTCCGGGGAGGGTATTAATTCAATGTTCTGTAGGCTGTTGTTCTCCTTTGTTCATTCTTTGGTGCCTTCCTTGACTTTTACATTCATTCAACTTGTTTGAGCTACGTTCCTTGTTCAACAGCCATGCTCATCGCCGCTTTTCTTCTCGCTGCTAGCATTGTGGTTTTGTTTTCCAACGCTGCACCTGTTCAGCATGGTACTTCTCCACCAACAGTGTTGGCCTCGCGGGCTGCCTACATCACCTTTGGCGGCGACGGATCGATGTCCGCAGGCTGGCCCACGCAAGACGAATGGATGCCATTCGAAGAAGCCTGGTAACTCCAACCCTGTATTCTCAACAATTCCCACTAAATAATTTCCAGGGACGCCAATAAACCCCTAATCGAATCCTCCTGCGAGCACAACAACTGGGGCACCAACAACTCCCCCGCCGAAACTGCCGCCATAAGATCCAGCATCCTCTCCGAATCCAGCTCATCCTCCATCCCCGCCTCCTTCATCCTCGCAATCATGATGCAAGAGTCCAAAGGATGCGTCCGCGCACCGACATCGCACTCAGATGCTCACAACCCGGGTCTCATGCAAGGAGCAGGGCAAGCTTCATGTCACCCCCTTGACCAAGACCCCATTTCTCCTTGCCCGGACACCACGATTCACGCTATGATACACGAAGGCACTGCGAGCCAGGGACTGAGGTTGACGCTGAAGCAGGCGCTTGACGCGTTTAGCACGACGGCGGACAATGATGGCAGGTTTTATAAAGCTGCGCGCAGGTATAATAGTGGTGATCAGATTACGGATCCGAATCTGGGGGTCAGCGCTACTCCTTGCTATGCCTCGGATATTGCGAATCGGTTGATCGAGCCGTTTGGAGAGAGTGCGTGTGACTGCGGGGCGGTGAGCGGGCTGAAGGGTACGGAGGGAAGAGGTGGGGGCCAGAATGAGGTTGAGGTTGATCTTGATCAACATAAGGTGGAACAGCAGCCTGTTCCTAAGAAATATGATGATAATGGTGATGAGGGTAGTGGACAGGGTGTGGATGAAGTCGATGTTACGGGCGCTGTGGAAGGTTGCACTCAGTATTATACCCCTGTGGATGGGGATACCTGCAAAGACGCACCCGTTGACTTTGCCAAGCTCAAGAAGCTCAACGGGCGGCTGGAAGAGAATTGTGGGAACCTTTGGGCTGGATATCGATACTGTATCGCCAATTGAGCGCGAGAAGGCACTCATGTAAGAGCAGGTACCCTGTGCTTGGCGAACTTCATTGTCTCGCAAGGGTACGTGCAAGATCTTATAATGCTAGTAGCGCAAGAAGCCACTTGAGATGTCAAGAAAGAGGTATGTTGTGTGTAGGAACTTGATCTACTTTGTCATCTCAAAAGTTCCTCAAGCAAATGAGAATGTAATCATGAGGAGCAGTGCGCTCAAGCAAAGTCCTTAGCACCATGCTCTCCAGGCACTCCACCAATGACCCCAGGAGTAACCGCAGTACCCGTTTTCGAGCCCCTTCTCATGGCCTCTTTCATAAGCTCCTTCTCTTCTTGCGCAGATGTATCACCAAACACTTCGTCCATTTGCTCCAAAGTCTTGCCCTTGGTCTCTGGGACGAAAAGGTATGCCCACACACAGGCCAGACCGCAGAAACCACCAAAGAAGATGTACGTTCCAAAGCCAGCACCCTCAATCATAGGCGGTGTGGCGAGACCTACGATGAAATTACAGAGCCAAACTGTGGCGGTAGCGAGCGCAACGCCCTTGGCCCGAGTAGTTGTACTGTAGACCTCGGATGGGAGGGCCCAGCCCAATGGCGAGTAAGAAAGACCATAGAAGAACATAAATGCAAAGGCCATCGCGACGCAAACCCATCCGGCAGCGGTATTCGCAGACCAGTCGTCTGAGTAAGAACCCACAAGGCCGGCAATAATGATGTAGCAAACACAGGCCGTAGCAGCACCATAGATGGCCAACGGGCGGCGTCCGAGGGTATCGATAATGAGGAAGCAGAGCAGTACGGCAACCAGCTGAATGACGTTCATGACACCAGAGAGGATGAGCGACATCTCGTAATCAGAGCCGAGAGACTGAAAGAGAGTGGGGGCATAGTAGATGAATCTGTAAATGTCAGTTTAGTCGAAGGCAGTCAGGAAGGTGGGGCACGTAACGCGTTAATGCCGGAGAATTGCTGGAAGAAGGCGACGCCGACACCGACAATAGTTCGTCGCCACATCTTCTTCCTAAAGAGATCACCCCACTGGGCAAGCTCCAGACGGAGACCAGTTTTACCTGGATGTGCCCGTTCTTGCATCGCATACTGTAGCTCGACCTCTGCCATGATCCCGGCGTGTTCGATCTGGATGCGCTCATCCGTATCCGGAAGGCGTCTCAGTCTGCACAAGGCTGCCAGAGCCTCATCGTTTCGGCCCTTCAGACATAACCAGCGGGGGGAGTAGGGAAAAATGTGAATCAAGAGGCCGAGGATAGTAGAGCTGACCAATTGGAGTCCGAACGGCAAACGGAAAGAGATATCTCCTTCCATATGCCGTGTGCCATAGGTGATGAAGAAGGATATCACGACGCCCGATACTATACTGATCGATTCGAGTACGAGAAGCGTTCCACGAAGATTAGGTGGGGCGATCTCAGAGATGTACAGCGGTGCACCCAGGGCCAGCGTGCCAGTGCCAAGCCCGCCGAACCAGCGGCCAAAGGCCAAGGTACCGTAGTCTGTACGAGGTCAGTCCCACTTCTCGCACAAAGTTCGTACATGAGGGTATCGTACCAGGTGCCGCGGTCATGATGATTCCACCAACGTTGAAAAAGACCTGCGATGGTATTCAGTCAGTGTCTGCTTGATAAAAGGCATGCCTGCACATGTTGAATCTACTTACTACCATGACAGTGATGGCCCATTTTCGCGAGATCTTGTCGCAGAGCCAGGGCATAAAGAAGCAGCCCATGAAACAACCCAATTGCAGCAATGCAGTGTTCAAGCCTTTCCAGAATGCGCTTCGAGGATCATTCTCCCCTATTTGTGGGTACTGCTCCATGAACTGAGGCATGACGTTGATGATAGAAATGACACCTTGGTCGTATCCAAAGGAGAAGCCGCCCATGGAGGCGAGAAACGATGCACCAAGAATGTACGGGGAGCTCACAAGCCCCTTGATGCCGCTCTTGCCATATGAAATGTCGTCGGCCAGGAGAGCTGGAAGGTCTGCGGTGTTGGCTGTGTGTGCTTGCTGAAGGTCAATCTTCTCAGCAGCGGACAGATCCGCAGTGTCGACACGCCCGATCTGGTCGTTTTCGATATGTTGGACTTCCGAGCCTTTTCCTGCCATAGTGTTGACTGGTATGAGGAGATGGCTTGACGAGGAACGAGATGGATGCCATTGGAGCGCCGCAGGACGCGCATTTATACTGCCCCAGAGCTCACATGGTGAATGACGTTTGGCATGCCGCAACTCAAGGATCGCCAAGGAAGATACAAAAGACTAAACGGGTCGCGATGAGGAGCGGCGTCTGCATGCCGGGGACAGCCCGAATATGCGGAGACCCCAGACGATCGTTGCGGCTCAAGATAGCGGTCAGCCCTACCATGTTTGTAGGAGTGGCAGAAGCAGATGTTCAACATGGCAATCCTGGCAAGGGCGAGAATTGGCATGTCCGGGGAAAGCTGCTACGTCGGGGAAGGAGATGGCGGCGGATGGTTCCTAAGCTCGTGCCGAGCGCCCTAACGCCCCCGCACCACGAATCTGGGGTCTCCGCTTTGGACCAGTACTGCGTCGCTCTCCTTGTCTTTTTAAAAACACCAAGCTTGGTATCCCCACTGCATACGTATCCATACGTATGTCCGTCCAATACAGAAGAATCACAACCAGGTATCGGGGCGGCAATTGATAGAGGGTGTTCAGTATATTCTCCAAGGGCTTGGAGCATTCGTTAATGGAAGGCAAAGCGACTACGAGAAGGTTCGCAAGACGCCACTGACGAACCGACGACAACCTGGCACCGATCAACGTTTCGGTGTTTGAGTCTCTGGTCTCCTCACGTATGCGCAATGTCTCTTCACTGCAAACTTGGAAGTGGATCAGTCTCCGCATCTACCCGTATGCTCGATGTGGGTGTCTATTGAGAAGGAAGGGTGGAGATCGGGCTTTGCTTTGGGCTTATCAGAAGATACCAGAACATAATGCCCAGAAAATGTGTAAAAGAGAGAATACGAAACGGCGAACGCGCCCGCAGCAAGTGCCGCTGGCTGCTCCTGCCGATCATATCCACAGGTCGGTGCAATGATATACGAGATGTTTTACCATTCCTCCGGTCGTACAAAAACAGTGTTGAGAGTCCACATGTGATTGGGGATTTTGGCAAAGGCCGAGTTTGTCGGAGACGCGCCAGTCTTGGATGTAGATCACCTCTACGGATTCACGGATCCAGCGCCAAACTACACCACTCCAGAACTTGGGACAAACGCCGCGGATAGAGCGACTCGCTTTTAGAGTGTTGCGTCCACCGAAGCCATCGGATCATCGAATCGACACTTTGTCCTTCTGGGTAAGTCAATTGCACTATGCACATTCCAGGGTCCACATGCTTTTTGAAGGGAAGAGACATCTCCCGTTGCCGTAGACACCCTCCGTCAGACCTTCCCAACCTTTGAAGACGGCGTATTTCGATGGTCATGGTGGCTAGGAATAAGGTGTTTTCCACTGGTAGACCAAGCCCCTGGGTCATTCGGAGCGTCGGCTGGCACTAGAGCCCGTCAAACCCGAAAGCCACGTCAAGCATGTATCAGGGCATGTGCGGGTCGGCAATTGAGAGTCTGACGCAGGAGCGTCAGTTTCCTGTTGAATGGCGTATAAATATCGCAAGTTCTAGATAAGGCGAGGAGAAGGTAGATGTTCGGGAACAAGATTTTGCGCTAGATCCAAGTTTTATGGTTCGAGACGAACTCAAAGGTTTCATAGCTCTCTAGGTGTTTAATTCAGCGTCCCGCGTATGTAGAGAGTAACACTCTATCTAACTCATTTCTGGCGTCTTTTGTCTGTTCAAAAACATCCAGCGCAACAAGACCACACCATGTTGAATTGCTCCAGCCTTTTAGAGTCCGCAAAACATTGTAGCTTCTTCATCAAGCTTTGCGAAACCCTCTTGGAGTGGGGGGGGGGGGGGGGGGGTAGAATTCTAGTTGAACAAGGAGAGCAGCAACTGCTTTTATACCCCCCTTTATCGATAAGCACATCGACTAAGGACAGGCAGTGTTCTTTGACGCTGTGTCGCAGGAGCTGGAACCATAGCTGCACTTTGTGTAGTATTTTGCAACATGAGAAATTCTGCCAGTTTCTGTGTTTCAGGCTAAGCATACCATGGAGACTTTTCCGACACAGTGAGGTCATGTATCGCTGAAAAGAGGAGAGATGGGTGTACCATGTTTCCATGTGTCTACATACGCCACGCTAATTGATACATCATGCAATGCTGCATCAACTCGCGTTGCGGCTCATCGACCTTGTACCAAACACTATACTAAAGTCGCACGCCCAATACAATATCTACCTATCCGTCAACTTACAAAAGCCCATTAGCGCCATTCTCTTCGCTAAAAGCACTTATTTCCATCCACTCAGTCCAGCCCAGGGATCAGGCGCGCCGCCTTGACTTTGTCCTCCTTGTCTCTGTGGGTTTGCGTAGCCGCCAGGCCCATTGGGATATCCGCCCTGCGAAAAGTGGCTGTAGTCTTGGTGCTGGCTTGGCGGTGGCCCTGGTGGTGGGGGTGGTGGAACATAGCCTTGTGGTAAGTTGGGCTGTGGTGTACCACCCCACTGCTGTTGCTGGGGAGGCTGCCCCCATGGTTGGTGCTGTTGATGTTGCGATGGCGGTGGAGAGAAGAACTGCTGGTGTGCGGGCGGGGAGACCGGGTTGTACTGATTGTGGACAGCAGGGTTGTAGCTCGAAGACGACTGTGACGTCTGGGGTTGATGCGAGTATTGTTGCTGGTAGCTTTCTCGTCGGGGCGGAGGAGGTTGGTTGTAACCGTTTGAGGATTGGCCGTAAGACTGCTGGGGTGACATGTACTGTTGTTGACCTGGGCCTGTAGTCATGGGGTAACGCGGTGTGACTGGTGGCGAGGCCGCAGGATTGTATGCTGGGTGACCGGTCCCTGAGGCTGACGGATAGCTTGGGGTTGAGGATAGCGGTGGTGGTATGCTCTTCTTCCGGCCTGATCCCTGTGATACTGGCGAGCCAGAAGGCTCCATCGACATCCTTTCCATCAGCTCCTTCATTCGTTGCTGCTCTTGATCTGAACCCTGCGCCTTGTTTCGCTCCTCAATCTTCGTGAGAAGTTGCCCACCTTCTCCGCGCCTGTTGTTTACGAAAGTTTCAACATTCTTTGAGAGACTCGATACGGTGTCCTTCATTTCCGAGTAGAAACTTTGAGCGCGCGTCAAGCCGGCAACGAGATCATTGAAGCTTTGGTACACTCTCCGGTACTTGGTCATAACCGTGTTCCGTTGTCGCGAGAAGGCTTCGTATTTGCTCTGTTCCGATCGTACGCGCTTATCCTTGAGCAAATCGGAGTAGGTGCGCGTGAGCTCCTTGAGAAGCGACGCTTGCTTGTGGTTCGCCTGCAACACGCGGTTCTGGTGTGGCCGGAACTTCTCAAGCTCAGCTTTGAACAATTGCGACTCCTGATTCGCAATGGCTTTTTTGTTGAGAATGAGGACGTTGGAGATGTCGTCAGAGTGAACCTGCTACAGTCAGTACATCAAATCTTGCGTGCCAGTAGTCGCACAAACCTTGTCTTTGAGATCCTTTAGTATCTGCGTCCTCTCCTTCTTGACAAGGTTCAGCTTCCGCAAGATATCCTCAACCGCCCCGATCTGATCCGTGACTGAAGGACCCTCGTCGATGTCATCGTCGATAAGATTGCCTTCTGCTGGCCTGGGGCTCTTTCCTTTGCTTGCGCCAGCCTTGACCATGGCTCTCGAGTATAGCACGTCGGCTTCGTCCGTCTCGCCTGCTGAACGCATCTCGTCAAAATCGGCTTCGCATTGTCGGAAGGTGTTGTACAGCTGAGCATCACTAGTGCTCGCCTCTTCGACCGCCCCTCGATAGTTTCTGATATCGCTTCGCAGGGTTGAGGTTAACCGTGAACTCGGCTGCTGCGTCCACTCTGGTCCGTACTTGGATCGCATCTTCTCACAGACGCTCTCTTCCATATCCAATTGCTTCATGCTCCAGTCTAGCGAAGTAATGATCTCTGTCTTATCGCGATCTAATTGCTCGAAAGCTGTGCCAAATGACTGATGCCCAGCGAGCTCCTCACACCATGTCCTGAAATCGTTGTCGACCATCATGTCCTGGTCCATGCCTCCTCTTAGCACGTTGAGACTGTCAGGTAGCTTCAAGTAATCCAGGCTTGCAGCCATCTCATCATTCGCTACTTCGACCCGCTCGCTCTCGGCGCGGATAAGCTTAGCCTTTTCTTCATCGTAGAGACTTGCTGACTCGGTGACAGCTAGGGGTACGATCTTCTGGAAGATGTCCGGGCCGATTATTCGCTGAATGTCTTGCCCTTGGTATAGCTCACTAACGGGTATCGCCTTGGCCGCAGGCATCTTCGAAACCTGTGTGAGGGACGCCTCGTTCGGGATACCGTGGTGGTAGATAAAGTCGTTGTCTTTTGAGCATTCGGCTAGCTTGTCCTGCACGTTTGCTAGATGCTTTTTTGTCATCTCCGATAATATACTGCCGGTATCCGAGGCCAGATTCGAGTTGGCGGGTGCGCTGTTGGGAAAGCTGCCGGCTGCCCGAACAGCGTCTTTGGCGTGTGCTTCAGCAACCTGTAGCCTACAAATTGCTACACCATGCGAATTGGCGTCGTCGTCAGCCAGGGCCTGGTAGTACTGGACCAGGGAAGCCATGTGGTGCGATTTGATCTGTCCAAGAATGAGTTTCGATGCCCAAGTATTGCTGCAATGCACCTACTTGGCAAACCAATAGCCAAACTTTCTCAAAAACGGCATTTGTAACGTTCTCTTGGGCACCCTCGGTAGCCTGGGTATACAGAAAGGCGGCCTGGCTTGCCAATTTCGCTAGCAAGCCAACCTTCTTTCCATCAGCAATTTGCTTCTCGAGAAAGACTTCTTGCGCCTGTGCCAACATGATCGCTATCAGTGTCTTGACAGTGTCGCGGCTAAGGTCGGTAGACGGCGCATGTAGGAAGTTCTCGTTGATGTATGTGAACATGCCGGCGGAGGCCTGAAAGGAGTGGTATGCTGTCTTGAGGCCGACATCTTCGTGGCGATTTTGATGTGCGGCATGACATGATAGAACAGCAGAGATGTTGAAAATAATGCTAGCCTTTTCGTATGCGAGCGAGTATTGCGACGTGGGCTTGTGTGTAAAGGCGTCGAACCTGGCCTGCGTTAGTTCCGACGATTGCATGGCAGCCTACTCCCTTGCGGCTCCCTCGTACACTCCTGCCTCTCCCGTGACGCTTCCAAGACATACCATGTAAAGCTAATCTTGATGTGATTCTCATCGACTGGGAATCTCAAGTCGAGTAGTTCAAGCTGTCCGTAGTATCTGTACAGCAGATCCCGTCCCGCTGCACTATCCTTGCCGGCGCCTCTCATATCCTGGCGCAGCCGGTTCAGGGTGCCGCATTCTTCCGAGTATCGCTCCGGGTCGTCACCGTACGTGGCTCGAATGTACTGCTTCAGCGGGGCTATCCAGTCGATCTCGCTCGTCTGCTTCAGCGGCACCGAAATCATGGGGATTTGCGTCGTCATGGTAGGCAATGAATGTGGTGCGTCGGCGACGGCAGCTGGACGCGTCTTCTGGAGAGGTATGGTCGCGAAGGCGGGAAGGTCGTGTCCCTCGGGCGGTGATCAGCGATGCTGGCGCAGGCTACAACGTGGGAAGTGGGTTCTCGTGGGCCTCGAACCGGACGCTAGAACAACAGCTTAACACGTCGTCTGTCCTATCTTCCTGTATGGATGTAGCGAGTGTCGGTGGGCTTGCAGCAGGACAATCACGCAGCGAGTGGCGTGGCGGACATGGGGGATGCACAGCGGGATGATGCGTTGGTCGGCTGGCTGTTCACCTGGGCACACGGTCGTCAAGCCGCATAGGGCACAGGACCGAGGCGATTCTGTGCGGCACGGCGAAGGCTTATATGGTAGCGATGCTGTAGGGACTATGCGATACCGTTGGTGAGCTTGCAAGGTGTGGTGTAGGGAAGTGGTGGGGGCTGCCAGGCACATGCATATAAGCAACACCAGAGCCGCGCCCTCTCAGCCCGCATTCGCCTATCACGATGCAAGCACACCACCAAACTCAGACCGCTATCCCTATGTGACGAGCTCTTCCAGTCACATCGTCGTGAGAATCTAGGGATACCAAGTGGGTGATCTCACGTCTGCGGCTTGCGCCTGCCCAATGACATGGTGAAGAGGCCGCGTCGCTACGCGCCCGCGATATTGGCTCTGGGAGACTAGCGGACGCCTTTACTTCCCAACTCCAACATCAGGAATCTCAGTCAGCCGCGACATGGATCGTTTATTTTTTTTTTCTTTTCGTATCAATCATAACAACGTGAATATTATACAAGCCTTGAGTCGAGAGGCCACATACAAATACTTCTATACAGCATGTCCAAGCAAATTTCAGATACGCCGTCAAATGCTGCCCCAATGTTTTGCTGCAAACGCGCTTTCCATGACGCGAAGTCTCGCCGTGTACGCCGGCCCTTTTATACGACCGACTTATCGTCATCCCGACCTCAACCAGAGCCCCTCTTCTTCTCGTCCTCTTCTGCCTGTCGCCGTTCCTCAGGCGTCATGTGCTTGTGTTGTCCGGTCAAGTTGTGCCACGCACTCTTCAAGAATCCCTCATTCTCGTGTCCGTTGTGCATTGTGTTGCCTGCTGCGTCCTTCATCTTACCAGGGTTGATGACTCGTTGGGCATTCTGATCTCCCATCTCATCCGCTAGCATCTCAAGGATGGTCCGCTGGTTGACGCTGAGATATTTGGGCATGTTGACCTTGAATTCCACACGCAAGTCACCTTTGCCGCCACGTCGTCCGGAAAGTACCTTCATACCCATGCCAGACAGTGTAACGCGATCGCCTGTTCCTGAGCCGGTTGGTACCTTGACCTTGACCTCGCCGTCTAGAGTGGGAACCTTGATTTCACCTCCCAGCACGGCAGTGGTGAGAGGAATGGTGGCCGTGTGAAGGATGTCGGAACCGTTGCGCTTGAACTTGGAGTCAGAAGCTACGCGGATGAGGACGTAGAGATCTCCTTTTTGGCCACGAATCTGGCCAGACGACATGGCCTGACCGGTAAGTGGTGCATCTCCCTCGCCATTGACGCGCAGGCGCATGCCGTCCTCCACACCACCGGGAATGTCAATAGTGATGGTTTTCCGCTCCTTGACTGCTCCATCACCGCCGCAAGTGCCGCAAGACGAGCCTCGGGGGATCGCAAATCCTGAGCCACCGCAAGAGGAGCAGGTTGCGCTCATGTGGAAGCCGCCCATGCTTGTTACCCTTTGTCCCGTACCTCCACAGCTCTTACAATCTGATTTCTTTGCGCCCTGCTTCAGTCCGCTACCACTACATGTGCCGCATTCCACCATTGGGGTAACGTGAATGTCCTTCTTGACACCCTTGGCCGCGTCCAGGAAAGAGATGTTCGTTTGGACTTCGATGTTGTCGCCCACCATGATTTCTTCTTCGAATGGGTTCCTCCGGCCACCTCCACCTCTTCCTCTTCTGCCACCTGTAAATGCACCGAACAAGTCTTCAAAATTGATGTCTTGGAACGGCCCCTGTGCGCCGCCACCAAAACCGCCAAAGCCGCCAAAGCCTCCGCCGAACGGGCTTCCTCCCGGCCCTCCGGGCCCCGCTCCAGCTCCAGGGTTGAAGCCGCCGTTTGCATCGAAAGCACCAGCGCCGTAGGAATCGAAAGCCTTCTTCTTCTCGGCGTCGGACAAGACCTCGTATGCAGACTGTGCGGCGGCGAATTTCTCTTTCGCTCCGGCGTCCTTGTTTGTGTCAGGGTGGTATTTTTTGGCCATTCCGTAGTATGCCTTCTTGATATCGGCGGCCGATGCGTCTTTGCTGACTCCGAGCGTCTGGTATGGGTCGGCCATGGCGAACGATGGAGGGGAAGCGTGGAAGAACTATGCAAAGCATTAGTACACATGTCAGCTGCAGAGCATGGCGAAGGGACTCATACCCGTATTGATTGCGCACTGTTTTGAGACGGCTTTTGTGCTATCGACGGTCTCCGCGATTGTGTTCTCGACGCTTGCGTCGCTATACATCGTCGTTGGCACTTGGTAAAAGATCTCGCGCCGGCGATGCGTACAGGAGCCACGGCCTTGAGCGGCAGCGGGCCAGCGAGACTCATCTTGGAGGATTGAGGGGTTGGAGCAAATGAACGTGGTGATGCTATTCAGTGATATCCTCTCCGACCTGGGCGTTGATGTCTAATCCGATGATTGATAACTTTTTGCGGGCACGGGCCGGTGACGCACCGTCATTGGCCGCCCTCGGTAAAGGGCGCGTCGAATGTTCGAGAGTATGCCACGACGCGATCTCGGCCCAAGGGCTGCTTTGGACTTGTAAATAAAGGATAGCTTGAATTGGAGGGTGTCGATGCGCTATAGCCTGCATACTGCGAGTGCGGGCCTTTCCAACGGCCACCATGCGCTCTCCGCACGGTGAGCACACTATACCCGAGCCTCGGCGACTTGCTATGTACCAGTGCCATCCAGTCCAAACCGTGGTATTACCAAAATACTCATTATCCACAATGCTCGTATCTATACATGTCGACTTGTATGGTCGGAAGTGCGTAAGTACCATGCCGACCCACGCCGTTGGTCCAGTGCGTCATGCACAATCCTGCCCTAATCGTAAGATGCCCAGTATCCCAAACTCCTGATGAATGCTCATATCCCATAATGTATAAAGAACGGCGGCGGTCGCGCCAAAGAGGGGTATCGTCGAAGAAAAGCGAAATAAAGTGGTGCGTGTGAGGAGAGTGGCCGGGTCACTTTCGATGAGGCGCAAATCGTACTCGAAATTCCTTGTCTGTGGGCATGGTCAGCAGGCTGGCATGGCTGAAGCTTGTTGGGGTGCGGTACCCTGGTGTTTCGACTTGTACAGCCAGTCGACGATCACGTCACTCTCCGTGACGGCCTGAGAATTGAAGCTCTTCTTGACTGCCAGCCCCAGCTGGTCCTTGTGTACGCGTCGTTTTGACTTGGGTCGCGACATGGTCGGAGACATTCTTCCGATTCCCTGGTTCAGTACGACGTGACTGAGAGGGTTCCTGAAGCTTGACGGGCAGTCGAGGCGGTAGGCTCGCCGGTAGCCTTGGAGTACGGAGGAGTCTTGCGACGACCACTTGATCTGTTTGCGAAGGCGCATGTCAGTACAGGCGAGCCTTGGTATGCGACGAGATAGGGAGAGAAGGAGAGGCGCGCGACTGACATTGCCCGATGAGCTGAGGTCGGTCGACGTGTGGCCGCTGTTGGTAGAAACATTGTCGACTTCCTTCAGACTGCTGCCGTTCATGACGCCGGGCCCGCCATTGCGACGAACGCCCCGCGCGTTGGGGCCTTGGAGGCTCTGGAGTTTGTCCTTGAGCGAGGTATGCGCCTCGTCGTGGTTGTGGGTGCGTTTTGGCGGCATTGCGTAGGACCAATGGTCTATCGAATAAGAAAACAAACACACAGATGCTTCGGGCCCAGCGTGCAGACTATGGCAAAGGATTCGCGAGGCTGGAGCATGCGTTGTCCGAGTACGGGCTGCCAGCGAGAGGAGAACAAAATGGCGGCCAAGGGTCCAAGCGTAAATGACGTTGGCGCGCTTCTGCCGTCAGGGTCCTCCTTCCCCTTCCTTCCTTCCCTCCCTCCCTTCCTCCCTCCCTCCCCTGCATTAGGCCTCGATTCACCACCTCGGTATGGAATCGCCATGGCGGCAGTCCGAGATCAAGTCGTGCTTCGGGCGGGTTGTCTGCTCTGCTTGCACCAACCCCATACAGTCATGGCTCCAGCGCCTTGTCGCGTCAGTCGCGTGTTGCTCCTCGGCTTCCCCTCACCATCCCGGCCCCTCGCGTACGACCCATAGTGCATCCGGAAAGGGAAGCACCAGCGGTGTCGATAGCGGCTGGGTGCCTTTGCGCGTGCTGTGCTTGTGCTTGTGCTTGTGCCTGCGCATAGCTTCTGCCTTTCTGGCCAGAGATGGCTGGTCTGCTAATAGGACTTGGGGCATCGGGCCTTTGCTGCTCGTGCCCACTTGGACGGTGGAGACGCGCGAGCTCGCGTCGAAGGCGTCCCCTGCATCTCACCATCTAGCTGCTCGCGAAACATCGTGGCGTACAGTAGAGCATGCGGGTACCTGGCATTTGGGATGCGCAATTGCCCGAGCATGACCATAGTCACGGGTAGCGCGGGGCACTGAGTTTGAGGAGAACGGTGGTAAGCGAGTGCCACAGAAGACGAAATGCAATGGGCAGGCGCCAATGGCGAGAGAGTCCAAAAGCACAGCGCAAGACCGGAAACACTTCGGGAGCCGAGTACCCGCATCTTGGATTAGCCCATGTCGGCCTCCATGGAAGCGACTAAACGCCAATCGACACCGCCGCATAGCCGCTAAGCTGGGTTGTGAGAAGGAGCCGCTTGGATCCAAGGCGTGCATAGCGCAAAGCTTCTTTTGTGCTTCACAAACGACTGCATGGGCAAAGAACCTGCCAAGACATACTCAGCGTTTCCGACTTCGACCCCTCTGCCATGGGCCTTGAGTGCAGCAATCGATTGCCATGCATAGATGCCAGTCCTCCCAGCATGCTCGTGTTCTGTGCTTCTAATGAGATGGACTTTACTTCATCTCGACCGCGAAACCTCAGAATCGGCATAGACCACACTACCCCTCATCTCTCTCACTTGAGCCACATCAAAGTCACCACTCCATTGCCGCCTCTGACCTACAGCGTGAGACAAGCGTTGGTGACCTAGATAAAGGTTGTGTACGGCCTCTCCCTCTTCTTCTTCTTCTTCTTCTTCTTCTTCTTCTTCTTCTTCTTCTTCTTCCTCCACAACCTCAACACCACATTTCTTCTATACCCCATCTAAATCGTGCCTCATCCACTCGAGCTTTCGAATAGCAACATACACATCGCTGAGCCTTCGGCTCCAGAATCCCCAAGTAATCAGCTATCAGTGATTTCTCAAGCCCTCTCACCTCTTACTTAACCTCAAGATAACGTTTTCAGTATATCATAATTCAGCTTTCATAAAATCATGTCTGACCGTGACCCAGTCTCTCACGGCCCATATTCTTCGTCCCTCAGCCACAACACAGGCAGCTAGATGAATCCCGCAGCCGGCAACTTCGCGCCGAGCGGCCCTCGACAGAACAGCACCACCAGCCAGGTGAGTGTTCCTCTCTCGCCGTACCCTGAAGTCCGACTCCTCAGTTTGGAAGTTGGGCATGAGGAGTTGCAGAAGAAGATCAACACTCTCAAGGAATTATACCATGGCCTTTCTTTCTCAGTCGACAAACTGAAAAAAGGTGGATGGCCGGTACACGTTGGTGCATTCCAAGACGTCGACCTTGAAACATCGCACGAAAATGCAAAGCAGTTCAGCCAGCAATTGGAAGATCTCAAAAAAGAGGTCCATGGCCCAGTGATTGGAGGTGCTGACGAATTCAAGGCAAATGGCAGTATGTCATCCAAGGCCAGAAATGCCAGCATCAACGGCGACCATACAGTCAAGAAGTCTCTCCCACCTCACTTGCGCTGCAATAAGCTCGACTCGAGCAACAGAATCAGGTCAGTATTCAATGCACCAGGTGCAATATCTTTCCCCACTCATTGTGTTTATCCAAGCTAACTGCACAACAGTCCTCAGGAAAGCTACACAGAGGTCGTATACAATGGCTATGGTACCACTGGAGACCAGGTTGACACAGGTCTCAAGCAATGTTCGACGCCAACAATGAGTCCACCTCTGTTCCCCGACACTGTCGTCCAGGACCAATCGCCGTCCATCAAGCATATTTCCCTGAACGATGAAAAGGCTTGGAAGCCTTATCACCTTACGACCCTCACTGCATACTCCGGTGAAATTCCGTTAAGCGGCGCTAGCGTAACATTCCACCCTGACTTTCTCACCAACCATCTGGGTGGGACCGTTTGGTCACCAGGCCTGCGCTTTGTTGGAGGCAGAGGACCCTGTATTCTGAAAAACCGTACATACTACCAGATCGACCCGGAGAACGAGCCATACCTACCCCAAGCGCCTGGTCAGCACGGTGCCAAGCTCACGGCGTTCTTCAACAAGGCCCCAGAAGAAAAGTTCGGTCATCTACTTTCCGAGGATTCCAACTCATATGAAGATGTCCCAATGTTCGTTCTTGTGGGCAAGCGCTACATGTACTATGGCAACTACTCGCAGACTCGCTGGTCCGACAAACTGGATCACGACACGATGACGACCAAGGTGCCTGAATATGTCAAGAACTTCTGGGCTGAAGAGCTCACTGCTCCGACGCGTGAGAAGTGGGTTACCGAGGAGCTCAAGAAACATTTCTTCCGCAAGCCCGAGTACGACGGACGTCTCTACGCTGCCCCAGACAACGGCACTATCGACTCCGAGGAAGAGCTTAAGTTCACGGAGAGGATGACCAAGGACGTGCGCAAGTACGTCGATGAGCTTCGCGAGTGGGAGCGTGAGGCCGACATGAAGACTGCCATGATCAAGAAGCAGTCCATACTTGATGCATTCAACGCCGTAAGTTGCTAGCAACATGTGCAGGTACCATGCTAACTAGATGTAGTCTGACATGGACGAAGCACCCGCACTCCGCCTCTGGTGGGAGTACCTCGAGTGTGTTGATTGGAGGAAGGACTTCTACGACCTCTTAGTCAATCTCCAGGCGCGCGAGGGAGACAAATACTACTAGTCGACTTCCGTAATGCCGGATTAGTGAAAAGGTTGGACTGCTTGTTAGGACCAGGACATGTTTCGATCCTCCCGACACAAAGCCGATTGTCAACAGAAACTCATTTTGGATCCGAGGTTTTCGGTTTCATTGCGAGCAAAAAGCGCCACTATTGGCAACCAGGCGCTGGTAGGGCACATGGAGGGGAAGGTCTTTTTCTGGATCTTGATAGGGGCCACAAGTGACTGAACTACCCGAGCCTGTACCTGCACCTGTCATGCGAAACATTGACAGAAATTACTAGTACAGAACAATTTCCGTAGTGTCCCCATCCGAGTGCAGTATCATGTGCGTATTCACAAAACGGCGGCATTTCCAAAAGAGCATGTTTACCAACTAGTGTCCCTTCTCCACCAGGGTAAATACTGCAGGTGCCCCAGCCTTACAACCAGGCGTCGAAATCGGTTACAGCGGCTCACTTGTCCTGAACCTGGAATACAGGCTGGAGTTCACTTATCGGTCGGGATTTGCGAGATACTGGCTGTGAATCCATGCGGTAATATACGAGGCTTAAGATGGGGATGGGCACCATTGTAGCGCGCTATCGAACACTATATCGTGTGGTCAGGCGACGCGGTGGTTCAAGGCTTTCGATAGGGACTAAAAAGGTGCAATCGTAATCATGAAAGCTTGTCCAGCGGTTCGCAGAGAGACATTGTTTAGAAATCGATTCGGGTGATAGTTTCTGCTTAACCAGTGACCATGAGCCTGGGATATCCAAGCCTCAATTGTCACACCACACAGCCAAACAAGCATTGAAAATCTTCAATCAAGAATCTCTTGAATTATAGGCGACCCACACCTCATATATTAAGCATCCAAGTCATGGGCACGCCCTACCGATGTCCCCGGGGATTGGATCTCCGGCTATTAACATCCCTGTGTTATTCATCTACACTCTCCCTGCAACGGCTGCTTGATCCGTCGGATTTGCCAAAATAGCGACGTTATCGTATTATGCTATTGGATGGATTGAGGAGTGATTCGGCGGTACCCAAATCTAGACCGATTATACAAGACTGCCCTAAGGTCAGGGCCCCGCCCGGTGTCGACATACACCATATGGACATCATCAAGCGACTTCGGTATCGGGTTTGGACAACCGTTTAGTTGCTGGATGTGAGCCAATATAGAGATAAATTGGGGGTGGTGCGCTGGTGCCGTCATCAAAAGATTTAGTAAGGGTACAATAGTGCACACTTTCCAGGAGCCCATGATTCCAAGTACTCCTACAGAGCACTGGTTCAGATACACGAACATTTGCTCTGAATTCACAACAACATGAAGGCCTCTACAGCATTGACAGCGGTTATTTCGCTCTTTTCCACTGTGAAAGCACATGGAGCTGTCGATCAGTACATTGTGGGTGATACAACATACGCTGGGTAGGTACCACCGGCTGTATTTAAGAGATTTCCATACACTAATGAGATAGATGGCTACCCTACAACTCGGCAGCTGGCCAAAAGAGTATACAACGACAGTACTCAACATTCGACCCGTTGTATATCAAAGATCTCTCAGTGAGACTGTCTCTACCTGTGTGAAAGCCAAGTTTCTGATCGTATGTAGACTGTCAACATTCGATGCAACAATGCAGGCACGAAAGGCACTGGCTCAACAGGAACTATTGCCGCGGGCGCCAAACTGAAAACCCATTGGAAGCAATGGACTCACAGGCCGACGTCTTTCCTGGTATACATGGCCAAATGCCCGGGCACATGCGATGGATGGGACGGGTCTGGCAAGGTCTGGTGTAAGCCTATCTCCTCCTCTCGGCTTTGGCGACACTGACTATGCGCGAACAGTCAAGGTTTTTGAGCAAGGTCTCATCTCTGGTACCCAGAATGCTGGTATCTGGGCCGGCGATGCCATCCTCGACACTCTCTACGCCACAATCACGATCCCAGCTACGCTAGCACCCGGCGACTACCTAATCCGACATGAGCTCATCGCCGTGCATCAGGCAAATAACCCACAATGTACCTCCTCCCACTTGCAAGCTATAGAGTCATATCTAATACCTTCCAGTTTACCCAGAATGCGCGCAATTTACTGTGACCGGCTCCGGTACCGCCTCGCCTCCTTTGTCAATACTCGTTTCTTTCCCCGGTGCATACGCCGGCACAGAGCCCGGTATCGCATTCAATATCGATTCCCCCGACGCAATGAAAGCAACGACATATCCCATCCCAGGCCCTCCAGTCTGGGACGGCACTGGAAATGCGCCTGCTCCTCAGCCTACTGCGACGTCAGCACCTACAACAATGGTCACCAGTGCAGTGGCAGTTCCGACTAAGCCTGCTTCGCCTGCGTGTGAGGTAGTCAAGTATGGACAGTGTGGCGGTATGACGTATACCGGTTGTACGACTTGTGCGAGCGGATCGACGTGTAAAGCGAATGGAGACTACTACAGTCAATGCATGTGAGCAGACTGGATGTTCATGAGTCATCCCTGAAGTAGCATCTATTCCACTACATCATGTTTCCGTCAGAGAGAGAGAGAGAAATAGAGAGAGAGATTTCAATTCATTTACTATTCAAAAACAAGTTGTAGTCGCATATTGGTCTTCCTACGTTGATGTTTCAAGGGCGCAAGTAAGCTGAACTTGCTATTTGCAAAGTAGACCAGAGAGCGTCGCCACTTTATGCCCGAGAAGAGAAGCTGGAACTAAGTCAAAGGGTTCGGCCCGCGGGGAGAAGAGCAAAGGTAACAGGTCATGACTCGAAGCTTTTTTATTAATTTGTGCAGATGGCTATTTCTAACCGCCAAGGGCCAAGACCTTTGCGAGGACATCATCATCACTGAGGGACTCGCCCTTGATAGTCGCATATGCTGGGGCGAGTACAGCCTTCTCGATCTCGGTGTACTTGCCATCGCAGGCGAAGATGAGCTGTCCATGTCTGGACTTGTCGGCCATCAAGTAAGCAACCGCGCGAGCTACGACTGATGTAGGCTGGCAGTCGTGCGAGACGGCAGCAAGGAGGTTCTTCAGATCGGGTAGGACCTGGGTTGCCGTCCACGAAGGGGCAAGCGTGTTGACGCGAATGGGCAAACCAGCCACCTCGACGAGACGGGCGAAGCTCCTTCCGAAACCCAGTACACCGGCCTTGGCCGTAGCTGTGGTGTGCAATCAGTATGAGATCTGGATAGAATCGGCGAACTGATTCACTTACAGTAATCGACGGCGCGGACAGGGTGCAGTCCTGTGGAGGAGCCCATGATGACGATGGCTCCGCCTTCAGGCTGCGTCTTCATGTAATGCGCAGCGAGAGTGACAGTCTTGACAACACTGTCCAAGTTGATGTCTAGAGTATCCTCGCTTGGCTCCTTTGGGTCGCCCTTCTCGTCAACCTCCAAGGCGAGGTAGTTGGCGCGTGGGCCAATTCCTGCATTTGCAAAGACGTAATCAATACGACCATACTTCTCCTTGGCCGCCTTGAAGACATTTGTCAGCTCGTTCCAGCGCCTGACGTCCGTCTGTACAAAGAGGCAGTCGGTTTGGGACGCCGGTGGTGGCTGAATGTCGCCGCTCACAACTAGTGCACCCAAGGAGACCAATAGTTCGACCGTGGCGAGACCAATACCTGACGACCCACCTGCGACGAAGTCAGTCAGTCAGCTGCATCTCGAAGTCTAATTGGACGCAAGTGAAGTTACCCGTTATAATGGTGACCTTGCCCTTAAAGTCTTGGCCGGCTAGGTCGGAGTCATTGATCTGGAAGGAGGACATGTTGGATAATTATGTTTTGGTGAAAGTGGGCGAATGGAGAATGATGGAAAAAGAAAAGGAAAGATATGCAAACATATTGGATTTTACGTGTACCAGGGCGAGCCTACGCACGCGCATACTGGTTGAGAAAAGACAGGGACTGGCACCGCGAGGCTGCCGCGGCTCCGAGTCCAGAAACGTCTTCTCAAACATGGTCTGGGGACAAGTAGGAGAATTTCAAGGAAGACGTCCAAGTTAGGATGGTGTGTAGCAGAGGACCCAGTTTTCAACGGCAGAGCAAGGAGGCGGCCTACATGCCGGACGCCGCGAATCTCGAGCAAGCCGATTAGGTTTACTCCTACGCGCCTGCTTTGCGTACCTCACTCACCACTCGCATCGTACATGGTGTTGGTGGATCTTCTCTTGGCTCTCTCCAAGTTCTCCGCTGCCTTGTGCAGAGATTCTACTCATGATGTAGGTCCGACGAGGTGCCGGTGTCAGAACCGTGCCCTCGGAGCCGAAACCCAGGAAACCCACATGGATCCATCGACGGGCCGAATTTGAGAAAATTACATCCGATCCACGTAGGGACAAGGGGGTTATTAATGCTGCACGAAACATTGGACATTTCTGACACTTCGCGAGGATAGTCTTTTTTTTTTATGGCTGAGAACTCCCAAGAAGAGAAAGCACGCTGTCGCTGGCATCGGAGATGAGCCTATTGGCGGAGCTTTTGCTGCTGCTGACTGTGTACGACTCAGAGTCTTGAAAACTCACATAATCCGTCATTCCACCCGGGTAATCATGGGACCTAACATAGTTGCCGGACCCAAGGGTCATGCTAGGACTAGCAATGACCAATGTAGAAAAGATTCGCAAGAGCCAGGGTTGATGCGGCCTGAGACCTCGAATCCGTTCTTTGAGGGCCTGTTCGCACGGCCAGATGCTCGCGTGGGGACATCATTCAAACTGAACACCTCCCCGTCCCCTATAGTACCGGCGGTAAAACTTCCAACGCTGTTATAGACTTTCCGGGGAGCTGCTCTGTGAGTGCTCGCTCGTCTTGTTGGGTTCACCATATTTCGCTTCTAATCACGCTCGTTACTACCAAGCCGCAAACATGACGACTATTGAGGTGGCTGGAGACGGCGTGGCGCTGCTGTATTGTGCCATAATCCTGCTTGTGCTGAGCTGGCTCATCTTCTCCATGCGGGTGGGAGTAAGAGTATGGAGGAAAGCTTGGGGCATGGACGATTATTTGATGCTGGCCGGAATCGTAAGTGGACAGTTATTAACCAGCAGTAAATAGAATCACTGACTTGCTCTATAGCTTCTTTTCTCGGTCACAGCCGCTCTTTGCATAGTATGCTCTTTTTACGGATCCGGGCAGCTCGCTGCAGACGTGCCTCCTGCGACCATCGCGATAGGAACAAAGGTAGGTTTCTGAGAAATCCACCAATGACAGTCAGCGGGACGACGACCTAACACACTTGTAGCTCTTCTACATTGCAGAATACTTTTATGCCGTTGGCGCCATGTTCATCAAGATTAGTGTTGCAGTAGCGCTCCTGCGTATTGCTGCTACCCGCCCCATCTTCAAATGGGTGCTCTGGGCTCTGATCGGCGCCACCACGATTGCTGCGTTTGTGTTTTGTATTGGTATTGCGAATATTTGTGAGTCTGCCGGCATCGTTATCAGTGTAGACCGTTAACTGATAGAAACTAGGTCACCCTATCAACACACTGTGGGGAGAGTCGAATGGAACCTGCAACCTCCAACTCAACACGAACGTCAGTCTGTTCTACTCGGCGATCGAAATCACGGCAGACTTTAGTCTTTCAATCTTGCCGGCCATCCTCCTGTGGAACGTGCAGATGAAAGCCAGTGTGAAGGCTTCGGTGGTCGTGATGCTGGCCCTTGCTTCTTTGTATGAATCTCATACACTCCAATTACACGGGCATACGCTAACCTTCCACAGTGCTTCAACGGCCACCATCATCAGACTCAAGTATCTCACCCTTTACAGCGATCCGGGTGAGTTCATGTTCAGTACTGGAAAGATCGGTCTTTGGTCTCTCATCGAAGAAGGCATCGGCCTTATCGCCGGATCTTTACCCGCGCTTCGCCCTCTCCTTTCCCTCCGCATCAGAGTATACGCTGGTTCGAATACACCTGCGTCAGGCGGACGTGCATACCCATCCGGTTCTCATCACATCCAACCATCAGCGCGCTCGCGCGGCATCGTCATGGACACTTTCCAGACGCTGGGCGACCACGATGACGGCGAGGCCGACCAGAGCGATGGAGACAGCCAGAAGAATATCATCAAAGAGACGAAGTTCACCGTCACTTCGACTGTTGCTGGAACCAAGGGCGACGGTATGCCATGAGATCGCAAGGAACATAGCCATGTTTGAGAGCGACGATGGCTGCAAACAAAGAAGCCTGTCTGTGTTCGAGTAGGACGGATATAGCGATGAGTCGTGCGTTGTAGTCGACAGGCATGGTTTTGTTGGAAGGACACTGGAAGTTGGTCGTTATGGGAGACGGATAGGCTGGTGAGGGTGACTGCAAGTTGCGCGTGCTTTTGATACCCCACATAGTTACCAAAATATACTCACATCATTCACAAGACAAAAATCACTCGTCATACTTGCCATGTGCCGTGTATCTTCACATTCGATCATCATCGGTGGCATTTCGACATGTTACGTAAGAGCAAGCAGCTCTCAACGTTTGCTACAACCCTTGATGCTGGCTTTCGATCAGACGAATGAAGGAGCAACGATGCTTGCTCTTGGCAGAAAGGTCTTTTGGATTACCTTAACAAGTTAGCGAAAATCCTTGCGCGTGGCACTTTTGCCGTTCTGGACAGTCCATGCGGTCACATGAGCGCGTGTAGGGCGTCTAGCGCGGAGATAAGACGTAACACTAGCTTTACGTCAACGGCCAACCCGTGCCAAACCGACCCCTCTACGAACAACCTTGAGCTCGAACAGCACAATTAGTCTATCCACCACGATAAATAGCGAAGATGAAGGCCGCCATGATTTCCAGAAACTGTCTCTCGGCTCCACGCAACTTTGTGCCTGTTCTCACGCAATCCGCTCGAGCACCTGTCCGATCTTTTTCCGCAACACGACCAGCAGCCTCCGAGATGGATGCAGCAGCTTTTGGTGAGCAGCACATTGCCAAGGGCATTGGCCGTCTCACCAAACATGTATTTGAAGATGGCAAAGGCACATACATCACCACAGACAAGGGCGTCAAGCTTCTCGACATAACTGCTGGCATTGGCGTTGTGAACCTCGGTCATTGCCATCCCAAAGTCAGCGCGGCTGCAGCTGCACAGTGCAACAAGATCACACACGCACAGGTCAATATTGGTTTCAGCTCTACACAGATAGCACTTCTCAAAGAGTTGATCCCGATACTTCCGCACGAGTCGCTCGATACCGTCTTCTTTTGGAACTCCGGAGCAGAGGCAGTCGAAGCGGCTGTCAAGCTGGCACGCGCTGCGACTAAGAAGCCCAACATTATCGTCATGCAAGGCTCATACCATGGCCGAACAAACGCCACAGCCTCGATGACACGCTCCAAGACCATCTACGGCGAGGGACACGGTCCGTTAATGGGTGGTGTATTTGCGTCGGCTTTCCCATACTACAGCCAGTTTGGGCTTTCTCCAGAAACACCAACCGACAAGCTCGTAGAGCAGGCATTGATGCAGATGCGACTTACTCTGCAGCAACAAACCTCACCCTCCGACACTGCCGCTATCATTCTGGAGCCTGTACTCGGAGAGGGAGGCTACGTCCCCGCGCCACCAGCATTCCTGCACGGTCTCCGACAGATTTGCGATGAAAACAACATCCTCCTCATCGCTGACGAAGTCCAATCTGGCATGGGTCGCACAGGAAAAATGTGGTTCGTACAGGAATCCGGAGTACGGCCGGACATCCTGATCTTCGCCAAGGGTATTGCAAACGGTTTCCCGCTATCCGGTATCGCGAGCAGCAAGAAGCTCATGGATCTCCAAAAGCCGGGATCCATGGGTGGAACATATGCCGGTAACGCTGTCGCTTGCGCCGCCGCAACAGCAACTATCAAAGCGTTCCAAGAGGAAAAGATCCTTGACAACGTCGCCGCACGCTCAAAGCAAATCTTCTCTTTCCTGCGCGACTTGAAGGCATCCGGCACAAAGGCTGGTAACTTGATCGAAGACATCCGCGGATCTGGTTTGATGGTTGGCGTACAATTCGCAAATCCCGAACTTCAGCGCGACTCGTCAAACACGGCCTCGAGGCATTCGCAGAGTCAGCCGCAAATAGCGCCGAAGATTGTCCAGGAGTGCGTCAAGCGTGACATGCTTCTTCTCAGCACCTCGGTGTTCGATGTACTCAGGTTTATCCCCCCGCTCACCATCAGCGAGGAGGAGATGAGCAAGGCGTGTAATATTTTCAAGGAGTCTTTGGAGGCTGTTGCCAAGGATATGTAAATTTAATTTGCTTTATGAGTTATGAGAAAGACATTCAATTCAAGCAGCGGATAGCTGTCGTTCTGTCAATTGATCTCGATGGATTCTCCATGTAATGATCTGCCTTGCTGGGCCATGTAATAAGAATTTGCTTTGGCGGGACGATATACAAGCTGAGCCGCCTTCGCTTAGGCGGGATGATATGTAAGTTGAACCGCCTCGCGTTCGTTGTGTTGAGGTTGAGCACCAATCAGCGCTGAGCATCATAAGAGGCGGGCAAACAACTCGCCGGCTCGCCTCTTCGCTACGAACAACACCAAGTGCTGATGAATCCACTCATTCATGCAATATGGGGTGCAAGAGTGACAGTACAAATACAAGTACAAGTACCAGATATTTGTTTGAACATACATCGATCGTACGAGTTTTGTCCTCCTCAACGGCGTCAATCCCAGCGATTTCATATCCTATACCAGCATTTCGTGATAAACAATAGCTCTTATATCTTCGACCTTCGCGCAATGGCTTCAAGAGCTGTCTTGATCACCGGCGCGACCGGCAAACAAGGCGGTGCCGTCATCGACGCCTTACTCAAAGCCAACGCGCCCTACGAGATCCTAGCCCTCACCCGAGATGCGCAATCCCCTTCCTCACTCAGACTCCTACAGAGGTCTTCGCGCATCAAGCTCGTGACTGGAAACCTCGATGCAGCAGAAAGCGTCTTCAAGAAGGCGAAAGAAGCTACCAAGGCACCAGTTTGGGGCGTGTTCAGCGTGCAGGTACGTGAGCACCACGGATTCTTCACTTCACGTCACTGACAAGACTTGTAGGCCGTGGGAAAGAGTGAAGAGACCCAGGGAAAAGCTCTCGTCAATGCCGCCCTCAGGAATGGTGTCGAACATTTCGTTTACTCCTCCGCGGACAGGGGCGGCTCGAACTCAGACTATGATCCCACCAACGTCCCTCACTTCATCACCAAACACAAAATTGAACAGCACATCTTCTCCAAATCCCAGAACGGTAATGCGACGTATACGATCCTTCGTCCTGTGGCCTTCTACGAGAACCTCGCCCCCGACTTCTTCGGCAAGGTGTTTACAGCGAGCTGGGCGGTCAAGATGCCCAAAGAGCGGAAGCTACAGCTGATTAGCACCCAGGATATTGGCTTCTTCGGTGCGCAGTCGCTGATGAAGAGTGATGATCCGATGTACAAGAATAAAAGCATGTCATTGGCGAGTGAGGCGCTTTCTTTCAAGGAGTTTGAGCAGACGTTTGAAAAGGCGACGGGAGAGAAGCTTCCGATGACGTACGGGTTTGTTGCAAAGGTACTGTGCTGGATGAGTAAGGAGTTGGGTAATATGTTTGATTGGTTCAGGAATGCGGGTTTTGGAGCTAACGTCGAGGAGTGTAGGAAGGTGCATCCTAGTATGAAGGGATTCGAAGAGTGGCTTGAGACGGAGAGTGCATGGAAGAAGGCTTGATCAGCAAAGTGATGCACGGTGTCTTTCTGTCTTGATTAGCCTTGTGTAATTCTGCTTCTTAATTATCTTCAAACACGATCTATAGATTAGCATCCAACACTGCTCAAAGTCTCGATTCTTCTCTTCCTGCAATCCTCATCCCCTCTTCTCCATCGACCAGCACACACCAGCCCTCGCCTCCTCTTCCACCGCTACCACCAATCGCGGCTTGGAAATTCGCTTTCGCATACTCCAGCACCTCTGCATCGAAACTGCCGGGCTGCAGCCATACAGCAGGGATGCCCGCTTCTTTCGCCTCCTTCAACAACGTCTTTGTCACCGCTGGTGGTGTGATAACAGACAACGAGTAGCTAGACGCTGGAGGATCTTGGAGAGCAGTCGGGGAAGGGACGGTGGTGTGCTGTCGGTTCAGCACGGTGATGCTGGGACAGCGTGGGTTTAGAGGTGTAGCGGGCAGGGAATGCCGGAGATACCAGGCGAATACTAGGTATGTTAGCGCATGGATAGAAGACAAGATGCATAGTGGTGAGGAGGTAGGTAAGATTCCTTGGCGTACTTCTATGTCCGAACTTGTTAGGGTCGGAGGATGCGCCGGCCACCGCGAAGCGCGGTGATGAGAAGAAGAGCTTCAATGCAGCCTCCATTTCTGCGTCGCGCTTTTGGCCTCGTGTGGTTAGCATCGAGTGATTAGAGTTTGTTACAAAGCCAACGTTCTTGCTTTTGGAGACAAGCAGGCCCATTGAAGGTGTGTCGCGACTTATCGATAAGGGCGAGTGAACCAGCCGAGGTACGCGGGCGTCACGTCATTGGGGCATGGTGACAAGAACGAATCACTGCCGTGCTGGGTAATCTTCACAACTATTAAACGGCGTTAAAGGCACTGGGCAAATACATTTATGACTACCCATAAGCTTTATGTAAACGATACGTACAGCTGGCAACTACAATACAGACATCGGTATACAGTCTTTGCATCAACAATCTCCTGTAGTTGCCGAGCCTATCTGTTCCTCCAGTCACTAACACATATCAGCTGCAAAGCGTTGTGAAAGATCCAGAGACATGCGCGGTATCTCGACACCGAGAAGAGATGTCTGTGCCGAGTCGTATGCTCGATCTTCTATGCCCCCGCCGTCGCGCTGACCATTCTCGTGCTGCACATTCCCTTCCTGCTCACACTCGCGGTCACCATCCCCATTTTCTGCATCGTCGAGCTCTTCCTTCAATTTAGGCTCCGTTTTCGGCTGAACTCTGAGCACAGGATGCTTTCGATCAGCAATGTCCAGCACAGCCAAACGATCCATCTTTCGCGTCCGCGGATAATCATCGCACGCGCCTTCCCAGTCGCCAGCTCCAACAGCCTCGTGAGCCAGTCGCTGGAGCTGCAGCGTATCATTTGAGATCCACTCCAGACTGGAGAATGGTTTTCTATTTCGCTGTATCCGCGCAGTTGTTGACGGTAGACAAGCTGAAACCAGCATTATAAGACTGCCGATAGAAAAGATAATGATGAGGCCGAGGACGTTGAAGGATGTGTAGGAGTCAGACCGGATCTTTTGATTACTACAAACGTTGCGCGCTCCTACTGAAGTGGGCGGGGAATGGAACGCATCCGCTTCGGAAATGATCGGACCAGTCGCTTGATCCAATATCGACTGCTGCAAATCAGCTAGTGTGATTTTGAACCAGTGCTCGAGCTCAATCTCCCACTGATTGCTGGGCAACCCTTGCTGCCCGAGTCCAGACAATGTGTCGCCAGCAAGAAGAGAACTCCCTCTCATAATCAAGGCGATTTCATGGAATCCATGTGCCATGTACAGGATTGCGAGTGCTGACCACTCAAACATGTCCTTGATCTCCGAGCTCGTAAAAATCGTAGATGATGCTGTTCTGGCCGCATCAAATATCCCCATCAGTGGCGTGCAGCTTGTATGGTTGTTTAGAGGTGGATTGCAGAATTGGTACTGCTGGACGCATGCCAAAGCCTGTATTGGCTGGTCTCCATAATACAGTTGCATGATGCCTTCTGGAGTAGAAGCGTTGAAGGGCCCGTTGTTTGCAGCGAACCAAGGGTCGGCAACAGGTGTTGCATACATGACATCGTTCATCTCTAGATAAAAAACACTCACATCTCCGTTCGGCACATTAAGCGCCGAGATGGGTTCCCACGTGTTGACCTCGGTGAGATCCTCGTAGTTCACATGCCATCGGGTGGAGGAGCTGCCATTAATTATCAGTGGTGGGCACTGTAGATGTCAATCAATGTTGGTACGAACCTGACGGTATACTCGTTGCGAGCCGCGCGACTTCCCGTCTCTCTTCCAATACCAATAATCATAGTGCATCCATCTGAGCTTTCTCCACATTGAGACGAGTCATCTCCGTACAGAAGCTGAACAGTTTTTGGTGATGTCGAATCGTTCCTGCGCATATAGGGCTCGCTGAGGATTGGTGCACACTCGCTGACAGTCCGGTACAAGAATCTCGAGGAAGGCGGTGAGTTGATGCCGAGATCGTAGTTGCTGTTCAATAACCCCGAGTCCAGGCGGAGTGCGTTCTCTGAAGAGCGACAGATACTGCTCTTTCCGGGGAATGGGCAAGGTCTGCCATGTGTGATTTGGATAGGGAGGGCCTTCCGGACCAAAGTGCGGCAATTCTCAGTCGATCCTGAGGTTACATAGCAGCTTGATTTGTAATTCGCGCTCGATCTGACCCTACCAGCACCGTAGGATTGAGCCATTGCGTAATTCTCTTGCGTGTACAGAGAAACATTGAGTGTAGCGCACCGATCACCGACGACAAGAACCTCTCCACCTCTAGAAGTTGCAACACGCGAGGAGAACAATCCAGTTACAGCAAATGCGCAGAAAGTGACTGTACTCGCCACCAATGGTAATAAGGTAGACTTGAGACTGGTTGCAGGAGCTGACCTGCGCCAGGCCCAAAGTAATTTAAAAAGCCTCCATAGTGCCGCAGCGCTGGTATCGGAACTGCGAAGAATCGCTTGTTGCTGATGGTAGATTGCACACTGGGGAGCTTCTCTGCTCAATATTTGATGAACCACGAAGGAAACGATAGTCCAAAAACAGGTGCCAGTGAATGTAACAAACAAAGCAAGGAACGCGATGATTAGGCCGCCATTTTGTATTGTAGTCGTATAGGTCAGTCCGGCTACGGCGCCGTGAGACCAGTTGGTCCATATTCCAAGGTAAACAGACTTGTAATCCGATGTCATGACGACGAAAACACTGAGTAGATGTGGAAGTCTGCGTTTTCCCTTCCCGACTGGATATATGTATATATTGTGGTATGACTGGCACAAAGCTTGGCTGATGGCTACTTATGTAGTTGCTAGGAGGCAGGCCGAGCCCGCAGCCCCGCTAAACAATGGCATATCCACGCGATATTCCAAGAGCTTCCTGTCAAATATCTTGACGCTCCAATGACCTGCGCATGGCAACGTGCTATGGTGTTGTACATACTCGAGATAGGGTCCGAAAGAAAGGGCTGCTAAGATGGACGCAGGGGGAGCAGCTGCTTGTACAACCCGATGAACACCTTGGCAGACACAGGAAATGTGAGCATCGGGAACCGTTACATACTAGCAGCATGCTGCGCAGCTGTGATGTCAAAAATTTGAGTGAGGCTGTGATCATTTGGGGGCCGAATTACAACGTTTTGCTAGGGTCGCCAGCTTGCAAAGGTTAAATTTGGGTGTCGAGTGGGGGAACCAACAGCCTCCAAGCGACTACCGTCTGACAGCCAGTGTAGACTGGGTTAGGTGCAATGTTGTGTGCATCATTAGTGACAACATCTATGCAAGTCGCACCGCTAAGACTGCTGGACAGCACAAAGGTAGAGCCTTCTTGGCGTCTGGAAGTCACTCTCTTTAACGTCCTATGTGCAAGATCCGAAGCTGTTCCGCTTATTGCGCGCTGCGTAGACAGAGGGTTCTGGTTTGTAGTAAATGGAGTGAGGCTTGCAGTCTCCGGAAGCAAGGTGACAAGGCTTGGTGGTGAGGGAAGGTACGCAATTGCCCCCACGTAGCATGTGTCAGCAACAACTGCGATCGTATACCGTGGCCCCATTGCTGTATGAGCGCTAGGCGCCAGGCATTCAGATGCTGACAAGAGCAAAGACGAGGCGCAGTAGCAAAGGAACACGCAGGGGGCCAGGAAGGCTAGATGAATGCGGGCATTAGAAGATGGCTGAATTTTCCTGCCCTATGCAGCGCACCTGCCTGTCTCGTCTTTTGGGTGGGACAGCTGCTGTTGTACAAGACGATGCCATGTCATTACCATTGGCCAGAATAATGCCAAATGGTCCAAGTCTATCTGGTCTCACACAAGACCACGGCCTGACACCTACGATGCGCTTACCAAGGTGTCACACCGTCCTTGTTAATGACCTTCCCACTGTCATCATCCCTCTTTCCCTCGACGACATCCTTGATGAATGTGCCACCAATACTCGGATCCCCTGCACCCATCTTCCTAAGGAAATCTGGCTCCATGCCTCCCAGCCCGGTAGCCAGAAACCCAGGGCTAATGCCAAACACCTTGACGCCGTCCACTTCCAGCGTCTTTGCCCAGTTTAACATCATCATATTCATTGCCGTTTTGCTGGACCGGTAGGCCGTTTGGGCTAAGGATGGAGGCTTGGGCCAACCTTTGGGCGGCTGTTTGGCGAGGAGCTTGGAGTCGTTGCCACCGGCGCAGTTCTCCAGGGAAGCAAGGCCGGAGGTGACGAAGAGAAGTCTGGGATTGGAGGAGGCGATCAATAGGGGCGCAAAGGTGTGCGTGACAACCTCAGTCGAAGTGACGTTGAGTGAGTAGCTCTTATTCCAGGCTGTGCGGATGCCTTTGGGGCTGGGGTCTTCGCGCATGATACCGTCGAACGCCGCACCTACGCATTGTTAGCCCAGCTTCTCCAGTGTTGGAAAGCCATATCGCTACATACCTGCATTGTTCACCAACCCATCGAGACGACCATATTTGCTCTCGACCTCTTTGAACGCTTTCTCGATCGACGCGTCGTCTTCAATGTCGATCTGGATCGGCACGACTTCCGACTTTGATTCAGGAACCTCATCTTGAAGCTTCGAGATTGAAGCATTCGCTTTTTCAGGCGAACGGCTGCCCATCAAGATAGTGTAAGGCTGCGTGGAAGCATACATAGCCTTGATGCTTTCATAGCCAATGCCTGTGTTACCGCCGGTAACCAGGACGATAGAAGATGCCGCCATTGTGATCTGGGTCGCAGTGGATTGTGGTTGCGTGGGTTTTGTATAGATCTAAGTTGCGAATAGCAATTCAATTGATGTCTGACTGTTATTTTGGAGAAAGCTGTCCTCTTTATACCCACGTGTACATGGGTGGAGTTATCTAGGCGCCTAGGTAGGATCAGGAGTTGGTAAGGCAGCAAACGGACTTAACACTATCTGCGTCCGACATTGCTGTTGAAATAGGTGCATAGAACGCTGTTATACAGAGGGCATAGCATTTGCCATGAGTCTGAAAACTGCCATTGGAAGGCTATCGCAGAGTGGAGAGACATTGAAGGAGGGTTTTGTTGGTGGCGCTTACCCCACATTGTATGGAAAAGGTGCGATGACAACACCCCCAAACAGGGGTCTCGGGCAACGGGCGGGACGATGGTAATCACACGCTATTAGTTCTTCCACGCCGACAAACATGGTGTTTGCGTCTGATTATACCAGAATGAATCATTGCAAGTGAAAAAAATGGACTTTTGGTTGATGTGGAACACCCGGAAAAAAGCGAATCTGTGGTTCAAGTCAGTGCCTTGGATTATTGCTAAAGTTGCTGATGGAAACCACTAGCACAGCGCAGTAGTTGGCAGTCAACAAAAAGCTCCTGACGCTTCACTTTGGTCAAGAAACTCATGGATCCAGATAGACAATGTGCACGATACAGCTCGGTGCGTGCTCATTCCAAGGTTGTCTTCGCGTGACCTCGTGCAGGACAACAAAACGCGCTTGTCCGGATTGGAACAGCTTGGCTGTTATCTCCGAATCACCGCGTCGACCACTCGCCTCAAGGCAGCTTCCCTCGTCCTTCCAACCAGCATCCTCAGCAAATATGAAATCGACGACGCTATTGCTACCTCTCTATACTGCAGCCCTTGCTGCAGCTGTATCTCAGCCGAAAGACGCTCAGGTCATCCTACAGGACCCACAGCTCACCATCGTCGAGCCCGATGAGTACCTTATCGAGCTCTCACCCGGTGAGACAAGATGGGTGACTGAAGACGAGAAGTGGGAGCTGCGCAAAGTATGCTGCCGTCTGTGGCATGACAGGCAGAAGTCACGGCTAACAATTGGAAGCAAAACATCAACTTCTTCGACATCACGCACAACCAGGAGCTCGGCACGTTGAAGAGAGTCTCTACAGAGAGCGTCAAGTTCCCCGAGAAGCCTGTCCATAATGAGAGCATCGTTCCGCTGCTCAAGGAGCTGGAGAAGGATAACATGCGCGCCCACCTCGAGACCTTCACTTCCTTCCACACGCGCTACTACAAGTCGCACTACGGAGTCGAGAGCTCGGCATGGCTCCTCGGCCAAGTCAACAAGACTCTTGCTGATGCCGGCGCTGTCAAAGCATCCGTCAAGGCATTCCCTCATCCGTGGGGCCAGTCTTCCATCATCGCCTCCATTCCCGGCAAGAGCGACAAGACTATTGTCATCGGTGCGCACCAAGACAGCATCAACCTGTTTCTGCCCTCTCTCCTGGCCGCTCCAGGAGCCGACGACGACGGTAGCGGCACCGTTACCATTCTCGAAGCTCTTCGTGTGCTCCTCAAGTCGGAAGACATCTTGGAAGGCGAAGCAGACAACACAATTGAATTCCATTGGTACTCGGCTGAAGAGGGCGGTCTCCTGGGCTCGCAAGCCATCTTCCAGTCTTACCAGAAGGAGGGACGCGACGTCAAGGCTATGCTGCAGCAGGACATGACTGGCTACGTCCAGAAGACGCTGGATGCAGGCGAGCCAGAGTCCGTCGGTGTCATCACCGACTTTGTTGACCCTGGCTTGACCGAGTTCATCAAGCAGATCATCACTGTTTACTGCGGCATTCCCTATGTTCTGACCAAGTGTGGTTACGCCTGCTCCGATCACGCCAGCGCGTCCAAGGCTGGCTACCCGTCTGCTTTCGTCATCGAGTCGGACTTCAAGTACAGCGACTCCAAGATTCACACCACAGAGGACAAGATCGAATACCTCAGCTTCGACCATATGCTCCAGCATGCACGCATGACGCTTGCTCTGGCGTACGAGCTTGCGTTTGCCAAGTTCGACTAATGCAAGAATGCGTTTTGTTAGGCATAGTTGCGGATGAGACAATGTTGGCTTGGGATTAATACGATCAATGAATGACACGCAATTATGTTTTGAAACAAGACTCCTCCACACTGACGAGACACCCGCGAAAAAAAAACATGATATGGATTATTGACCTACGCAAACAGCCATGGCACTAACGCCATGCTCCTAGATTCAGCGTACGACATGGTACCCAGCAGCCTAACAGCGATGGAGTGTGAGCCTGCTTTCATACCTAATGAGCCAGTAGGAAAGTATTGCGAGACTCCGGTCTCGGAGTTAATTCCTAGGGTAAAGTAGGGGGGGCAACATGACTCGGGATTTCGACGGACTTGGGCCCCCTGATTGTCGTTTCTACAGTGTCTAGTTACCCATGCTGACGCTCCAGACTTAGTATCACCTTGTCCTCCTCCACTGTTTGCTATATCTTGTAAGAAGATATTCACGTTCACCATGGACAAGCCTCCCTGCTACCGGTCTGCTGATGTAGCTCTCCAGGCAGCACATCAATTTATTATTAGGTAAGCATGCGCATGCTTCTCCTACTCCTTACCCTAATGGTTCCACAGTGTAAAACGACAGCCAGTAGACAAGCGCAAGGAGTAAGCTTCGAGCTATGTACGACCTTTGCAGTGTCTCTTTCTAAAGGCCTCTTAGACATGCAATACAGGCGATCTTGGGATATTGCACAGCATGGAATCTCCCCTTTTTCGGAAAAATACAAGATCGGCTACCACGAGAGATTCGCGACATGATCTACGGATACCTGTGGGACGATGAAGGCTTGAGACTATTTTCTCTCTCGATGAGCTCAGCTACCATCCTGGAGTGCCAGCAGGATTCCATTTCTTGTCATGACATTGTGCACAAGGCTGTTGCGCCAACCATTAGGAGCTGTTCTTGGCATGCCCGCCAACCGTTTTTCATCAAGCCAGGCTATGTAGGCGCTGGAGCAGCCCGTGAAGTCGTTGAAGCTTGGTATTGGGCAACGCGTCGAATAACACCATGTTGGTGGAAGAGTGTCAGAGTCGATGAAGCTGACTTGATCATCAACAAGGACGCTTTTATTGTTGGCCTTGATCCTGCGAGTGTGCTTAGAGAATTGGATGTCGTTATAGATATTGACCACCCTTATCCCCTTTCCAGCGAAACGGAGGAGCGTTTCCTTGGTGGGCTGCTTCGCATCAAGCAAAAGTGCGGCTTCAAGTTGACCATTGCTTTGAAGCAGAGGTTCGTTCGACTTAACCCATGGCGTAGGATCTTCAATGGCCTACGTCCCATAGTCGCGGTATATGAGAAAGAGGGTGCAGATGTGCGTGTGGATTTCGTATACGACAATCACGCTCTTAAACCCCGCCTTGAGCTGGACGTGCTGCCATGGCTCAGAAACCCAGATCAGGACTGGAAGCAGGAAGCAAGAGCTTTCTTGGACAGCGTAAGCAGCCTATGCGTTGTACTGATACTCGACTGACTGAATTGGCCCAGCAACCCCCACGTCTACGCCACCGTCACCGACTCTACAATATCGAAAACAAGGGAGATCTCGAGCCGTGGAGCTACTCAAATTGGGATGACAAGTATGATGATCTACCAGGCGATGTCCTAGATTCGTATTGTAGCGACAAGGCTAGCGATGATAAATGGACCGAAGAAGTAACACAGCCATGGAATCAATTTGCGGGTACGCTTATGGTCCTGAATCATCGGTGGAACGAGCAGGGTCCATAGTAGCCGCAACGTAACATGTCTCAGTCGTCGGGGACTGGTAGGTATTGAGGATGGTGGAGTAGTGGGCTATGCAGGGATTGGCGTGTCGTAGAATTTGAAGAGAACATGCGGGGGTCTGGGGTCGTGCGTCTACTTCCATGCGATATGCTAAGATTACGCAACTTGTCACGGGTATGATCAACAACACTAGCTTGAGGCCAACGAGCAACGTCGGACGTTGCGCTCGTATTACTAGACTGAATCGAGCATCGAGTCGATACTCCACCATTACCCACGCGGATGGTGGGCGAAATGTCTTGTCCGGGAAACATGACTCAGAACGGCAGGGGTATGGTGATGATATGATCGTCGGTTTGCATGCGGAAGCAGCGCTATGAGTGCCTTCTGGCGGAAATTCAAAAGCGAGAGCGTAAATTTCACGAGACAATGCTGCCTTCGAGCATGATATGGGAAAGCAAGTACTAGCTGAGTATATACACCAACAATATGCAGACAGTTACATCTGGCCCAGCAAACCGCAAACGGTTTAAACCAAGCCATATAGCGGTCGGGGCAACGATGTGCAGACCTGATCACCGGCGTTGCCAGGCTTCAGCTTCGCTCCCTTGACACCAATGTATGCTTCACGTCGCGCGGGGTTGCCCACGGTGACGCTCCAGGTTTTCAAGCCGTAGTAGACACCAATGTGATGTACAAGCCAGCGGCCAAAGCTACCGCCTACATCTTCTTCGGGAGTCTCAAAGAGCATCAGCTCCTTCTTGATAGCTTCGGCCTCGGTGGGCGAGCGAAGGTCGTTCATTTGGCCGTTTCTGCCGACAAAGACAATCTCGTCGTCCTCGCTATCAGGATCAGCAGGCAAGCCCTCCTGCTCTGCCTTGCGCTCCTTCTCCTCCCAGTCTGCCACGAACTTCCGTACCTCGCCTTCGAGGTCCATCAGCAGGCCCTTGGCACCGCGCGACCGCTTGAGCTTCTCCCGTAGCTCCTTGGGCACAATGCCGGGGGTTGTGGGATTGGTGGCTACGGTCTTGTTCGCAGTCTTTTGAGCTACTTGGGCCTTTTTGCGTTGGTTCGACTGGCGCTTCAGGCCTGCATCCCATAGCGGGGCGAGGTAGTAGGGAACGTGCTTGGAGGTGTAGGTCGGGTGGACTTCCCAGTCCTTTGGGAGCGGAGGCTCGGCGTAGGGGTTGTTCAGGAGGCGATCTGGCGAGATATCAATTGACATGTACATTCCAATCAACTAGGCGCAAAAAAAAACATATGGTTCAAGGGTGGCGTTGCGATGCGCAAAGCGTCTCTGAGAGAAGGGGAGGGGCAAGCCCCAACGTACCATTCTCCCACCTCTGCCTGCGCCGAGATCCCTCCTTGCCCTTCAACAAGGCCTCGCGCCGCTTCATGCTATCACGGCGAAGCGGCTCCTTGCGCCGATAATAGCCGCCCTCCTTTGCAGCAGCCGAAGCACCTACAGGGTGTACGGCGGCGGAAGGCGCATCGTGCTCATCGAGCGGGATGGCAAGCGTGACCGAGGCACCCGCAACCGCATCTCCAGGCGTAGAGATAGCAACGGAGCCGAGTGCAACAGTCGCTTGCTCAGTCCAAGCTTCGATATCGATGGGCTGCGGCGGAGCGGCAGCCTGCTGGGGGCTTGAGGGAATATCGCCGATCGCCATCGTGGTGGCGGTGATGGTGCGATTGACGAGGGAAGAAGTGACGATGGGGTCTGGAACGCAGCAACCGATAGAAGGCAGATATAAGGGATACCTGGGCAAAGGAGCAAACACGAGAAGCTCTATGACCGGCACGGTGAGGATGCGTCGGGGGACAGATGGCGATAAGTGCCGCGGCGCGATAGGGAGTCGTTAGGTCATGGTTGTTCGCGTCATGTTCGGGAGCCAATCATTTGGCAAACGTGGGGCAAGCCGCTCATCAAGGAGCGAGACAGCAGGAGCCACACGTCCGTGACTGTGCGCGCAGTCATCGTCAAAGGGCGCGCGTCAGCGTGGAAGGCTGCGATTCTGTCAGCAACATGATAGTCATGCTCCATTGTCGGCCTATCGTGGCCTTGTCACATGTAATGCAGGGTCGCTCCAGGGCTGTGCGGGGCGCATGCAATCATCTTTACCTCAAAAACCAATCTCACGTCAACGTTGGCTGTTGCATTCCTAGCATGCCAAAGTGTATTCAATGGTCGAATATTCGCTTCTACCACGAAAACCTTTCAACATACATTGGTGCCTTGTTACCTGCACACCCGTGTTTTTATTGACCTCAAAGCGCAGACGCCAAGACCAAACCAAGACATCCATGAATCCAGCGGCATACGCCAACTCCGTGAATCAGTCATCTGTCGCCCAGAACTTATCAATGTCATCCGGTATAGAAATGCCATTGCGTTGGGCAAATCCCTTCCAGTTGTATAGTAAGGGGAGCCGAATGGGATGGCCGAGTGATCCAAAGATGTGTGGGCTGCGTAGAGATTTGGGCCATAGGCTTTTCCCGTGAACAACGAACTTGTAAGTGTTGGTGCCATATAAAACGGCTTAGTGCGTTAGCTCGAGAATGCCTTTTTAAGATGAAGACCTACCTAGCGCCTCATTTGAGATGAACTTGTTTACTCGAAACAGTTGCGTCTCAACTGTCATGCGGTTGTCTCGAAGTATATGTGTGCCAGTGTAGAAAGGATTACCACCCATGCGGACCGCAGATGTCTCTCCCCTCCACCGCCCTAGGACATTGTAGACGGGTTGACCGTCTACGACGTCATATCTCTCAAACGTGATAATCATGTCATGCGGCAAGAGAAACGGGTAGACGTGGCAGCGTAGCTCTGCTGGTAGGCCGAGGAAACCAACGCTTGACACGGGCGCTGGTGTCTGCTCGACAGTGCTTCCCGCGATACTCTCATCTTCTTCAAAATCATTATCGGCGATAACAAAACCTATCCCCTCGAAGGTCTCGTAAAGAAATTCCAGGTCTTTCGACCACTCTGAGTCAAAGTCGGAAACGGGACTATCCACTGTGATCAAATGAGGGGCCATGTTGCTGACGAAAACTTTAGATTTTCGAAGACGAGGAAACCGGGCATGTGTTGTAGCGGATGAGTTCAAGTTCAAAAGATAAAGGCGAGTCGGCAAGGCTTCTCCAATGCTGAGTCCACTAATAGCGTGCTCCTACCCAAGGCTGCAATACGCCCCACACTTTTGTAATGAATGCCGCACCTCTAGAAGGTGATGCTTTGCTACCAAGGATAGAAAAGTGACAGCAGAAATCGAGAAGATGAGAGATAGCGGGGTTACACGCTGCGGAAGGAGCGAGCCCCAGACGCATACAGTAAAGGCAATCACATGTAGCTGCCGCGCCAAGACCGGGCTCTGTACCACACACCCAAACGAGGCTGCCCCGCCAATGTGCATGATGCGATTGGGAATGATTCGTGCGCGGCGAAAAGCAGCCCGCACGCGGCTGAGGTGATTGAGACACTACAGAGCTGTAAAGAGGAGACGTATCTGTATTCGCCATGTGAATTTGGGATAACTGAAGATCAAGATAAGGGCGTTTCATGCTATCAGCATAAGCCGACGCGTACTGCATACAGTAGCGAGCCAAGAAGACGTACAGGAAATGCCATCAAGATGATAGCTCACGCCGCAGTGTTCCCATCCTCTCCATGGCTTCCGACGGCCTGCTCGTCCTTGGCCATTTCCTGTGCAAGCCATTCGGCCTCTTTTTGCATTTCGTCGTCGCTCCTAGGCTTGCGACTGTCATTGTCGACAGCGGGGAAACGCCCCCTCTTCTCGTGATCAGCGAGATCGGTCCTCGCAGCTCTTTCCTTGTCGGCCAGCTGCTTGCTCAGATCCGCGTCCTCACTCTCCATCATGCCGTATATAGCATCGGTGCCGCCCTTCTCTTCCAGGTCGTCCTTCTTGCGGGGGATGATGTGAGCATGCACGTGGGGCACGCTCTGACCTGCGTCGACGCCGTCTTGAATGGCGATGTTGAGAGACGACGCCTTGAAGACGCGCTCTACCATGCGCGACACGCGCTGCACGGTCAGGAATAGGTCCTGCACTTCAGCCGTAGATAAGTCGTTGAAGCGTGGCACGATGCGACGCGGTGATACGAGGACATGGCCCGGTAGGAGGGGCTTCAGATTGACTATGGCGAAAGATAGGCGTGTTACGTGGAAGACCTATGCATGCCTCAGTCAACAGTCTGCCTGCACGACTCTAGCCGCCCAACAGCAGCGCAACACACCTGGTTTGTAACCACAAAAGTGCCAAACTTGATGACATCCTTGGTGAGCGGCATTCTCCCCCCGTGTCCAGACGAGTGGGCGTCGCAAGCACTTGCAACGCCAAACTGGTCTCAAGCTCGGAATACGGCCGGCGGCGCGCGTCAGGATTCCGAAACGGAAGGCGGAACTTCCCTTCCCTCGCAGGCTTCTATGCACGCCATACTCTTCGGCCGCCGTCGCCTTGGCCTCGTTTAGCGCTGGCATTTCGAGGCGAACTGAGAGGGGCGGATTCTCGGCCCATCTTTTCTTCCCCCCTGGTCACATGCCAACCCGGCCAGGGGTGACTCCATGGTGAGCGGCGCAGTCGGACACCAAACAGATGCAACGCGTGGTGGCTTTCTGCAAATCCATTCGCACAACCAGTTCCACGCTCGACGCCGTGGGGACACGTCGTGGGGTTTTTGCCCTGTGCTCACTCAGACTGTCGCCATGACGCCGCCGCCGCCGCCGACGCCCTCCGCCCTCCGCCGGTTTACCCATTGCAGCGCCGGCAGCGGCACCCTCCTTCACGCACACACTATAAGTCCAACATATTTCCAGGTCAGGCCATGCAAAAATCCCCCATGACGCTTCTGTGCCTTTTCCCTTATCAATACCCGTTACTTTAGTGGAGCCCAGTGGACCGTTTTTGCTCAGACGTTTTTTTGCAGCTAACACATACTTCTGACTCCTCCAAGCCTAGCTTGAAGAAGCGACTTCGTCTTACTCCACCTAGAGACGCGCCGAAGAGGGTCTCATCAGCGAGCTTGGCTGGGGCATTGGGTTTCAAGCCCGGACGAGCTTTCAAACAAATTACCATACACCACATCACACCTCCCACACTCCGCCTCACCAGCCGCGTAGTGGAGCACGGACAAAGCGCAGCTCCATTGATTGACTTGGCATCCTCAAGTGCTGGCGTCGATCGTCTCGCTGCCAAAAGACCGTGCTGGAAGAAGAAGGATCCCCACAGATCCACCACGTGCGCTTGTCTCTAAGGCGTAAGGGACGACCGGGATCAGGGCCCGCTTCGAGATTACTACTAAGCACCGAGTATAAGAAGGCGTGGTCGGACCTCCGATTCTAGGAACCCATCTTGGATATCTGGATTATTTACTACATTTCTACTGCTTTCTAGTTCAACAATACCTTGGCGTTACCAAGCCCCGGACACACACACACGCATCAGCCCTGTGCCACCTTCTCCCTCGCAAGTCTAACCACAAATCCCCTTGATCGGCACCGTATCTCTACCTTGTCTTGAGAAGCGGACATATCAATCGCATCCCACATCACTTGGACACAACTTGACCACCAAACACCAAACTACTATTACACAAACCACCGCTGAAATGGATATCGCCACTACTTCGCGCGCTTACTTCGCCATGCCCTCGCCCACGCCCGAGGAGAAGATCTCGCTGCAAGCCTCAAACACAGTCTACACCTACCACTGCCTATGTAGCCACCTTCTCCTCGCAACTACCACACCGCTGCCCTCTCTGCCCACACGGCGCCACACTCGAGACGCCGCACACATCATGCCACTACCGCCTGCGCCTTCACCCGCCTCGCGCACCAAGAACGCAGCCTCCAACAATAATAACAACGACCACTACGGACTGCTCCTGTCAACGCGACAAGACCGCCAAGCCGAGATCATAACCAGTGACTCTGGCTTCGAGAAGCGGTACCAACAGCGCTGCGGCCGGTGCGACCTCGTCGTAGGCTACCAGCTCGACTGGCAGCAATTCTCCGTGGACCGGACGGGCCGAAGGGAAGACTACGTTTTCCTACTTCCCGGGGGGTTCGTCAAGACGAGTGACATGATTGCGGGGAAGACTGCTTCTTCGGCTTCGGCGGGCGGTGGTGCTGGTGGTGCCATGGGCAGCACCGTCAGCGTCACCGAAGTCAAGGCGTAAGCCTGACTCATTGGCCTTTTTAGTGCATGGGCATGAGCTGTTCCCGCTGCATCGCATCCGTGTCTGCCGTCTCTTCTCTTCTTCTTCACCGTCTCTACTTGTCTTTCAGCTGCCACGGCTTGTGTGTAGTAAGACAAGAGCGGCTGGGGTAAAAAAAAATCAGAAAAAAAAAACCAAGACGGGTTGCATGCATCGCGCATGTGTGCATGTGTGCTTGCATGCAGGGGCAGCCATGGCATGGAGAAAGGGCTCCCCACCTTTTACTCCGCTATCGCTCTCAACTCAAACTCACTACTCGAGCTTCTCCACGGGGAAAGCATGCATCTACCAAGGTGCATCTACTCCCTTCCTTCTCAACAATTTTCCACGCTCCTACCCCCCCCTCTTTCACGACCATGCTACACGGCCTCCATACTCAATCGGGAAAACGCTAGAGCGGTTTCCTATTTCCATCTCTTTCCCTTTTTTACTTTTCCTCGTCTGAACTTCTGCTTTCCTTTTCTTTCGGGGTTCGGGAGCGGGAGCAACAAAGCGTCAGTCAGTTCTGTTGTTCTATATATATCTCTATCTGCAGGGACCCTTTTTTTTGATCAGCTTCATCATCATCATCATGGTTTATCGGTTCGCAGCTGCAAAGTCATCTCGTCATCCATCCGTTGGCTGCTCTTTGTGTTTTTTTTTCTTTTCTTTCCTCGTTCCTGTTACGATCAATATCAAGATACCCCATCCATCGCCACCATTGGCAGAACGCGCAAGGCTTCTCACGCTACTTACCCAGAGTCACGAGGGGGAAAAAAACGAAAGCCTACAATGTCATGTAGATCAGCGTGCGGAATGGGACCAAAAACAGAGTTGCATTCCCTGTTTGAATTGGATCTTTATACGCATCTCATGGGCATTCATTCCTGTTCACTCATGACATGATGTGGTGATTTGCTGTGTTGATGATTTCATTCGCTCTACTCAGTTGCCCACGCTGATGGACCAACTCAGCTGACTCTCCATGGAACTAGCAGCCATGGCAACTCCGTAATGCCCGTCCCTGCCCTATCGCGCGCGATATCAAAGAAGCAGATATATATCATGACAAGTATAGTTTCCAACGCCCATGCAAGCCGAAAAAAAGCAAAAAAAGATGTGAATCTCGCATGCGAACAACCGTGCCGTGACCCGTTTCAGACATGCTCGCGTAAAATGTGGTTGCCCAAAGGAAGTCTAGTTTTCGGCAATCGTCTTGACGAACTCTGTCATAGTCGTTAGCACTTGTCATACCCGCATGGTGTATATGTGGGCAAAGGAGTAAAGACTCACCCCTGTAGTCAACCTCGTTATTGCTAGCATCGATAGTGCTCTTGAAAAGCTCATCGACTTCCTCCTCGCTCATCTTCTCGCCCAAGTTGGTCAGAATGTACTTGATCTGACCCTTGCCGACGAAACCGCTCCTCTCCTTGTCGAAGACCTGGAAGCCGCGGATGTATTCTTCAATGTCAAAGGGTTCACGGAAGCCGCCGGGGCGGTTGAGGATCTTGGAGAAGGTGTCGAAGTCGACTGCGCGCGCCGGTTTGTTAGCAGCTGATTGTTGAGTATGGGTGTATGGGCAAAAGGAGACGTACAGTCGGCGCCAACACCACGCTCCAAATCCGCAATCTCGGCAAGGGTGGGGTTCTGGCCGCAGGCGCGGAGAAGGTCACCCAGAGCGCTGCGGTCGACACGGCCGTTGCCGCGCTTGTCGAAGAGCTGGAAAGCTTCGCGGTAGTTGGTAGAGGCCTGGGAGGTGTTATTACTCATTGTTCCGTGTTTGGGTGCTTTCGCAGATGGCTAGCGAAGTTGACTCGTGTGTGGTTGCGTGGCAGAAGGGGCTGGTACGGAGTACGCCAGGGGAAGAAGATGTAGATGGGCAGTTGTCCGTGGCTGCGTTGTGTTGTGCTGTGTTGTGTATTGTGTATTGTGCGACAAAGTGAGGCAAAAGCGTCGCAGTTGTTTGTTTGCCGCCTATTCGTCGCTGCAGCGTTTCCCGTTCGCTCGTGGGCAGGGACGTCCGACTTGGCCGGCGACCAACCAGCGGCTGCCCACGCCGGAAACGTTGCGCGTCAACAATTGCGCGGACCGTACACCGGCGAGCGATGCGGGGGGGATGGGCGTGGGACATGGCATTTCTCTCTCGTAACAAGAACACGGGGAACTCCCTACGTACCATTGTGTATATCGGCGTATGCGGAAATGGCTCGATGGAGAATGCAGATGGGCTGTTCAGAAGCAAAAAATCCAAGAAATCTGCGGTATAGGGCGGTGTGAGGGATCAATCTGGTGTTGAAGGGGGATGTTTGATGTAGGCCTGTTGAGCCTGGGCCGCGCAGTGCGTCGAGCGCTGAATATTGTCCCCGCCAAGGGCGAAAGCGTCGTCGTCTTAGCAACCAGCGGTGTACCAGATGCCATCCATCAGCCAACTTGATCCACGGAGCGACATGGGAGAGACGTTGATGCCGTGGGACGCTTAGCTTTTACCGGCTTTGTTTGCCATCATCTCACTCGCCTTCTTGTCTTTGCCTTCGTGGGCTCGTTGCTGTAGTGGGGTACAGCAGCAGGTGGGGGCCAGGTGTCCATCAAGTGCTCCTAGAGCAACACCAACTCCGAGTATACCACTCGACGATAAAGAAATCGCTCCCAGTCCTCAGATAGAGCACATCACATCATAATTCCATTCCGCCGCGCTTGCCTATCTATGCACCCCAATAAACGTTCGCTCACCTCCATACATGTGTATACTTCTACTAAAGTGATCGTCGTCTTCCTCTTCCTCCTTGATCCAAACTCCATCCACAAGCTTCGCTCTCACCATCTTCTCGTCATCCTCCTCCCCAGGTAAAGTCCCTCCATCCCTGACCTTGCCCTCTGCCATTCTCACACCCACAGCCTCAACCACCGTGTCGAAACCCTGTTCAACATCCTCCTCACCCCACGGCAGCGCATCGACATCGATCTGCTTTTCCTTACCCAAGAGGCACATGATGATGACCATAGCACCAGCTTTGGACATGACTTGGTTGGATTGCTTGCACGCATCGTCATTGCAGCACTCATTGCAGCCTTCCAAGCAATGGCAGCTTGTCAGTCTCTGACAAGCCTGATTAAGCAGCGTGTCGATGAACTCGAAAGCTTTGGTGCTGATGCCGGAGCCACTTGCTCCACCCTTTGCGTCGTAAAAGGTGAGTCGAGCCGGCCGCTTCCTAGTTGATTCCTTCTGCAGGAATTCCTTCTCCGGAACTTTGCACTCTGTACGCACGTCACCCGGCATCGAAATGACAAAGTTAGGCATGAGCGATAGCACAGCGTGCTCTGCGGCATGGATTCCGGCTGCAATGTTGAGCCGCCGGGACCTGAGAATATCCATGGCGGATTTCGGCACGTCGAGCCACATGCCCTTGCTGAAGAGAATGATAGGTGGATTGTCGACTTGCACCGCATCTAATATACGCCGCTTTTTGTCAATCTTGAAGAAGCCGTAGACGACTTGCTGAATCTTTATTGGACCGTAGAAAGCTTTCGATCTCGAACCAGGGATCCGGCGAATGGCTTCTGTTTCGACCGGGTCGATATCCGTGTAGTCTCGCTGCTGGGTCGTCCAGTCCACCTTCACATACTCGACCTTTGCGAGCATCCTTTCTTGCGAAAATTCTTTGACAAGGTAAGTGTTGCCTTGATGCAAGAATATGCCGCCGTCATAAAGCGTGAAAAATGCTCGACTAGCTTCCAACTCTTCAAGGACCGTGTTCTTGCCATTTGTGACGTCGATGATAGCAAAGTGATCCTCTTCAGTATCGCGAATAGATACGGTGCGAGATGGCTGTGGTAGGAAACGTGAGTTCACGTGATAGAAGCCTTTCTCATCACGGCGCATGCGCTCCCGAGCAATCTTAGGAAGCAAAGGGCCGAAGTAAACTGTATCAGCCTCGACGTTGATGGGCATCTCATGGGCAGCGCATTGAACATGTCCTTCTACGACCAGCATGTTCTCCAGATCGACCTGAAGTGCGCAGTTGGGCTTAGTAAATATTTCGTCTGGGTTCGACATGTAGTACTGATCCGTAGGAAAGCAGTCGCCGACCAAGACGGAGAGCGAGTCTTTGTTTCTTCGCCCAGCACGACCACTCTGCTGCCGAAGATTGGCGATGGTATAGGGGAAGCCCACTGTAACAACTGCGTCCAAGGATCCAATGTCCACACCAAGTTCGAGTGCACTAGTAGCCACAATACCACAGAGCTTACCATCAAACATTTCTCGTTCAATCTCCCGTCTATCTTGCGGCGTGTACCCGCCTCGATATGACATGACCCGGGGAATGACTTCTGGTCTCTCCAGATTCGTCAGCTCCGTCTTAACAGCCGCGAGCAGCGCTTCGCACTGTTTCCGGACGCGACAGAATGCGATAGCCCTTACTCCTCTCAGCATGAGTTGGCAGAATAGTTTCGCGGTCTCAGCCATGCAATCACCTCGTCCGGAAGTAGGATCACCGGGGTCTTTGAAAGGCGTGTTCCAGCACAAGAATTCCTTGCGTCCAGAGGGCGATCCATCAAAGTCTGTCAACCTGACTTCTTCAACACCAAAGATGGTCTTCATATGCTCCTCAGGGTTTGCAACTGTGGCTGAACAGGAGATGAACTTCACATGGCGGTTGCCTACCGCTGCGCATATTCTTCGAAGGCGACGCATGATGAACGCCATATGTGCTCCGAACAGTCCGTTGTACACGTGCAATTCGTCTACCACGACAAAGCGGAGGTTTTGCAGATACGTGCGCCAGGCATCTTCTTGAGGTAGAATGGTAATGTGAAGCATATCGGGGTTCGTAAAGATGATGCGGGCTTCATCTCGGATGTAATTGCGGTCGCTCATCGGCGTGTCGCCATCAAATGTCTCAACCAAGATGTCTTCGAAGCCAGGCATAAACCGCAGAAGCTCTTTCATACTCTTCCTTTGGTCCTGTGCCAGCGCCTTAGTTGGGAAGATGTACATGGCTCTAGTGTTCGGTTCTTGCTCTAGCTGGTGCAGCACCGGTATCTGGTATATCAATGACTTTCCAGAGCTGGTGGAAGTCGACACAATCACATTGTGGCCGTCGTAGAGGTTGTTGATAGCCTCCGCCTGATGCGCGTATAGCTGCGTGATGTTCCTCGTATTGTAGAGCGCATTGACCAGATTTTGCGACATGGCAAAATTCAAGTCGCCGTAAACGGGCTCTTGGGGATCGAAGACGCGATGGCCATCGGGTACAATTTGACCAGTGTACCATTCAAGTGTCTTCATCTCGTTCAAGATATCTGGGATAGGCTTACGTTCGGTAGGTATCGAGGCCGGTATCAGGGATCTTTCCGGGCCAGGGGTCGACGCCCTACTCTCTGCAGGCGCTGGAATAAAAGCCTGAGATACCTCCTTGATCTTCTCCACTGAATCCACGCTCTCTTCGGCGCAATGATTCAGGAAAGCATTGACCGCCGACGTGAACTTGACATTTCTCTTCTCGATTAGATTCATCATCTGTTTTTGGCTGTAGACTGGCATCTTAAGGTCTTCATTTCGCAGCTTTGTTGTAGCCTTAGTCGGCTCCCCCGTCTTCTTGTGCTGAACCTGGCGCTTTAGATCGCCATCAATAAACTCAAACAGCAGCACCTCCTTGTGCTCGCCTTTGTCCGGTTCAGGCTCCAATATTGCAAAGTCAGTTGTGCGTCTCCCGTGTAGGTTGTCCTCAGAGCCCATCAAATTGATCTGCAGCATCGCCTCATCGACGTAGGTGAAATTGATCGCCTTCGGTATCAATGCGGTGATCTGCGCCACATCCTCAACCAACAGCTCTCGTTGTAGATTGCCTTCTACCGTCCCTCTAAGGTTATCAAGTGTCGTGGCTAAATGCTTGCGCGTGCACAAGAACGTGTAGACCAGATTAATTGCGCGATGCACTTGGGCAAGCTTCGTGAAGTGCGCTGGCCACGGTATGGATGTTTCGACGAGCGTGGAGGACCCCTGACGAGTGAAGGATGGTTTACCCGTGGCATTCTTTTTTGTCGCCCGTCTTGGCTTCTTCCCTCCGTCGTGTGTCTTCGTGGGTACAGTCGTAGTGGTCGAGGCTGGGCTGGGTTGGTTGGGATCGGTCAGCGAACCGTCGGGTCCGACAACTCTATGAACCTCGTTCAGCCCTTCGCCTTCAGGAGCTGGTGTCGCTTCGGCTTCATCACCGTCGCGGGTCTTCCTTTTGCGTTTTCGAATTGTCTGATCGGATACGGTTGCAGCCTTTAATCGTGGCATGGCTAGGGGCATTGTCGTGTTCTGGATGTCCGGCAGCGCTATTGGACAATGCTTCAAACATCAATGACGCAATAGCGCAATGGAAAATGAATTTCCACAAGCGCAAAATGGCGGTTGTTTATTTTTCGGCATTGCTCACCGTCATGTTAAACGTCCTGTATTTTCTGCCTCTATGTAATAGACGACTTTCGCGACGTGTTTGTTTCGACGCGGGAGCTCGCGTGACGCGTTGCCGCGCTCTCACGTGCAGTCCCAAGCGCACACCCTTTACGCATCAGAGCACAGCGCGTATATAGACAACACGAAACAGAGGGGCGCACTTCTTCACCACAACAACGTGAATTTTGTGTCGCCATCTTTCACTACCAGATGTTCAGTGGAAAAGCAAAGATATATTCTCATGCCGCATTAGCACACCACCCCGGGGTATAAAGCAAGCAGCTCAGCCTCCCTACCACCCACCATCCAAGTAGCCACTTGTGAGTGTACAGAAAGGTATCGTGAAAAAAAGCACTCCTCGCTAGAATGCAGACATGTCAGAAAGGACAGACCAGAAAAATAGCAGAAAAACATATAGCAAGCCGTGAACTCGTAAATGAAAGACAACATCGCCTGCCCTAAGGATGTTGGCTAGAATAAACAGTGGCGCCAAAGAGCGAAGAAAAGACCACCTCAGACGCCCAAATGTGTCTACATAACAGCCGAGCCTGGCAAGAGCATCTCGATGCATTTAGTCAACAAGTTGCTCGCCTCGTGCAACAACTCCCACCTTGTCTTCTTGAACATATCCCTCATGATGATCAACAAACCCAAGCAAGCATTGCGATTTGTGGTCTTCTGCAAATCTTCAGGTGACCTTACACCTCCCACGCGGTTGAGATAGAGCACCATATCTCTGACTTTGTCGTCGTAGCTCGGTAGCTGGTAGGGTTCCTTGACAGGGCCATCGAGTGCAAATCCGTACGACCACACGATCAGGGTGGCAAAGTACAAGACCCATGGCCGGTTGAGAAGGTAGTCGTCGCGTGCAGAGTAAGAGAACCCGGCGGTGGGCGGAGTATTCGGGTTCAGACTATGGTCTCCTGCAACCATGACATTGGACAGGAAACGCAGGGCATAGAACGTGGCGTCCCGAGCCCGGGCGGTGGGGGCCCATGCCTCTTTCATTCGGCGCTGGGCGCCGTTGTAATCCTGTGGTGTGATGGATCTTCCGAGCAGTCTGGGAGCCCCGGCGTAGATCTGACAGTCGACGATATCGACGTGCATAGCCATGTGTGCCAGGTGGTGAAGAACAGTCCGCGATTCGAAAACATTGTCGTCATCGATTCCCTGCGAGTAACCATACGCGTTCGAAGAGGATCGATCTTCTGGTCTGCCTAGTGAGCTGTCGAAATCCTGCTTCCAGAAATCGAAAGCTCGGGTGAGGGAGCCCCGCCACTTGTCGCGTCCTCCTAGCGCTGTCGTCACACCGAGCGAACTGACTTGCAAGTCTCGCTGATTCATGTGCCACGAAACGCTGAGCAAGCCCGCCATGAGTATCGTGCGTCCGAACGAGTTGGTACGAACTGTCTGTCCGTTTAGGGTCTTCTTAAGACCATCGAGGAAAGACATTGGCTTGATGCCATTTGAAGTCAAGGTTTGCTCGACCCGGCCAACTTCGGAACTGCTCGTTGCAGACCACAAGGCTTCATCACAAGGTAGAGGAAGGCGCATCTCGTGAGCGACCATGACAGCGCTGTGACCAAACATGGTAGCGTGGATGCTGTCCATGACGAAGGCTCCAAAAGCGGCTCTCCTGGTAGCCTCGTTTGTGATCCAATGATTCCACCATTCGTCAGGCGTGTTTGCTCCACCGAGCCCGTTACTCTTTCCATCTTTGACGCTGGGAGGTGAATCCATGGCTGACCGTCCAATCAATGAGCTTCCTCGCCTCATCAGCGTCAGGGTCGTAGCATGATGGATGTGTGCTCGCTCATGCAATGGTCGCGTTGAATACATCTTTTCGAAGCTCTCGAGAAGGAGCAGCCCCTGAAAAATCCAAAGTTTGGCAGGCGGACGGAAGTCGGCGTCCATGAAGAGTTCCCAGCGCAAGTGCCAGGCCAGAAAGTTAGCTAGCTCAGCGCACGCCTGTGTGGTTTCTTGTCCGTAGTTTTTCTCGAGACAAGACGCTCCAAGACACATAATGGCAAGAAGCAGGAGTTCGGGGCAAGTGCTGGCGTTGAATGTCGGCTTGTGCAGTATCGGCAGTTGAGGGTGGAAGTGGACCCAGTACGAGCTGATGTACGTCTGCATCATGTGCAAGCTCAAGACGTGGTGACTATCGTCCTTATCGCCCTCCATTATATCCTCCTTTTGCCTCTTGACTGGTGCATGGTCGGTTTCGTTGAACCGGAGGTGGATCAGATCAAGAAGATCTTTCCGCTTCTCTTCCGAAAGTGCCGACTCTGGTAGAGTCGTGTCTAGTATACTATGAACCGCCATGGGATGCGCAGGCGGGGCAGGATTGTTCAAATAGCCGGCAACTGAGGGGTCATAGTTAAAATACGGTGCTTGAAGTCCAATTTGGGATGACGCACCAGCTACGGGGTTTACTCCGCCCGGGTAGTCCATGGGCGATGCGCCTCCTGGATTGAATTGATTGTCGTTGAACAGCCACGCGGCGAAATCGTCGGCCATGGCAAAGGGCGACCGGCTGTATCCAGCGCCACCAAACATGGGTATGGCGTACGCAGGGTTCTGGTCCATGATGGCTTCAGATACACCCTGCATCCTGTTGTCTATTTGATTGGTAGACTCGACGCCGTTCATTGGAGTCTGCCCAGATGTTCCATTGTAGAATTGGTTTTCCTGTTCTCGGGACACGGGTGTGCCTGCTGATTGCGGATATTCTGGTGGTGGTAAGGAGGAGAATGGAGGGAAATTTTGCTGTGATTGATACGCACTTGCGCTGTTTTGGTAGCCAGCCGACGAGGCGGAGGGGGTGTACTGTGATGGCGTGACAGCCGAATTGAAGGGTGACGTCGAACTGTATGAGCTGATGTTTGAGGTCTGCGCACGTAGCTCGGGCCGGGTGAAGTTGCCATTACCCACATGTGGGGAGTTGTGGAGAGGCGTCCGGCCTCCACCATAGCTGCCCATGGTAGCCGGACGTGGTGGGGGTGCGAAGTTGGCAGAATTTTGTGCCTGCAGTTCGTAAGGCTTAACGTCAGCGCTGGCCCGGTAAGCATCGTCACTTGCTGTTCTTTGCAGCGAGTCCTGTCTGCTCAGAGTTGCGGTCGACGCTGGTGACTGGAAGTTTGGTGGCGACATTCGCGTGCCGAGACCTCCGTTCGAGGCTGCGGAGGCTGGAGACTGCATGCCGTGGGGCACTTGACTCTTCATGCCCAGCGTCTTGGGCGGCGGTGCATTCTTTCCACCCAGTGCGGCTGTCACTATCGGGTTCAGGTTGTGCATGTTGAAGGTATCTTTGCGCAGCAATTGTGAGCCTCGCGCCGTGTGTCTCTCTTTGTGGCGCGCGCAGAGGTCTTGCCGAACGAAGGAACGGTGGCAGTCGGGGAAATCGCAGTGGTATATTTGCTTGGGATTGTCTGCGGGGGATTAGCATCTTGGACCCGTTTGCATCGTTTGTCATGTGTGCTAGTTCTGTTGCCAGTCGAAGCTTGCCACGAATGGTGCAACTCACGATTCAACTGGTGCCGGTACAGGTGCTCTGCGCGCGAGTAGCTCTTTCCGCAGCCCTCGTGTGGACACTCAAACTTCTTGTCGAGGCCTTTTCTACTCCGCCGCCTCTTTCTTGAGGAGCCGTGGCCGTCGCCTTCGCCGTCGCCCGTGTCGCCATCCTCGTCCCTGTCGCGTCGTCGGCCGCGATTCTCACCGCTGTCGGGCGAGGCGGGGGTCGGGGGTTCACTCGCAGCGCCAGCGGTTGTGTCCATCTTGTCTCCGAACTGTGTCTTGATCTTTCCCAAGTCCGACGCGTGCGCAGCATGCATAGAGAGGATTTGCGCCGTCATCGCCAGTGGGAAGGCAGAGTCAAGGTTGTGTGTCGCGACTTTGGCAGACAGTGCGCGTCTCTGGGGTAAAAAGTGGAGGTTGTGTAGCCTGGTGGCGGGACTACTCGCGTGCGCGGTTGCCAAATGGTGTTGATGTTAGTCAATAGGCGCTCGGCGGCGGGCGTGCATGCTGCTTTGGGAATCACGCTGCTGCAGCAAAGGGAAAACAGGAGCGTGGGTGGTTCTGATAGATGAGCAGGAGGGGGCGTCAGGCAGATCAGGTACTAGGCAAATGATGTTGTCGCAGCTGCTTCTCGACACTGTCGTTGGAGCAAGCAGTCGTGTGGACTACGGGGGGGGAGCGCAAGAGGGGTGCAGGTCAGTGTAAATCGCCGGCACCCTAGGCGATGACTTGCAGGGCAGAGGAGGCTCTCGAGTGGGCGCCGAGGAGGGTCGCGACTGCGATTGTCGTGGAGAGAACCCTGGAGCGTGGGGAAGAACGACTTGTCGTGGGAGAGCAAGACGGGCGCGGGTAGACTTGTGGAAAATGGGATGGGCAATGACGGATGCCGTATGTAAGCTCCTTTGCCGCTCGCGAGAGACTTGTGACCACGGCGCGGCCACGGCCACCAGCAACCGGGACTTGCAGTGTCGAGCCGAGAGACGCTTACGCTTGATCTCCGCAGTAGCCGCGATAAGAATGCGAGATCCCGTGGCAGTGGATAATGTCTCCAGCTGGCGTGCACCAAGAGCCTGGCCGTCTGGTAGAAGAGGTGAGGGGTAGCTACAGACTTCCGCCGTGTGCGCGACCAGAGGGAGGACCAGGCGTCAGCAGCAATTAATCCACGTCTATGCCACAGCTCCGCCGGCAGCGCTCGAGTGCGAGGCTCTACAGGGCGTTGCACCACAACCTGCAGCCGCCTCTGGTAGTGGAATGTGGAGAAAGCGACAGGCCCCCCCCCCCCTCTGCGCGTGGGATTCGCGACAGCTGAGCGTGGGGGGGGGAGGGGGGGATGAGAAAGAGATGTCTCTCCGTCACCAATTCTCGTAAATGGACGGGAACGCAGGGGAGACGAGCTCTCTTTGGACGGATTAGAGGGAAGTGGTAGATATCAACGTGTGTGCCTGTTATGCGTCGTGTATGCACAGGGTTGCAGAATCGCTCGCATGAAGCATGAGATCCTGCACGCGCGCGAGCATTTGTCGCTTCTCCGGTCCAAGTTTGAAGACGGCTCCTTCCTCGTGTTCTCGCTGAGTACCGTATAGTACCATCTATATCCTCCGCGGACCTGTGCCCATCTCATGCACCGCGTGTGGAAGCATGCACGTGCACGCCATTCACGACCTGTCCTCAAACTTGTCTCAATCTTTCACTCGCACTTCACTCAGTCGTCTACAGTCTACAGAGACCCCTCTGCCTGATCCCGGCCCTAACAACGACTAATTTCCACACCTCATCACACGTGCGCCACATGCTCGACCGCTCTCATTCGCCGGCAATTACTCAAATGCTAGTGTTGCGCCCCGGCAGCTGCCCACCAGTAATTGCGTCCAGACGCCCTACCCCAGGATTGTCAGCAAGCTGCACATACGCACGGTGTTGAGGGTCTAGGAGCAGGTCCGCCAATAAGGAGCGGGCCGGTCGTCACAACTGCATCCACGGCACTCGGAGGTCGGCGACGGGCCAGAGTCGCATGGGTATCCGCATTCGATACTGTCCTCCATGTAAGCATGCAATCTATCGCTGAGAGTGCGAGATAGATTGCTGAGCCTCATCTGCAACGAAAGCATCTACGTCGGCATTGTCTGGCATCAAGATCCGGAAAAAAAGCAAGTATCCTCCGCGTCTAAAGTCAATGCACCGTCAGAATTGCCCTCAACGGCTAGCCGGACCAAGCCCTCCTGAGCTCGGGAGACCTGGACCTTTTTCTCATCCTTGCCCCAGCTGAGCCTTGCCGAGCGCCTCTTCTTCGCCACAACATCCGTCCTAGAATCCTGCATTGCTTTTCGGAATCCTTCAAGTTTCAAGCGCCAAAAGTTTATTTCCCGCAATGTCTGCCGTCACTTAGCCTGCGTCTTAGGCTTGAGTCGCTGGAGATAAGCGCCCTGCGGAAGCTACTCACGCCGTCTACTGAGCTACCACAACGGTTGGTTGTGAGAGCAAAGCGTCATGTACAAGACGCATGTCTCCCCGCACTTCACGTATGATTAACAGCGATCGCCTGGTCGCTGGAGATTCGATGAGATAGGCATGAGACATCAAGTGACTTGGCCAGACTAAACACGCCGCGCGTGATATCTTTGTATACATTATACATCGACACTAAAGACTAGATCCTCTGATCGGCCTTGCCAAGTCAATATGTCCTCCTACTCCTTCGCTAAAAATACAGTAATAACCCCACTCATCCAGGTTGAGATCGATCGGCTCCTACTCAGCCGTTTGAGATTTGGGCTCCCGGTCCTTATCGAGTGGCTTTGCGGCAGGATCGGGTTTGTCTACTTGCTCCGATTCCGCAACAGCTGGTTTGTCTTGTTCCTCGGTGGCTTTGGATTCTTCTCGATTGGACTCTTCTTGAGGAGCCTCCTTTTCTGGGCCTGGCTCACCCGAAGCTTCAGCTTTGGAGGTGTCAGCACTTGCCGACTCTGCGGTGTTGTCGTCGACCGACTCGTCCTCTTTCTTCGGCGCAGGCTCACCATCCTTCTCATCGCTAGTCCCTTGCTTTTCATTATCATCGATTTCCTTGCTCTCTGAGGGCGTAGTCTCGGCAACTTCGGCATCAGCCTCGTTCTCATCTTCGTCATGGTCTTCAATCGCGGTGACGTCTCCATCACTGTCCTCCTCTTCGTCATCCTCTTCATCCTCTTCCTCGCCATCACCATGGCCGTCTCCAGCCTCACCTTCTGCTGCTGATTCGAAGATTTGCGTGACAGGCCGCGCGTTCAGATTGGGTCGCTCATCCTCGTCCTCGTTCTCTTCGACGACTGTATGGACGATAGTAGCACCTACCGATGGTGAATGCCTATGCCGCTTGGTTGTACCGGCAGTTGATAGCGTGTTGTCTGATGTTGCCGGGGCGAGCGTGTTATCCGAGGCTTGAGGTCCCGAGTCGGACGGCTCTCGCTTCAGGATCTGAGGTGGCGCCGATGGCTTTGGGTCTGCGTTGGGCTCGATGCCCTCAGCCTCTGGTGGTATAGTGTAGTTGTCTTCTGGGACCAAGCCGTAGACATCGCAGACGGTCTTGTAGAAGATGTACAGACCCGTACGCCCCTCGACATTCCAGAAGACATCCCGATGCGAGTACCACGCATGCGCAAATATTCTGTACACGCGCCGGAATATGTTGGTAAGCTGGCGCATCTGCGAGTGCTGCGTAGATTGGTCGCTACCCAGCGCGAGCCGTGAGGGAAAGTGCTTCGGCGATGTGAGGGTGTTGGCAGCCCAGTCGAGGGTGTGACAGCAGTAGTCGATGGCGCAGCATGACTTGGGCGGGTCGTGGACTGCGCATAGGTACTGCCACTCTGAGGCACGCATCTCTGGGCAGGTCAATGACGAGCATGGCGGGCTGTCGGAGAAGAGGGTGGTTATGATGGAGTTGACCTTTTGAATGAGGAAGCGGCACAGTTCGTAGAGCCATAGCGTCCTGTCCACATTCTCCGGTGGGTGCGCAATCTTGAGGGCCATTTCCCTGTCCACTGGGATCGTGCTATTCGCTCCGACCGGGTGCGTGAGGAAGTTGTGTAGGGCTTTGAGGTGTTCGGTGAGCTGGAAGGCCGAATCAATCTGGTGCGTTGTTAGTTGGCCATGCGCCGCTGTGGCTTCGTAGCGACTGTGCGCACCTCTGACAGATCCACCAGCGGGGGGCCCTCGGCCATGTCCGTCGCCTTTGTCCCCGGCCGTATCCTCCGCTCGGCGGCATGGTCGAGGTTGCTGAAGAGCTTCTGCTGCTCGGGGGAGGCCGAAATGGGCGATAGCTGGTCCTCCGGGATGGGTGGCGGGCTGGGGAGACGGGGTGAAGCGGGCGACGTCATTTTGAGGCAAGTCTGGGAAAGTCTGGGCAATCGTGGGTGCAGAATTGACTTCGCAGTAGGCGCAATCAGAGACGTGGGCGGGGTGCAATGTGTTGTTGACTTTCGGCCATCTGGAGCTGGCCGCCGCTGCAGGGCAGTCGCAGGGATCCCGCCCCAGTACGCGACCGCGCTAGCGGCCTTGCGGCCCACCATTTTCTCCATGACTCTCCCCCTCCGCACGACGTCATTGAGCTGTCTTTGGGCTTCAGAACTGTAAGGTACGTCTGCTGATCTACCTGTACCCAAACCGCATCCATTCTGTGAGTGAGCGGCTCCCAGGTGAACCCCCTCCAATCAAGCACTGGCTCCTTCCCTTTGCAAATCCGTCGCCATCGCCATTGCCTCAATCCCATTCTAGTCAACTCGTTCATTCTTTTAGATGCGCATCGTTTCGATTGTTGCTGAAACTAACATGTCTCTTCACTCCTCTGACCATGTGCTAGACTTTTTCTCACTCTAGAAAAAAAATCTACCCCACCCTTTAGAGCTTCCAACATCTGATCTCCCTTGACATCTTCCACCATGAGCGCTGATGCTTCAGACGACGAGGTGCCAAGTCTCGTGCAGCCGGAGACAAACACCAGAGCTCGGGACGACCAGGATGATGAGGTCCCAAACCTTGTGGCCGGCTCAGATGACGCACCACGCAAGAAGGTGCCCATCACCATAGTCACTGGATATCTCGGCGCTGGAAAAACGACTTTGCTCAACTACATCCTAACCGAGCAACACGGGAAGAAGATTGCCGTCATTCTCAACGAATTTGGTGACTGTATATCCTCTTACCATACTACTCACGCTCGAAACCTAACATGGCGCAGCGATCGACATCGAGAAGCAACTCACAGTCTCAGATGCAAACTCCACGTCTGCGCAGCCAGCTCCTTTTGTCCCCCTAGCAAATGGCTGCATATGCTGCTCCGTAAAGGACATTGGTGTAGCCGCCATCGAAAATCTGATGGAGCAATCTGGTCTTTTCGACTACATCCTCCTCGAAACCACTGGTCTCGCGGACCCGGGAAACATCGCACCCATGTTCTGGCTCGACGATGGTCTTGGCAGCACCATCTTCCTTGATGGCATCGTCACTCTTGTTGACGCGAAAAATGTACTGAAGAGCCTGGACGAAGGACTTGGCGACGAAGAAAATATTCAAGAGCGAAAGAAAGCATCGCATGACGAGCACGGCCCATTACTTACAACCGCTCATCTTCAAATCAGCCACGCAGATGTCGTCATCATCAACAAAACCGACCTTGTAACCAAGGAGGAGCTGGACCAAGTCACCGACCGCATCCGCTCTATCAACGGCCTAGCCCGCATCAAAACAACGACCAAAAGTCAAGTGCCGGAGCTTGAGGGTCTAGTACTGGATTTAAATGCCTACGACGAGGTTTCGGATGCTGATCTCAAGTTTGCCAGTAAAGGACACAGTCATCTCGATCCTACGATTACTACCTCTACCATCCCTTTCCCAGCCTTGTCGCGCGAACAGGTTGACAAGTTTGACTTCTTCCTCCGTACTGTGCTATGGGAGGAGACGCTGCCTAACGACACCTCGCATAAGCCCTTCGAGATCCATCGCCTGAAGGGACGGGTACCGGTCAAAGATGGCAAGGTCCTTCTCACGCAGGGTGTACGCAGTATCTACGATACAAACGAGTCGGATGATAAAGCCGAGGGGAGCACGGAGGCGAAATTGGTACTCATCGGAAGAGGCGTGGATCAAGAGGGATTCAAGAAGAGTTTGATGGCTACTTTGGGCATGTAGGGGACAATACTACTCAATACCGACAATGAAAATCAACCCCAAGGCTGGCCTGCTGACCTAGAAGGGGCTGAGCCATGAAATGCTTCGTCGTCCTGATGGATGCAAGAGCAGTGTACCCAACGTAGCCACGTGGAGATGAATCAGACACCACAAGAGAAACCATATCACTAAATCGGCAAGTAAGGCGGAACCACTAACTCGATAAACACACTGATATGTCCCATTATACTAGCATACTACCAAGCAAGACATACAATAAAGATCGACTGAGAAAACTAAAATCTCACTTCACCCTTCCACCGCCTCGCCGACATGGAACAAATCAATCAACGAGCGAGTCGCGTCAAAATCACTGCAAAAGCTCACACCATACCTTTCTCAGTTCCCATGACCTTGGTATCGTGTTCAGTACCAGATGACGCATCGCCTGACAGCCCCGCAAGTCCAATCTCACGATTAATCTCCGCCATCCTCTCCTGATCCTTAAGCGCAGTGCCCTCGCTACCGAAGATGGTGTCCATTTCCTCGAGCGTCAACCTCTTGGTCTCAGGGACGAAGAACCAGATGAAGCCCGCACCAAGCGTGGTCACCAGTCCAAAGAGGATATAAGTTCCGTAGGTGATGTTTTCGAGCAGGTCGGGGGTGATCTGCCCGATGATGAAGTTGTTCATCCAGTTGGATGAGCCACCGAGTGCTGTGCCGTATGGACGGGTGGATAGGGGCCAGACCTCTGCGTTTGATGGTTAATTTGTTTCTTGGGTAGCTGGTGGAATGGATGAGGTTGGTTGCACATACCAGCGATCAAGATCCATGCACAAGGACCCCAGGAGTATCCAAAGTGGATGACGAAGAGCCACACCATGACTACGGCTGCCCATCCTGCCGCTCGGTGGTTGGCGAAATCGTCAATGTTCTTGGCTAGAATGACGGCGATGACGAAGTGGGAGAATGCCATGCCGAGAGCACCGACAGCCAGAACGGGTTTGCGGCCGAGTTGGTCAATGTACAGGACCGCGGGAATCGCTGTGACGGTGTCAGTGTTGTATTGATGCGATTAGTGGAGCAGGAAACTTACTAGCAATGAACATGACGATTCCGACAACACCGGTCGCGAGAAGTGACGTTGTGTTTCCTTCTAATCCAATTTGCTCGAAGATGGCGGGTGCGTAGTAGAGAATCTAAAGTTGGATTGCGCATTAGAAAACGTCCCAAAGTACCCACGTAGTAGATGCTGACATACCGCATTGATACCAGTCCACTGCTGGAAGAACATAGTGACAGTAGCAACAATGACCCTCTTGAACATAGCCTTGGTCTTGAACAGCGAGGCGATAGCCACGAACTGCAACTTGAAGATATTCCAGGTAGTCTGCTCACGAAGATGAGGGAATGCTTCAGCAACGGTGCGCTTCTCAAACATGGACTGCGCCTTGATTTCGAGGAACTCCAGCTCAATGAGCTCGTGGTCGATGGGCAGGTTACGAAGAGATGCGAGGTTAGCACGGGCCTCTTCTTCCCTGTCGTGATGCATCAACCAACGCGGAGAGAAAGGCATCCAGATCATTCCGATAATGAGAATTAAGCCTGGTACGAGTTGAATGCAGATGGGCACTAGCCATGACGCATTCGACTGGGTTTCCAGAGTGGTGCCGCCGATGTAGTTGGTTCCGTAGTTGATCCAGAAGCTGACCATAATACCGAATGTGATGGCGAGTTGCTGGAGTGCTACGAGAGCGCCACGGACCTCACTGTGCAGATTCAGTTTGATGTTTCGATATCCCGCATGGAAACCATGGTACTTACGGAGGTGCGCATTCACTGTTGTACATGGGCACAATGACTGACAGGCCACCAACGCCGATACCGCTATGAGACGTTAGTACAAACTTGAAGATACCCGGTTACGCTCAGACTAACGTGATGAAACGACCGGCCAGAATCTCCTCGTGGCCACCCGAGATGGCAGTGATTTGGACGATAACACCAATGAGGAAGATCCCCGTGGCGATCAAGATGCCGTACTTTCGCGAGGCTGCCTCGGCGACAAATCCTGACATGACGGCTCCAAACCAAGCACCGAGTTCCAGGATGGCTGTCAGCCAACCTTTTTTGGTTGGGTTGTCAATGTAACCGTCGGTTTCTTCTCCATGTCAGCGCGAGTAAGTTGCCAAGTAAGGGTTACATACGCGCTCCGAATGATGGCATTTGTAGAATTCCACTAAACATTCCCTGGTTGTATCCGTAGAGCACTCCACCTAAACAGGCAAACATGGCAATAAGAAAAACCTTTCCATTCTTCACAAGAGCTCTTGGTCCACTTGCGCCCATCAGCGCTTGTCGCCTTTGAAGCGCGACATCGAAGCCGGCTGAAGCGTTGCCTCCTCCAGCCATGGCGGTGCTGGGTATTCGAAAAGCCTTGGGTGTTTACGAGAAAGCTAGGATGAAGATGTCTGAGTACTACCCCAGGTTATTGGGAATCCTGCGGCACTCCGCTTGGATACCCCATCCTTATGTATGATGTGGAGAAGGCCGCCCGCCTACCCCCCATCACATATCATCCAAGATCCCGATGATAGGATCGCGGCAGTGTGGGGAACATTGGCGTCCCAACCCTACCCAGATCATCGGTTGCTCATAACCGGTAGATGCTCTTTAGCCCTTTAAGCATACCAAGGGTAAACGTCCCCTGGGCCGTATGTCGGACGCAGCTTGAATGCAGCCGCTAGAGTCCCACGAGAGAGATCATTGGGTAGAAATTGTAATGTAAGCCTTTGCCATCCTTGGCCTGCGGTTGCGGTTTGCGCTACATCCGCCACTTATGTCGTTCTTTCGCATTCAACGCAGCGCCAAGGCCTAATTGGTAGGCATTTAGGCTAAATAGCTGGCAGCCTGAGACTTCCCAATGGCCTTACCGAACGTCGTATACGCGGAAAGCCGACCAAGATCAAGCTCCGAGGACGATTTTTAACGGCTGGCACGGCAAATTCGATAGACGGGTCGGACTATGACAGAGCGAACTATTGAGCTCCGATCACGAGAGCGTCTGGCCATCATCCCTTCCCTAATGAAGACGAAGGGTGGCTAAAAAGCAGTTTGCTGGAGTCAGTGGCATGCCCGCTCGTCCCGACACCGAGACATGTGAACAAGAACTGGCCTCAGGGTTCGTTGTAACTCGTGGAGATAACATGCAAGCGTCAAGCCTCTCGAGAATAAACGAGCATAGTAGCTTCTGGTCTTTGCCGCGCTTGCGCAGAACAGAAACACGGGGCAACTTGTTCTATTGTTGTAGGCAGACACTGTAGGCGATGCATGCCTTGGATAGTGCGGGGATGCAGTGACTCAGCAGCGCGGCATAGCCTCACAAAAAGCATCAGAAATTTGTAGAGCCATAGGTTCGCAATGGAAGCCATCTGTACGCTTCATGCGATGTCAAGGGCTCAGCAGTAGCCGGGTGGTGGAGAATGGAGGCCCACGGGGAAGCAAGGCCCACGCGTGCCCCACGCGTTTCCCGGACGCGCCGTTGTCCTCGCCGAGGAAAGTTCTGAACAACCGTTTTCAACAACATCAGATCCAACCCCAACGCCCGGCATTTGTGTCATCGCGAATATCTTCAATCATGGGTGTATCGATTTTTCAACGGAAGCGGGACTTCGTGTACCTGATTTTCTTCATCGTGCACTTGCCTGTAATGCTGGGTGAGTGTTAACTCCTTCCGCATCTTCTCCACCAGTCCGGACCCTCCTTAATCAGCATCGCCTTCCCGTGACACCACGCACATCATTACTGGCCAATCCGCCTGATACCACACTTTGCGGCCTCACGTGATACCAAACCGGCTTTCAAGGTTTCTTTCAGCCTTCATTCTGCTTCCCCCTTCTGTCACCCCGGCAGCAGGATTCCCTACGCTCCAAGCTCTACGACAGTGCATCCCTACATGAATCTCTTCCCTATCAAAACCGAAAACACGATGACGCACATCCGGGTAAACCAAATAATCAGAAAAACTCACTAACCAACCACAGCATTCGACCTAACAGGCTACTATCCCATCCAGATAAAACCCCTCTGGATGTCTTCCCTCCGCGACTGGTACATATCGACCTACGGCGACCGTTTCTTCTACAATGCTCCTGCCTGGTTCCCCATCCTTACCTTCCTGGAGTTAGTTTACCACCTTCCCCTCACTATCTGGGCAATCCCCGCCTTATTGCGCAGTGACCCTCGCATCCCGCTCGCTCTGCTAGTCTTTGGACTTGAAACGAGCCTGACGACACTTGTCTGCCTCGGCGAGATGTTGAGCTGGGAGGAATTGAGTGCGGCGCAGAGGGGTATGCAGGGACTGGGGGGAATGTACGGCGGGTACTTGGCTGCTGGTAAGTTTGAAGCATGTGGAATAGAGTGAAGAGGCGTGAGAAGTGGTGGCGAATGCATATAAAAGGGCTAACTTGGTTCAGGTATCTTCATGTCGCTTGACTGCTACGCGAGGCTGGATCAGATGATTGCGAAACAGCACCGGGGTCTGGAACCAGTGACCAAGAAGAAGTTGTGAGTCCACCGCAACATCTCCGTGTGCAGGTCTCGTGTTTGTGGACGCCTTTCCCTATCATAGATATGGCTACGAGGCGTTCACAAACATTGGCAAGCCTCAGGCTGTCTCTTCACCTTTTGGAAAGATTGGAACGGCCAAAAGAAAACGCCACGCCGCAAAGAGAGGCAAGAGACTCACTGGATTTGAAAGTTTCATAAATTCATCATATCTCAAGGTGGCAATAGAACATATACCCAATGAAAGCCTCAAACAAGTACGCGTACAGTAATCAGAAGTAACGTTATCGTCCCACGCCCCATACTCCGTCTCGTTCCGTACACCATCTTCTGTGTAATGTGCATAACCGTAGAGCCATAATCGTGGTGCCACCATCAAGGCGACATCTGACGTATATCCAAACGCCATGTGTCGCGCATTATCATACGTATACCCACCCAAACGCCGAAACACCATAAGAAGAAAGCCAAGAAGAAACCGAGAGATTTTTTGTAAAGAGATGACTGAAAAGGTGAGTCATGAAACACATCAAGAGTGGAGAGAGAGAGAGATGATGATGCGGCATCGGCACCAATGTCGTGTACAGAGGTGATTGGAGGTAAGTCGCGACACGTTGCTCAGCAGACGCATTCACCAGTAAGGAGTACAGTTTGCTTTGCTGGACTCGAGAAAAGTGGTGTCCGACAGCAATGGTGTACAGGAAGCAGCAAAGTCTGGTTCAGCCAATTTAGTGGCGTACCACCTGTGCTTCTGCGTGTATCGATAGGCCGTACATGAAAGCTGCATGTCGAGAGTGCCTCCATTGCGCAAGTCGAACACCGTGGAAGATACCGATCCTCTGAGTGCCATTATCGTCCGTGAGAGGCTGTGTCGAAGACTGCGAAAAGTGTGTGGTGGTCGTAATCGCGGTTGCGTCGAAAATGGAAACGTTCCGAACAGAGAAGAGACACTCCAATGGAGAAGATGTTTTCTTTTTGTAGTTTCTTTTTCTTCTTTTTTTTGGTTCAGTGTTTGTTGACTCCACGCTTGTTAATAGAAGACCCGAATATTCTCTTCGTCTTCATCATCCTGAGCCAACTGCGCGAGGTCATTGACGACCTTCGCCTTTCCAGATCTCTCTTCAAAGTCCTCACCAAGTCTCATCACGCAGCTGAACGCCACGTTCCAGCCATTTACGCCCGACGCGTAAAAGGCTTCAGCCACCGCAGCATCACGGCTACCGCACCGAATCATGCTGTAGATCTTGTGTCCGTTGAAGTGGGCCCCACGTACAAAAGGCTCGCGCGCTTGAAAAGTACTCAGGATCAAGTAATAAGCCAGCGAGGTATTTTCCAGTGCCTCTTCCTGCTCATCAGTGCACCGTCCGCAGATTCCAGTATAGCTGGGCTTTTCCGCATGGCTGGCGGCGCACTCATACACATTGTTGTCGAGCGGAGTGGTCATTGGAGCGGATGCCCATACTGTAGGTGTTTCAAGACTGACAGGCCTAGCTTGAACCATTGAGAGGAGTTCAGGAACGCAGTGGTTTGGGTCCGCGTTCTTCATGCTCAAAAACGCCCTAGTCGGCTTCTCGTACCAGACCTCGGTGCTTCCGAACCTGAGAAGCCATTCATACTCCTTGTATTCTGCCGCGGTGGCTTGGTGGCGTGTGACCAGAACGTTGCGCCGACATGGGGTAATTCTGATAAGCTGACTTTCGATACAGTGGGTAGACTCATCCGAATATTGTGTCCGTATGAACTCGTTTGGCGTTTCGATTTCTATGTCCGGTTTGAACGAAGACTCGAAGTGCAGGGGAGCGGGCGGAGGGGGAGGAGGTGGTGGTGGTGGTGGCGGCGGCGGTGGGGGAGGCTGAAGAGAATTAGAAATCAGACATATAAAAAGCAATTCTTCGACATACAGGAGGTGGTGGAGGAAAGGCGGCCGGGAAGTGCATAGGCTGTTGTTTACCAGTAAATGGTGGAGGCTATGTATATATTAGTCTATTTCTCTCTCGTCAGTTCGATGCATGCTTATCTTACCGGTGGAGGAGGAGGAGGAGGAGGAGGAGGGAGAGGTGGAAGCGGACAATGCCGAATCGAACGGTCGGCTAGCCTCTGGCTCACTGGGACTACAGAGCCGTTTGGTTCGGACCCAAGGTATCGTCTTGTGGGCGGATGCTCCGGATTGAGATTGTCGCGGGTTAGCTCTCCTTCCTTTGCTTTGAATTCGGCGTGCTGGTCGTTCTGTGTTGGAGGTTGAAATTCTCTCGCATTACAGAAACGGCCTTTTGGTGAACCTAACCTTGAGTATAAGCATTTTCCAGTATCAGAGGCAGCATGCAAAACTGTACTATATGGGCCATAGTTGCTAAGACCACTGGAGTCCACTTCATGGGGCTTCAGGGCTGTAGTATTGCCATTTTTGGCCGGTATTCGAATGCCTCGTTCGTCGGAAGTGCATCGGTCAGGCTGTGAGTCCTTCGAGGAAGACGAGATGATACACATCGAGGGCCCGTTTTCGACCAGAACCAAATCGTCGTCCATGAAGTCTTGGTTGACAGGCGAAGGTAATGAAGACGAGGTGTTTGATCAACGGAAGTTATCGGTGCGTCTAGGCTCTTAATAGCTGGGAGGAGTAAAAACAAATCAGAGGGCCCACGCTTAGAATCGGAGACGAATAAACACCCTGAGTTTGAGACTCCAAAGCCGATTCACCGTTCGAAACCAAAAGACATTCAGGTCCGCGGAAACACTAGGTGCCTCAACGGAATTAGTGAGGCAATGCAATTGTGGTATGTAGAAAGGCTAGGATTTAGAGCTCTCCCCAACCATCTGACTGCGAGCCGATACCCGTTTGAATAGCTCCACGTCATCGTTGCATGATAAGGCGCTTTATGTCGTACATGGCTGTTCCACACTGTTGTTTTATTAGAGCAATGCTCTAGGCATGCTGAGGGTTTCCTGTTACGCATTGACAAATGCTACAAGAACCGATCAACTGTAAGGATGAGTCGAGGCTGAAGAGGTAGGATCGTTGGCATACTGCCACGGTGTCAGTTGTGCTCCAAATGCCTCACCTATTTAGCGTGATGCCTCACTCTTTGATTCGTGAACAAAATTCTACAGACTGCATGCTACATATTGCTTCTCAAATAGAAGACAGGTGACGCGTCGCATGAAGTGAAGCGGAATGTGCAGGCATCGGTCAGGTGGAGCCGATGGAGGGCGAACGACGAGAACAGCGTACCGGAGACACGGTTATTCGGTGATAGGGAGCGTACAAGTTTCTTTCATGGGCCGAGTCGACTTCTCAACGAGTGACACGTCTCCTGCCTTACTTTCGAGCTGTACAGAGACGCCGCTATCCTGATCCGGGACTGCCACAGGAATACATTCTTGGAGCAGAAGTAAAGACTCGAGATTTGAAGAGAAGCGCGATAAGAATTATCCGCTTGTTATTGGGTGTCTGCTCTGTGCTAGAGTCCGGGACCATCGGAGATGACGAGTGACCCAAGGGACTGGAGTTTCGTACAACGAGGGAGGACTTGATCCAAATTTCCAGTAGCCAGTATAGAAATCAAGTGATTTTTATATTCTATGAGAAGCTCTGTGGGATATCTTTACAGGTGTTACGGTCCTGCCAGCGGCTTGATTGTGAACAAGATTATGGTTCTCTCCAGTATTACCGGTAATATTGGCTCTCATTCTACTGGGGGCCATATAGAGGGTAAGTCGTGCCGAAGAAATGCAAGGGAGGTGTGATTCATTCCGCAGCTTGCATAATGGGTAGGCCGCAGGTTACACCGCTTATCTGGAGTGCATTCTAAAAGGCGGTCAGTGAGGGTTGAAAGATCAAGCCTAGTAACCTATCCCAAAGTTACAAGGTAAAAGAGAAGAACAGTATCGTGAAAAACGCGGAAAACAAGACTGGACTGAGGTGCGGTTGGAGAACACGGCTATGTAGGTACGGGTATGCTCCTCGGAATGAGGCTTCACCGGAAGCCACGCCAGCGGGGAAAAATCCGGAACATGAATGGACAATGGAAATGTAATGAAAAGAGGTATTATGGTAGATAGGAGGCGGTCTTTGAACAAAAACGACCAGTAAGGAAGGTACTCGGAAGAGATGAGCCATCACATGCGTCACCGAGCTGAGGGCTTTATGGCTGCCGTCGAAGGGATATACGATAATGTGACCTGGAGATACAATTCATGAAAGAGGGAAAGCCCATAGAGCGAAGAGAGTAATGAGGAAGAGAAGACTGAGCGAGAATCAGCGTGGGCCGATGACCTATATGCCTATGTGGGTACCAGGGAAGGGCCCAGAACCTCTGTCTAATTTAGTATTGTGGGGAGGAACACCTTTGGATCAGGACCGGTGTCTCAGACTGTACATATGGAATAGGTCAATGGTTGGTCGACAAACCACAATGATTGGAATGTCTGGGTGTGCTTGGAGGACACTGCGGGCACAACGGTCCGGAAGGAGCGTACCGGACAGCCGCCTAGCGTGCAGCTCGATGCCTTAGGCAGCGCGTGTACTAGAGCCTGTGTACAGTAGAATGTCCAACGTCTAAATAAATAGAATATATCAAATAGGAATGCAACCATCACCTTGATATTCACGTGCCCCGAAACAGCTAGCGTGCCAAGATCCCCAGGCGTCATCGTAGCTTCCCAAGCTCGCGACTCCACACCAGCGGCATCCCGACATCTCCAGCTCGCCGTTACGCCACCTACCCGAACGACCGGTCCAAATTCTGCGCATAGACAATCGTCGCGTCACCTTCTATCCAGCATCCGGTACTTCCCACAACCGGGGCAACACCACTCCTACAGCATTCAAACCATGGCGAACGGGTACACATCAAGAAACATGTGACTGCAAGATGGGAAAGCTAATACTCGCAGCTGGGCCCCCATCATCGGCCTCATCGTCGTCGTCATCTTCTGCGCCGCATCCTGGGTCCTAGCGCCAAAGGGTGAAAACCAGACGTACGTTCACCGCACCCTCCCTTCGCCCAAGGCCGCAACCACGCCTTCCAAGCCCTGTCTCCGCATCAAGCACTCTTTAGAGAAGTCCACGGCTTCATCAGAGAAGCACCGTGACGCCACAGGAGGCGGCAGGCGCGTACATTTTGCCAGCCATGATACCCGCATCTGCGCTGAGGACAGCGAGCCCCGTTCCCTGTATATACCCGAGAAGAGGACTTGAGGAGCAGATTTGGAGGCACCCGAAAATAGCAAGGAACGCTGGCTAACGAGTCCGGATAGGGTTTGGCGATCTACTCTCGTGCTTTCTGCTGCTGCCATGTATATCATGTGGGCTATTACCTTCCTCGCACAACTTCATCCGCTCATCTCGCCTGTACGAAACGACTTGCGACCGGAGTATAATGGGGGACGCTAGCGTGTTGGATTATATTTAGATGCGCAGTGAATGCAATCCGGCGTGCGGGAAGGGGACTCGGGATAGTCAGAACCAGGCGATAAGAAGTGTAGTGCACGCCGAGAGGCTGCGCCACGGAAGGAAGTGCTATGCGCAGAGGGACAGTCTAAAGGCGTCGAGCATGAAGGGTTGGTTTTGAGCATGTCAACTCTGACGCGCATTTGCACACTTGGTCTGGCGCATTACGGAACTTCTTTTAGGCTTGCTTGTACAAATATCAAACGGGGTATCATATTATGCTTTGAAGTCATCGACCCAGCATCTCATCTGCTTTCTGTGTTAAGAAGCACTTGTCAAATCCCCTGCCCAGTCCCAGAAAGAGCCTGCTACCGTCCACTCGCTCAAATATCCTTCCCACCCCGTTCCTAGCCCAGCCGCGCGCAGTATCCCCCATCCCACAAGCGTTCTCATCCCTGCCCCGACCCCAACCAGTATGCCAGCCCTGAGATAGCCACAGTCCATGAGTATCTCCAGCGCCGCAATATTATTCACAATAACCGCCCAGCTAACCGCCGTCGCCGAGCTCGGGAGATCATAGTCCCATATAATAAGCAAGATGGGGAAAAGCTTCGTGCAAGAAGACACCAACAGCGCCGTCGACAAAGGCGTCGGCTTAGTAAAATGCGGTATACACCTCTGCCACAGTCTCCTCGCCGCACCAGGCAAATAAGTCGGATTATAAGCGCACAGCAGTCTGATGGGGAGGTGGAAGGCCAAAGTACACAGCGTGACCAAGCAGAGAAAGAACAGGTACTGCAGGCCCAGCGGATGGGCCTGCAGCACAACCGCATTCGTTATGCCATCGTGCGGCGGCGCAAGCGGACTCGCAGACGAAACGTTGGTATGGGGCGCGAACCCGGTCGGCGAAGACGAAGGATGATACGGCGACGAAGGCGGCAGGGGAAGTTTTTCTATCCTCGCCCACGTCAGATAGACGTCGAAGAGTAAGAGTAGGGTTCCCAATCGGAGGATTGATCGCTGTAATGCAACATCACATTAGCCTTCCCTGCTTCCAATCCTCCCAACCATGTATTTAGCTAGCCAACCACTCACGTCAAACCGGTCATCCCCCCTCTCCAGCCGATTAAACAGCAAATGCCGATACACCTCCGCTTTAATCAACACCAGGTCGATGAAGAGCACTACGAAATCGTGCTCAACGTATTTGTCCGCGAATTTCTTGCACACGGGACATTGGGTGAGGCGCACGCCTTTGCCGAGCGCCCGGTCGTCGGCTTTGGAGTAGGTTGTGTAGAGTGTGCGCACGGGGGTGCGACATGAGATGCAGATGGGCATTGCTGTGGGATGGCGTGATGGTGAGATGGGGTGGATGGATGGATGGATGGATGGATGGATGAATGGATGCGAAGGGATCACATTGTGCGTTGATAGGAAGAGCCGGGGAGAATGCGGTGCGTGGCGGGTTGTGGTGGTGAAGGAGCGGGTAGGTGGAGGGACGATGCACGCACGACGCGGTGACGATGTTTGGGGAAAGCGGCAAGGGCGGGGATTAGCATGTGAGGGGGGCCTGTCTTTCCCATGTCCGGAACCGACATGCTGCTACCACTTGAACTTTTACACAGACTACGCAACCAATCTCTTCTTTCCAATTACGATATCTTCGATTCAAAAAAGAAAGAAAAAAAAATAAAGCTAGCGCTGGCTGGCTTTCTCTTATGTCCTACATACAAGATTTGGTGCTGTAATACAATTCATGCTTTTGACGCCAGTCCCCCCCAACCCTCCCATTATACTGATGATGCACCTATTCAACGCCTCGCGCTGCAAGAATGGGAAACAGACACAGAACCGAAATACACTCAATCATCGTTCCCGGTATATCTTTCACAATGTCCCAACTACAAGTTCTCCTAATGTCGCATGGTGCGATTAGCGCGCAGCTTCTTCAACAACGGCACTCATGTCCCGGGCTCTCTGGATCCATGCTTGATCGTCCATGTCCCGTCCGAGAACATCGCTGCCTAGGATGATGCGCATCACCTCAGCTAGGCCGATGGCATTCTCGGGTCCGCCGAATAGTGCACCTGTTCGTCTGCTGACGGTAGCCCATTGCTCAACGAGATAGACGATCCACTTGACGAGCAGCTTTCGGTTACGGCCCGCGAATGGCTGTTCTTGTGCATACCATAGTGCCTCAAGAGTAGCAACCAGTCCCTCAAACGGTGCGTTGAGCCTAATGAAGACGTCGATTGGCCATGTCAAGTTGGCGTTCAGCGCTAGGCTTTGCGCATTGGGCGCGTTCGCGTCGTGGACGTAGAACTCCAAGTCGTACTGGAGGATTAGTTGCAGGACAATATTCACAGGGAAGACGTTGTCGTTAAGGTTGGTGCGGTGGCCGAGGTCCTCAACCTTCAATGCAACAATCTCCCAAGGTGCGCCCTGACCATCTGCGACTGCGTTGCGATGAGTTTGATCAATAAGGTTGGTCCATGTTGAGCGAATATCGGGCACGCTGCGGTAGTCGGCAGCATGGTAGATGAGGAGGCAGATGTCGTAGTATCCTGCTTGGTCGGCGTAGTCATGGTAGAGCTCGTCAAGAGGGTGGATTTGCCCGTTGAGATGCTCGATGACGTCTTCTCTCCGCTTGCCAACGAGACGCTCATCGCCCTTGATTCTTTGCAACACATCATCTTGGATGTTGGCAATATCAAGATGATCGCTGATGTTTCGCAGCAATTCTTGCCTCGATTGCCGGTTACGTACTCCGGTTTCAGAGAACCCAGTCATGCGCGTCGAAGCATTTGCCTTGGCTCGTGAGAGATATTCTATCCTCTTCTCTAGAGTCAAGGGTAGGGTGCTCTTGGCAAGCTGGTATTGTGTCTCGGCCGCACTCAGGTAGTCGTTGTAGTGAGCGTAGTAGCGCCATAGTAGGTCAGCATGAGCTAGGTTCGTCTCTGAGCTTTGGCGCAGGTAGTCGACTACGAATGGCGAGTTGATTTCTAGCAATCGCTCGGCCCATCCATTTTCCATGTACCAGTCATACAAGTAGTTCTGGAAGACTTCGTCGTCTGAGTTGTTGATCTGCTCGTACGCTTCGTGCTTGCGGCGGGTGACTTGTGAGATGACGCCATCCGGTACGGGTCCCTGGGTATTGTAGGCATGGTCAACAGCCTCGATCACGTTGCAGACCAAAGTGTAGCAGGAGGCGCGTTCTTCGTAAAAGTGACGTCGTGCATCGTTCGCATCGCCAACTTGATCACGAGCGTCTCTCACCCAAGACAAAGCCTTGTTGCCGCGGTCCCACTCCTGTGCAACTTTGAGTGCAAGTCTGATAGCACCTGGATGGCGTGTTAGCAATGGTTAGAACGTACGGCTCAAACTAGCTTACCAGCATAGAACTCGAGCTGAATGTATTGGTTAACAGTCGCAGACAAGTTCTCGTGGCTCAGGCTCTTTGCCACTTGCTCAAACAGTCTCAAGCTGTCGTTGAGCAGGATACGCCCACGCTCAGCGTTTGCACCAATGTCTGCCGCCTTCTTCAAACTCTCTTGCGCCTTGAAGATAACGACATCATCTGAACTGCAGAAGCTGCCACACTTCCTCCGGAGAGCCTCGGCGACTGATTCGACATTCGAACCCTTGGTGATGTTGCGGTTGACGATAGCTTTGACTAGCTCCCTGGCAATTTCTCTGCCCTCCTTGACGGAGAAGAGGCCTTGAAAGGTGAGTTGACGCACTCTTCCTTGGAGCTGGGGATCCGGTAGCAGTACTAGAATGTCTTCTAGACGTTCCTCAAAGAGTACGAGAACGAAAGAGATGCCCTCGACGATGTTGTTGATCATGTGCAGCAGGCTGGTGAGAGCTCTATTCTCGCCCTGTAGTTCAACTTCCTCTTGCCGAGATGATGCGCGTCCCAAAGCCTCTGGGCCAGCCAAGCCTTCGATGAACGACTTGTTCGATTCCAAAAATTCTTGGAGTTGGGCCAAGCAGCGTTGCACCTCCTGCAATTTGGTGATTTTGTGTGTTGATGTGAGAGCGGGTCCGGTTGGGGTCACGACCTCTGTGATGATTGGAGAGTTCCAGATAGAGCGCACGATACGCGACACGTACATCGCAATACCATCGTGTCGTGGTGATGCGCGGACGTTTTCAACGCTTAGGCCCTCCACAGTCGCACTCTCCGTCAAATGTGCCTTTCCACCAAACTCGATGAAGACTCTGCGAGCAAAGTCCAAAACTTCAGGATCCGTGACCTTGGCAATTCGTGAGTCCGGTCCAACATCCGAACCTTGGCCGCATGCGACAGCCAGAGCGGTTGCCGACGTCTCAGCAAGACCGTACTGCTTCGCAAGCTTACGGATATCAGCCTCGGCGCCTTCGTGACCTCCAATCTTGACAATGGAAGCAAAGATGTCCACCAGTCTCCTCCGTCGAACCGTTTCGATACCGTTGGATGTGATAATGGCGTACTCGCATAGCGGCTTGTCGAACTGGGTGGAGAGCTCGTTGCCGAAGCCCAGGGGTTCATTCCTCGCTGAGAAGGGTTCTGATACCAGGCCGATATCCTGCACTCTTCCGACAAGCTCTGTGAACAGACCGGTCTCAGTGTACCGGGGAGGCTCTGAGCTTTCCCGCTGACCGAGTAGTCCTGAGTGGGGCGCGGAAACGAACATGTGGTGGTTGGGGTCGTTTGGCGATTTGAGGACGAAGGAGAAGAAGGCGCCAGGCGCATATCTGGTTCCAAGTTTAGTCTCGCGAAGCCACCTCGACTCGAATCCAACCGCTGAGCCACCTTGGTATGGCTGTACTTGTGTCGAACTGCTCTGTTGCGAAGGTTGGCCGTCGTTTGGCGGGAAGCGGATGTGCCGTAATTGCATACTGCTCGGTGCACTTGTGGTGTTTGCGCTCCATTGTCCTCCAGATGTTGTGCTCAGGTACAATCTGCAACCCGACGATGTGATGGCCATTAGAGATAGGTTGTCCGCCTCGGTGCTCGAGATGGGGCTCAGACTGACAATCTGCATCTTATCCAACACGCCCGTTGGCCTTACAATGTGCCCACACATGGTCTCAATCTGTGTGCGCGTTCGGGTCAAGGCGCTCTCGAGTACATTCGGTGCGCGCATGTAGTAGACCTTGATGGTTCCGTTGGTAGAGAGCGTGTATAAGACGCTCCTGCTATCGTCAATGACCATCTCTTGGATGCCAGCTTGTCGGGTCGGTCCGTAGAAGGGCAATGCGGGTAGGCCAATGGAAGTGGTGACGTGGTTCGTTTTGCTGCATTTGCTGGAAAACCACTTGTCCTCCTGTTGGTAGTTCAACTCGTATACGTCCTCGGTCTGTCCGTCACCAAAGAATATGCGTCCTGTCGTGCTCGAGCCGGCAATTGCGGTTACGTTGATCTTCCTGACCGAGGTTGACAGGCCTGTGCGGTACATTGTGATGCCGTGAACACCCTCCGAGCCTCGCTGGCACTCTACGGCAATCAAGAAGATGTCTGACACGGTCGCGACAACTAGGAGGTATTCGATGGTGGGCACAAAGACACCCGCACGCGGCTTGACCAGTTTGACGCAGGTGATGTTGCTCGGCTGCTCCTCGAAACCGACGAGCTCGGGGTTTGGATGGGTGTAGTCCCAAAGGTAGACCTGGTTGTCCACGACGACCCAGGCGTGGTTGATCTCGGCGAACAAGCCCATGCTCGTCGACATTTGCGTGTGGTCGACCTGCTCGAAGACGGCCTCGGGGAGCTTGTAGGATCGGAGTTTCTGGAAGGGCGCCCATGCCTGGCCGCTCGGTATCTCGTATTCACCAGAGATGCCCTCTGTTCCGTCTGATTAGCATCTCAGCCGTCTTCTCCCGCTGCCGCCCGACTACTCACGTCCGATATACGCTTCCAGAGCTGGAAACCTGTTGTCCCTATCCAACATGCTGTTGATGGTGCGCGATGCGCGATCTATGGGGCTCTCTGCCGGCGGTGCAGGCAATGCTTGCTGTTGCTGCGACTGTGGTTGCGACATGGTGGCCGGTCGTGTGAAGCCAGGCCGATTGGGCGCAGGCGTGTTGACAAAAGCGCCGGGGGTTGGGCGCTGCGGCGTCGCGGGCGCCATCTGGAAGGCCATGATGGGCTGCGTGTGTGTGCGTGTGTGTGTGGTGTTGAAGGGTTGCGCTGGTCGCGGCTCGGCGAGAGCGAGCTTCAGGTCAAGGTTGAGGAGACGCGCGGGCGATATGACGTGCACATTAGCTGGGCGCGGTTATTGAGATGAGGAGATGGCAACAAAGACGCGCAGATGAGAAGACTGAAAAACGAGGATTGGGGCCCGGGACCACTTCGCGACGGTGAGGCTCAAGCGCAAGCTGCAAAAGTGACGAGCGACAACAAAAGGTTGTGCTTGGCAAAAGACAGGGATCACTAGCTGTTCGCGTCTGAGCGCGTTTTGATTCCCCAAACTTTTTGATAGTCTTCGTTGTGCCGCTCACGACGCTTTTGACACGGCTGCTCCTTGTTTGAGGCTTTCGCCTGGGGACTCATATCCTATCGTGTTGACCGCCCGCCCGCCCGCCCGCCACACTCACCATCGCCATGTCTCTCTTCCGTGCCACATTCCTGCAAAGGCAGCTTTTTGCGCCTGCCCGCCTCACGTGCATCCGCCATGCCTCCACTTCGACGCCGGAGAACGTTGTGCTCCCCCGGCTGCAGTCGGACCTCAAGATTGCCATGCGCTCCAAGAACAAGCCTGCCCTGAACACCATTCGTGCATTGCAAGCCGAGATCATCAACGCTTCGAAGACGGCCAAGCCCATCACCACCGACGGCGCCCTTTACTCGTTGATCCAGAAGCAGATCAAGTCTTCTTCGGCCTCCCTCGACGAATTTCGCAACGCAAAGAGGGACGACCTGGTCGAGAAGGAGCAGCTGCACTTGGATGTGCTGAAGAGCTACGCCGACGAAATCCCCACTGTCAGTGAGACGGAGATTGATTCGCTGGTGGCGAGCGTGGTAGAAGGCCTGGAGGAAGGCAAGAGGAACTTCAACAGTGTCATGGGCAGAGTAATGGGAGGGAGCAAGGGCCGGCCGCTGGACCTCGAGTACGTTACGAAAAAGGTACAGGAGGCTGTAGGCGCGAAATGAGTGGGCTGATGTATCACGACCAACATCATTGGACGACCTGTATGAATACTGTATATATCACGACATAGATTACCGATACCGCTCTTGATGAAATTGGGCCGGAAAAGACTCGGCTGGCTTTCCGCATACTGCGCATGTGCCCACACAGCAGCAACTTCCTCCAACGTGTTGGATATAGCAGGGCCGATGCTGGCACCAGTCAGACTTGATAAGAAGTGTCTCGTGGGGTCCCGCTGCTGCCAGCATGTGTGCCCGCGACCATGACAGCTTGGACAACCCAACGTCGCGGGGCATCGTTGGGAGCGTCAAAAGAACCCCACTTGTTTGCAATAACGCCGACGATGTTGCATTAGGTGTTGTGGCTGAGAGCGAACTAGGCGGATAACTGCGCCGCGGCCCACATGCACCCGGTGAATCTTCCAAGATCGGTTCCATCTGACGTCACCCGCAGTCTAGGACACTGCACGGCGGGCATGCATCCCATCCGATGCAGATGGCATCGGTACCTCAGCCGTAAGGATAGCCTGGACAGAGTCGTGCCTTTTGGGCGGCAGAAGAAAGCCTCTGTCTCTGCTGGCCCTCGTCGTCGTGCCGGCGATGCAGAGGAGCCCGCAAGACAGCGAACATGCCCAACGACGGCGCCCAAGTCTTCTCCAACTCACATGAAACTGTACCACGGGGAAACCAGTGACAAATGAGAGACTAACGAGCTGAAGAGGGTCAGGGGTGCCGCCCGCCAGTCATGTCACGCTCCAGCGCCCAGGCCAGATGCAGGGAGCGCAGCATGGGCGAGCGCCGATGACGAAGCCCGTCGCAAATCCGGCATGTAAAGTTGGTTGCACCCACACACCATGGAATCTCCGGAGAGCCTGGAATCCAAGTCTTTATATTCCTGCTAATCCACTTGATCTGCCGCCATCTGTCTCCCGCGTCACTGTCGCTGGCTCTACAGTAAAAGCCCTCGTCAGGTTTAGCCATCTTCTCGGATAGACAATCGGCAGCCCCGCACCACACTACCTCATACATCATCAGTCGCGAAGCAGCAAGCCGCACTTGACCGCACAACCATGTCGGCCTATCGCTCCTCGACGGGCAATCTGGATCGCTTTGAAGAGCCGCCTCGCGGTGGTGAACGATGGGATCGCGACAGGTTTGAGCGCATGAGACGAGGCGGCGGCGGCGGTGGTGGTGGTGGTGGTGGTAGCATCGCTGGTGGCAGTAGCCGCGGCCACCCCGATGACTACGACCACTTCCGCTTCCAAGAGCATGACCGCTACCCTGGAGGCCACCGCGATATCGACATCCATGAAGACCGCTCTCGACGAGGACCACCTGTCATGGAAAGAGAGCGATACCACGAACATGATCGCTTCGACCGGCCTCCGCGCAGGGCCCCAACCGAGCTGTTCCATGAGCCTACACCATCCGAAATCGCCAACCAGGCCCTTGCGCCCTATCGTCGCAGGTCTGTCGTTGACCGAGACATTGACATCGATATCGACATTAACGAGCGGCGCCACGCCCCTCGCCCGCCCAAGCCAGCGCGCCCGCAGTACATTCGCCGCCAATCCTCACTTGACACGTTTGATCGCCGGCCTATGCCGCGATACGGCGATGTCGAGCGCATCGAAAGGTATGAGAACCACGAGTACCGCCCGCCAGCCAATGTGCCCATTCCACTCCCCATCCGCGAGCGCCGCCGGTCGCCCCCTCGTCACTTCCACGACGAAGACGATTTTGAGGAGATCAGATACGATGACCGCGGCGGAAGGGGCCGGGAGCGAGAAGACTACCGGGAAGTCGAAGTACATCGCGAGAAGAGCCGAGTGCGCAGAAGCAAGAGTGTAGCCGCCAAGTCTACACGCAGCTCTTCCATCTCCAGCTTTGAGGAAATCCAGCCTTCCCGAGCAACCTGGGGCAAGAAGGGCAAGACAAGACTTCCAAAGCGCTTGGTCAAGAAGCAGGCTGTTATCGACCTCGGCTATCCATTCGAGGAAGAGGTACGCCATTCACTTCGTCCGTTGAGCTGTCACTGATCATAACAGGATGACTTCATCATCGTTACCCGAGCCCTCGAAAAGGAGCACATTGACGAAGTGATCAAGATCAGCGAGTCTTACAAGGAGGGTACGTAGACCAGACTCCACCCAAGGCATTCTCTAACAACCTGCAGAGAAAATCACTTACGTGTACGAGGACAACGTGGAGGAACCCCCACCACCCCCAGCGTCCGTTGCGCCGCCAGCATCCGTGGCACCACCCCCTCCTCCTGCGGAATACCACCCTCCTCCACCTGCATCTGTTGCCCCACCTCCACCACCACCAGTGCAATACGCGCAACCTCCTACCGTGGTGTACGCCCAGCCACCGCCATCTCACCATGCGCCATCCGTCTACGTACCATCAGAGCGTGCTCCATCCCCATCAATTCACGAGCACGAACGTTACGTAGAAATCGACCGCTCAGCTGCCATCCACGGTCCAGCCACCAGCTTCCTTCCAGAACACCGCCAGCTCGTCCGCCGAGACGACCGCCGCTCCGAGCGGGAGATCCGCGAAGAGATCCGCTCCCTGGAAGAGGAACGCCGTCTCCTCAAATACGAGCGCGAAGGCGACCGCGAGTATGAATTCATTGAGCGTAACCCCCGCAAGGAAGTTATGCGCGTTGATAGAGACCGAAAGGGTAGGTTAGCCCTTGTTCGCTCGGCCCATTAAAGAACGACTCGTTGATTTTCCATGGTTATAGTAGTCCGAAAGGATCGACCCAACCCCAAGATCGTGGCGCTGGCTATGGGCACCCTGTCTTGAGTGGCTACTTTCAATCCCTTTTTTCTGGAGCTGGGACACATTTCTTGAAACAAATTTCACGACAAATCTGGCAAGGTTGTAACGGAGTGCTGGAGTAATCTTCCATTTCTGTTTTGTTTTCTTCACGATTTACGGCCGGATATTATTCGATTCTTTCTTCCTTTCTTTTTTTCTCGCATACTACTTTTATGTCATGCTTTTCCATCTAGGGGGGAAGGCGCACACTATAAAGGCAAATCCTCATAACGGATCTCTTCCATGTGTCTCAAAGACAAGCAAAGACGAACTTTTATGTATGATAGTAAAGAGATTTTAACGAATATCACGATACCACAGATCGCTTGCTACATTCACTACCAAAAGCCTGTGTCATGAGAACAATCAATGATCTCGAGTGCACAACAGAGAGAAACAAAAACATCTGTACGTTTCTGTTCCATGCCCAATATCAAATAAATGCATCCCGAGTCTACTTCTAGTGGTGTGCTAGACAAAAAGCAATCGCGCATTACATCATTTTCCTCCCACTTGTCGACCCTTTCCAGGTGTCTTCCCCAGTAGAACCACATCCCAACCCACCCCTCACAAAGCACGAGTATCAACCTCGAAAATCGGTCCCGTGTACAACTTCCTCGCGAAAAGAAAATAGTACGTCACGCTGAACAGCGCAACGCCTCCCGTCACCACACCCGCCCAGTTCATATGCGCCAGATCGGGGCTAGCTTGGCTGGGCCAGAAGCTGAAGAAGATGATGAGAACAAGGTAACAGATGGCTACGACGTTATTCGCGACTCCCAACGCGCCTTTGAGTTGCCACGGGCCCCATGTTAGATTGCGGTCAAACGCCTCGTCTACATCCGAACTGTTGGTGATGGTGATTGGAGAAGAGTTCGGATCGTCATCGTTCAAATCGCCGCGGAGACGGCGCCAGAGGAGCAGGCCGAGAGCGAGTAGGTAGGAGAGGTAAAACCCTTCTAGGACGAGGGAGATTGTTCCGTTGAAGGCTGCGCTGTTGCCAATGTTGATAAGGGCGAGCAGCGCGGCAAAGCCAGTGACGGCAAGGATGGAGACGACGGGTATGGTACTGCGTTTATCGATCATGCTCAGAGCGTGGGAGAAGGGGAGCCCGCGGTCACGCGCAAACGACCACGTCATTCGCGAGGCTGCGGCGAGACAGCCCATTGCGCTGCAAAACTCAAGCAGGACAATTATCGCCACCATTACGCTGGCCCCGGCTTCTGAGCCTACTGCGTGGTGAAAGATATGCAGGAAAGGGGCCGTCCGCGCTCCCTGGTCTTGTAGCAGAGCTGGAATGTCTTGTGCGCTGAAGAGCAGGGCGAACAGCATTCCGAGTGCCAAAGTACCGTTGATGACGAGACTGAGAAGCATTGAGCGTGGGACATCTGTGCTTGCGTTCCGTACTTCTTCAGACATCTGTGTCTGTTAGCATTGACTTGAGAGGCAATGTCACCAAACTCACGTGCACGACAGAGTCTGTTCCAACGAAAGCCAGAGCATTGCCTTGTAGGCCTACGAAGAATGCAAGAGTTTGAGTGCTCCACGCACCTTCGTTATGGAACGTCGAAAATATCTGCTTGGCCGGGTTGTGCGTGGGTGTCAAGTAGACTAGAGGAACAAGGATCCCAAAGAAACCCAGTATGTGGACGATCAAGACGACGACTTCGATGGTGGGTAACGCGCCACTCATGAATATGTTGATGCAGACGCAGAGGAGCAAGACGGCCCATAGAAGGAGCGTGCCATGCCACCCTCCCCGGGCATAGCTCGCATCGAGATCGTTCAGGCTGACGAGTTGCAAGATGAGGTCGGCAACGAAGTAGCATACAGAGGTAAGAGCCGCAATCCAGCCGATGACCGTAAGCCAGCCTGGTATTTTCAGTAGAGTGTCATTGACTGGATTGAACATGACACACCCGTAACGTAGCTGAAGAACTTCTTGCTCGACCGCGGCGCGAGAAGTGACACCCAGTGATATTGTCCCCCAGCCGTTGGGACCGCACTCGCGAGCTCACCAATGCAGACGAAGACGGAAAAGTTTCCAAGCCATATGAGCAGGAAGCCGTAGATGAGGCCTGCAGGTCCGCCGCTGAAGAAGGAAGATGTCAATTGTTGTGGACTGAGTGTGCTGCTCTGATTCTTACTTTGTAAAGCCTATCGAGAAGATACTGTAGTGACGTCAGCGAAGTCCTTTGTATTAATCTCACGTACTTACACAAGCAAGGTTTCCCAAGTACACATCAGTCCACAGGAGAGACCCGTCATCGAAAGCAACCCAAAACGTCGCTAACACTGTCAGAACAAAGTTTCGAAACTCAGAGCTGCCATTTACCTTCAACACTTGCTCTTTTCCCACCCGAGCCAGCTCATATCTATCGCGATCAAATTCCCGCCCCTTCGATTCGGATAGCCTCCCTCTGCCTCTGGGCTGCAGAATGTCATCGTCAAAGTTCTGTAGGTCGATACGCTTCTCCATGGTGGAATTCCTTTCGCTCTTTTGATGCGTAGTAGGTTGAGCAACGATAGAAACAAAGACACAGCTGGCAGTAACGTATCCCTAGTAGCTAGCAAGCAGATTGGGAAACGAAAGATGGTACCTAGGAATGCGGCTGTGATACAGGACATATGCAATGCAAGTCAATCTCGATATATATGCTTCTGCAGGTAACGTGAGCCATGTGCACCGGAAAAGACGGTAAATGGGCCAGGGAACTGCCGCTCGGCAATGTAGCGATGCGTATGGAAGTCAGACAACGAGTCTCCGTTTCTACCTACTCGGGTAGCTGTAGGCAATCTGAGGTGACTGCGGCAGCTCTTGATATCGCACTACAATCATAGCTTCAGGGAGTATGCCGCTCATGAAGAGCGTTCATTGGCTCTTGGGTCGTACAATTCGTTTGCCGAAGCTGCAAAAAAGGCGGTGACATGCATAGTTGTGGGCCCCTTGCTCGCATGTTTCCCAGGCTGTAGAAGCAAACGACGTGTCGCTTGGGTGTTCTCGCCTGTTTGCCCGATGGCGTAGGCTATGCTTCAATAGGTAGATGCAAGACTGCACTAGAGGTTGCACTGTGCATACCGCCTGTGTAGAGGCGCTTGCAGCAATCAGTTCAAACAGAAAAATACGCATTAGTGGAGGTCTTGGGAAAATACCCTACTCGGCGCGTGTCACTCAATGTGCGACGATAGGTCGTTGTGACCAATCGAGGGGCATTCGGGTTGAAGCCGTTTCAAGGATAAGTGGCAACAAAAACGGCTGTCATACCGTTGTCGTCGATTGCAGAGCCCTTCCCCCGCAGGTCTGTCGTGGTACGTGGATTGATGAGACAATGAGAAGAGCGGTGGTTGGAAGAAGACAAAGGGGGAATTCGATCTTTAAACCTTGTACCACACTTGTTCGTCATCTGCCCACGTGGAAAGCCATCCCAATTCCCCAAGTGATCTTTACACACGGCTTCAACGGCTATCAAGACATGCCGCGATGTCATACCCGACACTCCCGCTAGTTTCGCATGCTCATGGATGCAGGTTCAAACTTTGCCCCTCTGTGTCTTGGTGAAGCTGGTTACTTACTTCAGAGGCAATGTCTCAGTAAAGTTACGCATTAAATGATTGAAATACCAGCCATGATTTTGACCTCTTCATGTCAAAGCAAGTCCCCGAGATCCGAAAGTCCTGGCAGGTGCATTGAGCCGGCCATCATACCGCCATCGGGAACCTGCGCATATGCACTCTCCGCACATAGCGTACTCGCACCTATCCCCAAAAGGCTGACATGTGCAGCCACTGTCATGCCATATTACATCGTTTGGCGATACGCGTGAAACATCCATTCCGCCAGATACCGCAGAACACGAAAATGTCAAAGCGACACACGGCGTCTTCGTTGGCAAAGCAAGCGTAGTATTAGCTACAAGCTTTGATGAAAGATTGGAGATCCTTCTCATAGCAAATGCAGCTAAAGTGTTTGCGGTCTCTGTAAACTTCAATACGGCGTGAGGTGTTGTAGCAACCAAGAGGCGCATTCAGCCCAGAAAGTAAAAGCGAATAAGTGTGCGATATATAGATTCTCGACATCCGATGGGGAGACGAGTGGTCCCTACTTACCTAGTAGCACATTAAGACTACCGGTGGGTGCTATACAAAACCGGGAGCAAAGACTAGTGTCGTTACATGGGATACAATGCCTACATATCAATCGAGTGGCTGTCATGTGCGGAAATCGGCCTTATCACGTCGCAACACTAGTTCGTCAAGTGAGCATGAAAGCTGGAAGCATACAATCTGCCACGCGGAAAGGGACTGTAGCAAAAGGGGTCGTTACGCACACGTGGAAAGAAAATCGCGCTGCAGGGCCGTAGTGATAAAATGTCTCAAGGCTTCTAAGAGGTACAACTATGATGTCGTTTTGAGAATATGCTCATCACAGCTTCGGCGTGATTGGAAATCTGTAGATTCAATGGGGAATTACTGCATACCTCGCATTTGCTACGGGAACATCAAAGTACATGAGAGCTTGATCTGATTTACCCCAGATTCGCTATCAAGGTCGAGACTAGAAAGTCCCTGGTAACATGGCGAGCATCAATGCACCACCTCAATCTCCTCACTCGAACCATCACGGCTCTTCACCTCGGCTTCCTCCCACTCCGCACTGACTACCGTGGTCTTCAAAATCTTAGAATGACTCCCGGTGCTCGCAGTCTCCCATTTTCTATCGTCCCATCGCTTCTCTTCCCCATGTTTATGCTGCACTGCCGTGATCTCAACATCCATTTCACCATCCAAACGTCTTGGACCACCAGGGATACCCGATGCAGATGTCGCATGTGTTGTTTTCTCCTGCGACAGCATTGGTAGAAAACGCTTGATCCCGATGCTTTCGGGGCGGCTCTCCTTCAATGGCCTTGTGGCGCCGTCACTGAGTTTGGATACAATGCTAGAGAGTTGGTAAGAGCTACCCTTACTGCCAGAGTATCCGTTCTCGGATGACGAAGTGCCTCGGCGGCGCAGGTCGTCGCTCGCATACAGCCCAGACGGAACAGACTCAAGGAGTGGTCGTAGGTAGGGTACGCATGACGTCAGGATGGTGATGCATTCGATGATCTGAGTGAGAAGTGTCCATCTCCAGAGGTTCTTAGTGGGGTTGGGCGACGAGAAGCCGTCGAGATATGCCATCTGCACTGCGGTCGCTACGACGTCTCTATGATCTATGAGATGTGGACATTAAGAATATTAAAAGCCCAAGAAACTTACTGTGATCGTGCACCGAAGAATGTGAGAATGGTCATTTTCTTGCTCATACTCATCTGCAGTGTGATGATGACATGCACCGGAAACGCGATGAGCGCCAAATCAGTAAGGATGTTGACTGCACCCATGGCATGCCAGAAGGTATCCTAGAGAACTATTAGTGTCATCAGATAGAAGCAAAACGAGACTGCGACATACGATGTTGAAGCACTCTTCCGTGTTGCCTACGAACCGCCATGGCTTGACAGTTCCGCACTGGAAGGCCGAAACAAGGACCGACAACACTCCCCATATTGCAATGAAGCCAGTCAGTACCAGTCCGAGATTTCGATGTAGCCTCGAGGCAGTGAGGATCATGAGCAACGATATGATCGACAGTTTCGCAAACCCTAGTGTCGCGATGTAGAGCATCTTGTTCGCATATTCGGCCTGGAGTCAATCAGTACGTTACTTCTTGATGACGAGGTTTGACTCATTCTTTACTTTCTGATATGTCACAATCTGGGCTTCGGTCAGCAACAAGATATCCCGTCCAAGCCCGTTCTTTGTCTGGAAACTGACGGCCACACCAGAAGCTATGTTCGTAATCTATTCGTAGACACAATTAGTACTTTGAGAAATCATACGAGTGTACATCGCGCCGAAGAAGACGTACTAGAGCCAGCATTACGAAAGCGTCATCAACATCGAACCTTCTCCGAAGTGCCCGCTTCGTAACGAGCCTAGTCAGAACCGCCAGCGCGGAAGTAATCAACAGGATCCAGGTAACAACGTTGACGAAAGGCCCGACATCCGCGCTGGTTCCCGGTTGCCGTGGAATAGGGTGATGGGAGGAAACAAAAGACAATACCGCCATCATCGCATTCTGCGTACTGATTGATTAATGGTACACCAGCAGCGTGTGATAGCGGAAAAGAGACGGTAGTAACAGCAAACTTCTCAATGTTGGCTAAGTATCGTGGCAGCGTTAGTGGACGGAAAAGGAGCCAGTCAATTAGGCGTGGCCAAAACAAACGGACGGAAAGCATGTGTGGCTCCCAGGAATCTTAACGCGTCTACCTATCAAAGCGTCATGGGGCGCGCAAACGATGTGTGGCAGCGAGCCGCCGGGCGGATAGAAACACGGAATTGGGAAGCCAACTATCAACATTATTGCACAATGTCGTTATCCGCCTTAGCCCACAAGACGAGAGACTCTTGCAAACGGCGAGGTAGGATAGATTGAAGGCTGGGGGAAGGCAAAGGGTGCGCGGATCCTGGGTGTAAAGATGCTGTTGTGCAGCGTTGCGCAAGTGTTCCGGGGCGAAGGATTGGTATACAAGAACAGAGTATTGTGTGGATCACCGGTTTGAATTCTTCGTTTGGAGGTAGACCTGTGCTACCCGATCCGATGCACGGGGCAGCTAGGTTGAGTTGTTATCCCAAACTGCGTGGAGATCCTTAGCATTGGAAGCCCTGTTGCGATGGTGTAGTTACAAAAATCGATGGGTCTTTGGTTTGTAAATCCGTTGCTAACCTGCCTCAAGGCCTGCCAATCTTGGCGGAACCTTGTAGCACATGAAACTCGGCACTGTATCACGGCAGCTGTTACCGGAAGGTTGAAAGGCGGTTGCACACTAATGCTGTGATACACTTGCCAGCGCACATTTTAGACGGTGGCCCATTTACGCGCTAAGTGGAAGTGGGGTCACCACTGCAGCGGTGGCGCTATGTATCAGATGCTGGCTGCTCACAGATTGTTGCGTCGATAACGCCGTGGAACATCGCCAAGGTGGCCGTAGCTTGCTAGAGACTGAGCGAAGAGATGGATGATTGAAAGCAATGGATTACAAAACTGTTTAATGCCGATTTTCTTATCAAATGATTTTGGCAATTTAAAGATAGGCTGGAAAGCATCTTATGCTTCCTGTATGTGTAACGGTACCGAGATACTCTATCCGTAGCAGTCAATGACAACTGTCCCGGATCAGCAAGTTGACAGCATGATGAGTGGATGCTCTCAATACCTCAAGCCTTTTGCCGAAGCCTGATCTCCAGATACGAGGTCTCGGTGTCAGGAACGGGAGTCTGTAGGGCCTTTCGCAGGTTGTTCAACGCTAGCTATGCTTCTGTCTACGAGGATGTTCTCAATATCCCGCGCATCCTTTCCGCCTAAAGGATGACGTATGAGCTCCTCGGAATTCTTAAGATCTTCTCTGGAAAGATGGCTAATGTCGCTGAGTGAAGGTTTGCCGTGCTCCCAATGTACTCTGTTGTCAATAGGCGCCGGGTTGCGGGCCACTTCGTTAATGTCGGGCACAGCTCGGGCTGCTGAGTGTAAGGGCATTGGGGCTGCAGCGGTGTCCATTGCAAAGGCAGATAAGGAGAGTAGAACAGTGGTGGCGTGCATGATGGGTGGATCGGATCTTGCGGGCTTGTTTTGCTCTCTACGCTCTGCTTGGAATCAGCACTGTTCGCTTCGGCGGAATACGTCCTCACACACTGATGGATGGAGTTTTGGGAAAGACCGTAATGAATGCGATGATACATGCTGATGTTTGTCTACCCAAACATGTATAGACTGCTACGTACCTCAGCATGGCATCTTCGGAATCATCACTTCTCGTCTGTGATCGTCATTCTTCCGGCGTTTCAGACGCGCATGGCTCTCAGCTACTCTGGATTACGGTTGCACTACGCTCGTCCTGGAATATTTCGAAGAGCGATTGCAATAGTACGGTAGGATCGGACGGTGGTTACACTCGTGAGGGCATTGGATAGCGGTACTGGTCTGGTAAAGCGTGAAGTGTATGCCTGGCACTTCTCGTGGCCAAAGCGACTTGAGATACATATCCTCCCGACCCATGGCTTACAACGGCTAGTGAACAAGGGAGATCATGTAGTGTAGCTTGAATCGATATCGTATTACATGCTGACCGGAACACGACAAAAGCTGAATGGTCAGTATTCTCGTACATGACGTTGAGGAAAAGTGTACTTTTGGTATTATTAAAGCAAAGAGCACTGAATTCACCACACCATTTTCGCCTTTCCGTTTCAGTCATGACCTTAACACAATGACTTCTTCTGCGTCTCCGTCTTCTTCGTACGTGTCCTTGTGCCCGTGACGCTCAAAATACGCGCGCTGGAAATCTCGGTACGGAGATCCGGATGGACAGAATGCAAAGTTCTCAAGAGTGTTGGTCGCCTCGCGATAGTCGTCGAACTCGTAGCAAGCGTTCTGATCTGGGCGCCTTGCCCACGCGATCAGCCCATTCCAGTCGCGACATTGCCGAACTTGACCATGCCCAGGTTGATGAGAAAATGGTGCTGACATAGGTGTATCGTCGGCTACACACATAATGTCTTGCCGGATCCCATCCAGACAGTGGTAAATGTGGCGTAGATTGAAGGGTTGATCACTGCCTTTGTGCTTCGAAGCAATGGCTTTGCGGATGAGTTTCTAATTTTGTCAGCCTGCGGACAATAAAACTATGGATTGGAACTGACAAGACAGTGGAGGTCATGTATGCCCTTCACATAGTATACACTGCGTTCTGTGTCCCACGGGAACCTGGTCGAGGGGGGCAGGCCAACACGCTCCGCAAATCTATCATTTAGAGCAATTGCCATTGCATTGGTGTCAATAGCGTCCCATGCCGCTTCCATGTCGCTCTCGCTTGCATTTGGGTGCCAGTACTTCGTCATGGCATAGTATGGCATGTTGGTATCGAGTGCCAGTCCGCCTTCGATGCCGTGAGCGCGTGTCGGATGCGTGTGACCAGGTACTTACTAAAGCCATTGGCAGCTGGGGTGCGCGAGATTCGGAGTTTTGCGTTGTCCATCACGAGCAGGATGTTTGATGAGAGTGAGAGCAACAAGATTGACAGGTATGCTACAAAGCTGCGCGTGTTCGTCGGAATGATCTCTGTACTGTTTGAGTCCCATGAGATTCCATCTTTTTCCTCTAATTCGGCCAGGTTCTGGTCTTCTTCATCGCGACAAACTGGCTGGTATGCTGGAGGTCTTTCCATCTTGAGGTGGGCCGTAGAATTAACGCAGCGCGCAAAATCTCCACAGCTCTATAAGACCAGACTCTAGCATCCCGTACGACAATTTTTCATATTGCCAGCTGTACAGTCATACGTTGCAATCACTGTTCGACGAAAACAGCTCCTAGTTGTCGCACTCCGAGCTCGGACCATGGATGAATTGCGACGCGATCAGCCTCGGTCCGCTGTTACATCGCCGAGCGGGCGGCCTTCCCGCTCTGTACGATCAAGGAAGGTCGTAAGCATTTCCAGGCGATGGTAGTGATACAAGTGCTACCGGACGGGTGGCATGTGAGGGGTTATCGGGGGAGGTGTGCTGGGGCAAAGAGTGTGACTTGCTCGCCTCGCCAAGACGCTAAATGTGTCGACGGTACCTTCCTTCTTGGGAGACTTCACCCTAACACGGCAATCTACGATGTCCAATACTTGGAGCATGCTATATCTCCGGTTTCGCTGTCCACGCGCGACGGCGGCGAGGTAGCGTGGTCGGCATCTACATTACCTGTCCGATGTCGCCACTGCTTGATCTGGTCACCGACCTGCAGCAATGGGGCAAAGATACGTGGTTCGCGAGGCGAAATCAAAGCAAGAGCTGGACGACATCTTGGACGTTATCTGGGCCGCCAATTACATACCCTATGAGCCTTTCATGCAGCTTTTCTTCCCTGTTCTCGGATATACAGCTGCTCACCGCGAGGCCGCCATCACCGAATCGAAAGAGCGCTTGTGGGAGCAGCATCAGGCAGATCGAACCAGTCACTGGTTCTCTGCTTTTGATACGGTCACAAACAGGACAGTCGGTTGCGCGCAATGGGTTATTTCGACAACAAATCCTTTCGCTGCAGGTACACCAGAATTAACGGCACCATGGTGGCCTGAAGGCGAATATCGGAGGTTCTGCGAATCAATACTGAATCAGGTCTACAAGCCGCGCGCAAGCTGGATGACGCGGCCTCATTGCGGTAAGTGGAGCGTTGTTCTTTTTCTTTGAATGCGCTATTCCCAAGGGAAATTGGTATCGAGGCAGACGGAACAATCTTTTGCCCATTGCTGACCGTGAAACAGCACTCAATTGGATGGCAGTCGACCCCGCTCATCGACTTCGTGGTATTGGTTGCCTTCTCATGGATATTGGCATTGCGCGCGCCGATGAGCTCGACCTGGAATGCTGGATGGAAGCATCTGGAATGGGCAGACCGCTCTATGAAAAGTTCGGCTTTCAGTCGTTGTTGAAGATCGCATTCGAGACCGAGAAACGAAATGCAAGTGACGAGTGGAGGAAGTGTGCACACGAGCTGACTCCCCCGCCGATTATTGTGATGTGGAGATCGACCAAGTCATCCAGAAAGGGTGGTCAAGGGCAGCCTCGAATGCCATGGACGCTGGGTACGCAATCTTGAAAGTCGTCAGAGAGAGAGGTCGATTACGCGGGTAGTCAAACTATGGGAAACAGCAGTCATGGGAAGAGTCAATCGTTCGGTACACTGGGATGAGGCACATTTGTAGGCCCAAGAAGGGCCAGCAACGAATGTGTAAGGAACATGCGGGCCATGCTCCTTGCGGAGTGCGGGCAAGTCAATATGACACGGTATACTACAAATGAATCTAGTCAGTCAATAATCACAAATGCGTGCAAAGGATGTGCGAACCCGTAATCAATATCGAGATTTCCAAAGATTATGCTTGCCAGGACCATTCTAGAAGCTGAGAAGCAGCACTCTGGGATGTACAGTTCGGCATTTCGCAGCTTCCACAACACCACAAGCCATGCGTCGCAAAGGATACTCGTTCTAGGGCACTTGTGCGCACAGCATCCCACGCTCTACGCTTGAATAGAAGAAGTTGACTGCTAGTAGTTGCCAATGAAGAACAAGCAGTGAGATGCAAAGACACATGGCTCTGCGATTTCTCATCCGTCGTTCGATATCGGAGTACTGCGCTTGATACACCGGTTGGCCTACGCTGATCTTTGCCTTGAGGATCGCAGGCCATTGTGTTAGAATTGCTAGAGGCTTTTCAACCAATATGGGCGAGGGAGAAGACATGGAAGAAAAGCAATCTAGGGCGAACTCTGCGCACTACCTCTGCTACAACCAGATCACTGCCACCCAGCCTTTAGCTTCGCAATCGCTTCATGCTCAGAGACTACGTCAGCCATCTTTGCGTGAATGTCGACGATATTCGCGTCGTGGACAGCAGGTGACTTGTCGCCGCAGGCTTCGCCAACTACCTAGAACGATTATTAGTGACGTCCGTAACGACTCATGCATTGCCAAGTCGGTCCACACCATTGGTCGGTATCCAAGGCACATTGCGTCCAGAGCAGTCGCGCGCACACAACCACTTGTACTGACACCACAGATGACCAGTGTATCGACGCTGGCCAGCTGAAGTCGCGTCGTGAGGTCGGTCGCAAAGAAGGCGGACGGGTAGCGCTTGGAGATGACGACTTCGCCCGTCGCCGGCTCTAATCCCGGAACCCAGCTTTCGAGGCCGCTCTCCTTGCCCCGCTGGAAAACGGTCAGGAGTGGGACTTTCGAGAAGAAGAGCCCCGCGTCTGTCATGTCCGGCTCCGTGTATTCGACCCGCGTCCAAACCAATGGTATCCTTCCCTCGCGAGCGGCAGCGACGAGTTTCGCGATGGAAGCGGGCGCAGCCGCAGACGCAGGGTTCGTCCGGGTGTCCAATGGACTGCCTTCGCTCCAGTAGGCGTTGCAAACATCGACAAGCAGCAGCGCAGGTCTGTCGCCCCATCCTATCTTTCCTGAAAAGCCGCTCGCATGGGCACTCTGGGCTTTCGGGGACATCGCGTCGTGTGTGTTCGGCCTTGGAGGTTAGTCATGATCACGTCGGCAGAAGAGCGAGGAAACTATCGTGGTAGCGTCCGCGGGTCGAGCCGATTGCTACCTAGGTACGACCAGCGTCGTCAACCCTTGCGGCTGACATTCCTCATATAAACTGTCAAGGCGCAATGCTGACGACGGAGTCGGAACGGAGCTCCGGAGCAGCTCAAGGGCGATTCACGCCGCTTTCACCACGTCGGGAGCAAGTATCCGGCAGTGGTGCGGGCCATTGATATACCGACGCCCATACTACCCGAGGTATCTTGTTCATTTCGCACCGCCACATGGGCGAACCCGCGGCTGCACGCATTTGAGCATTCGTCAATTGATGCCATGGCTTATCATATCGCCAGCCGGCCTGTCAGCGCACCTAGATAGTGTTGATCTCTGGTACCACCCAATACGCGCGTTCGAGGGCCTCAATTCACACATGAAGCCTGACCCCGGACTTGGCACATGATCGGACTTCCCCACATGAGCGCGAGCGCGAGCGCGCAACCGGAGGCCGATGGCTCTCCTTCCCCCAAGACTGCCAGCGCTGCTCCCACCATGGAGGCAAGGGAAGGAAGGATAGGGAACGCCTTTGCCTGCGAGCGGTGTCGAAAACACAAAGTCCGCTGCGTCCCGTCGGATACCCCCAACATCTGCCAAAGGTATGTTTACTCGACCCTCCGGTTGCTCCACATTGAATGACACGTGCCCAGATGTCAAAAGGCAAGAGTTGAGTGTGTTGAGCATGTCGCTCGCAGGCGGCCAGCAAAGGCGCGTAGTGATGGCCAGACACCCAGCAAGTTGCGCGACTTTGACAAGAAGCTGGACAAGTTGTCTGCCATCGTGGCGACGATGGCGCCGTCTCCGGCGCAATCTAATCTGCCTTCCGTAGCAACCATTCCCTCGCAGCTCACCGTCCCGGAAAATTCGCAGCAGCAAGCAGCGGCAAAACCAATTGTCGCTCAAACAGTGCCAATACCGGCTGCGCCTAGTACTGCCCTTCTCCAAGGCCCCGGAACCCAGTCCGATAACTCATTGCCGTTCTGGGAGTCTCTCAACGACACTCTGTCATGCCTCGGACGACTGGATCCCGTCATCAGGTCCATTAGCCTTGTACATATGCAAATGCTCCTGGAAACGTACCGGGGTATGGTGGACTTTTTCCCGTTCATAGTACTGCCGAGGGATTGCCGTTGCCAGGATCTCTTCCAAAGCCGGCCAATGTTGATGTTCGCTGTGTTGACAGTGTCTTCTTACGACTCAGTGCTCCTCCAACACACGCTGAGCCAAGAATTCCGGAAAGTGGTCATGGTGAAAATCATGAAAGGCGAAAAGAGCCTTGACTTGCTCCAGGGATTGCTGGTCTTTATAGCTTGGCACCACCACTACATGGACGTCCAAGCCGTCTCGATCACCATGCTTCTCCAGCTATGCTTGGGCATAGCACATGACTTGGGCCTGGACAGCATATCAAGGAATGTAAGAAGTCCTCTGCAGAAAGAAGATCCCCGGGATCGGGAAGCGAAACGAGCGTATCTGGGCTGTTATTATCTATCATCCAACATAGGCCTGATGCAGCCTTTGAAGGCGCGCGCCATGTCGCACACGAGCACACTTCGGAACTATGCGTCGGAATTAGCTTCTACTTGGGAAAACAAGACCGACACTGTCCTTCCGATTTTGGTGGATGTTTGCCAATATATGGAAGATGTAGAGGAAACGTTTCGCAATCAGTCAGAGCAGGCAATCGTCATCCGTACCCAAGTCAATCGCCTGAGCGAGAAATGGGAGAACATTAGACTGGCTTCCAAGCTCCAGGCGAATGATTTCGGTGAGCGCTCTCCATGTAACGAGGTTGCCGTAGTTCTAACAGCATTCTAGCAACATTGCAGTGGCTGCAACTCGCGGCGCGCATACATCTTTATCGAACAGCCGCTTCCGTTGAGCTTGTCGATCGAGATAGCACGCCATGGGCGTCAGGCTTCCAGCTATCGCTGCGCGTTACCTACGTGCGATCGGTCGAACAGTTCCTTGACAACAGCACGAAATTGACCTCCGCCCAGTTCGAGTCTGTTTCGCTGATTGACTGGCTCAACCTGGTGAACTCCATTACCAGCCTGAGTAAGCTAGCGCTTCACGCAACACCGATGCCTGGCTGGGATCCTAGCGAGCTGCAGCTTGCGAGAACATTCGATCACTACCGGGACCAACTATCTTCCCTAATGCCTCGTCCTCGCGATCATCAGGACTCCAGGGAAGATGCTTTCGAGCGGTTCCGGCGCATCACGTCGTTGATGAGGCTAGCCTTACATGACGCACCTGGCAGGGGAAGTCCAAACGGTACCACATTCGAGCTTTCGACCGGATCAGGACGCACAGTTTCTTTGCTGCACAACCTTTCCCTGCCGAAAATCAATGGCGGCACCATGAATGGCGGAGAGAAGCTGCCCAGTCTTCGAGATGTCAATCCATCGTTTGACGTCACCAGCAACGACTTCCACTGGAAATTCTTGCTGGGTACGGTTTGAGCACACTTGCGCTACGATTCTGTTCACAAGGTTACGCTCAGATCGTACAGCCGAGTCGAAGGCTGTTGCTTCACCGGTTAATGCCCCGCCAAGCCTGCTTGCGCCTCCACGGAGTGGTTGTCAATGTGGGGTCTTACCTTTTCAGGATCGCAATCCTTGTCATTCGAATCATCTTAGCCTCCACCATCAGTCCACCCCTAGATTCATCCGTCGAATGAATACTTTCAGGTATTCTTGATCGGTGTGGAGACAATATGGTAGGCGAGATGTCGCATGTGCCCTCCGCATGTACGATCAGCCTGTCAGACCTCAAGGCAGTCTCCAGGGCGCACTTGCCGACATTGTCGATTCCGTATGCAGTTGTTGCCCGCTCACCAAAGACATTGCTATTCTATCGTCGATTTTCTTTCTTGCATTTCAACATTGGTGTTTGTTCACCTTTTCGCGGTGCACTATTCCCAACCACCTGTTTCTCTCGCTCATATATATACCCAGCATTAGTTATCGCGTCAACAAAAATTCTAAAATCACATTGGCAATCATACAGAGAGCCTTTTTTTTACTGTTGCTATTTAGACCTGAGTTCGAGCCAAGCTGTCTTACATTGCACCTTGGACTAATGCATCTAAGCTCAAGCCACGGGTCACATGACACCTTCATATTGACATAGCCTACCCTTCTACAGAGGATTGTGGGCAGGTCAGGAGATAAAGGTTTCAAGTCTTGATAAGATGCTGCGTTTTCAGACACAGTCTCTCATCTCTTCAACAGCAAGCCAGTTCTACACGCAAGCACTACTGATCATTTCTTTTATACCACATCTCTAACTCCACCCCCCACCCCCCCCCCCCCTTTCCCACCAAAAGTTGGACTGCTAAGACCAAACCCCTACCTCAAAACCTTCTCATCGCCCCAACCATGGGCTGTATACCCTCCAAACCCAACATCATAGACGAAAACAATGGCCTCGGCGAGAACAACACGAAATGGGTTGGTGCCAATGGCGGCGGGCAACTGAACACAGGAGGCCCAAGCGGACACACCTATACGTACGGAGGATTCGGTGGCGGTTATTACGGTGGAGGCGATGCAGGCGGGGCTTCATGGGGTGGCGGCGGGGGTGGTGGTGATGGCGGTTGTTGAGATTGGTGGTGTGCCTTGTCCATGTGTTGTGAGTTGGTGCATTGAATCCGAGTATTCTTTAAGATATGGCCATGTTGTGTATTGAATTGAGGACTGTTACTTGCACATGCGCTCTCTTTCTTGATCAGTGTCGCTGTCGCGGCGCTGTTCTCCTTGCATTGATGATGCACACCCCTTCCATGTTGAATCTTGCAAACTACACTTTTTCTACCAGACGCACATTGCCGACACCAGCGTTTGCCGGTTTACATCCTGTTCCTTCTACAGTATCATGGCTATGGGCTGCACATCTTCCAAGATCGCTCCAAGTTTCAAGACTGACAGACGACAAACCAGTACATCATCTGGGAACTATGCCTCTCTTCAGGATGACCACGCTGCTCAGCATGCAAATGGCAAGCAGAGTCATGGGAGAGGAGTAGATAACAGAGGTTACTACGAAAACGTGCTATAGCACCGCAAAGGCTAAATGCAGGCAATGAAAGAAACAAGGAAAAGGGTATGGGCATGGAAAGCGGCGAGGACGGCATGCACAGCTTGGTGTAACGATTTCTGATTTCGACTTTAATGCAAATACAATCCTGGGTATCATTGCGCCCACGCCTAGTACTAACTTTCGCTTTTATAGCCCGCTATTCTCAGACAGGCCATGCTACTGAAATCCAGCCAAATGTGGAAAATGAGAGAGGACGCTTCGCAATCGCAAGATCACCACGCTCAACGTATCATACGGAATGGATGACCCTCGGTACTAAACACCCAGCTATCCAAACTCGCAACCTCAACATCGGCAAACGTGAGCCAGAGGTACTTGAGCGTCTCGGCGCCCCAGAAGCTCTCTTGCATATCAACCCATTTGCTATCATCTCTTGTGCGTGTATCGTACACGTCGGTTAGTTGTGCGTATCCGAATGGTGCCTTGCAATGCTGTTCCATGGCGGAGAAGGCTTCCCATGCCCAGTCGCGGTAACGCTGTTCGCCTGTCATGCGCCAGGCGTAGAAGACGCTTTCGAGATACTCTGGTCGCCCCTTGTAGGATGTGTCGAGCGCCCAGATACCACTGTCTAATGCCTCTCTTTCTTGACGCGCGCTGGCGGGGATGTGGAGTGGATCGTCGTAGCTCAGCTTTGGTATCCATGACCACTTTTCCGGGCCAATGTTTGTAGGAGTGGAGGCATACGCATGGCGGCAGCCTTCGAGAAGCGCGAGGGCGAAGGTGCGTAGGTAGGGTTGGTCGTAGACTTTGGACGCGAGGAGGATAGTACCGGGCGCGAAGCAAGCGAGATGACCTTGCTGGTTTTCGTACCGATCGTCGTCTTGACGGCCAATGTATAAATGCTGCATGTAGTGACCAGGCGCGGGGGCGGAACGAGAGGTAAGATGTGTACGGAGCGAGTATGCTGCCTGCGTGAATCGTTCTTTGTAGGTAAGGATGTGAGGGTCTGAAGGCGGTGCCAAGAGCGTCATCTTAACCAAGTATTCGTAGTAAGAATCATGTCCGCCATCCCAGTGTCTCTCACGGCCAACGGGCTCTCCAGTCATGATGTCGATAGGCGCGTCCACCATGCCCGCCCATGGAGTCTTCCAATTTGACCACACCAGAGGCGCCCATGCTCGCGTGGAGTTTTGCACGTAGATAGCATCGCCAGTCAATCTTGTGAGGACGCGGTTTTCGAGGATCGAGGAGCCGGTTCGTGCAGGGCCGATTGCGGGGTGATCGTACTCGCGCTTGGCAGGGTCGTCGTGCAGGATGAAAGAAGGGTGGGGCTCGCCTTGTTCCGTCGTGAAGTCTACACGTGGCCAGGGCATGCCTGTGGGGGTGTCGTACGCGGGCGCGAGCTTGCCTGCAAGAGTAACGGTATGCTCGAGTATAAGGTCGCGCGCCTCTTCGCTCAATATGTCCTCCGGTATAAGTCCAACATCGTACAGGTCCACAATCGAGAGCAGCCCACCCAAGTATCGTATCGTGGTTTCGAAGGGGTCGACGAGGTCCTTTGCTTTGGTGAAGTCAATAGCCAGTATGTGCTCCAGCGAATACGCCAGCTCGTCCCAAAGTCCCATGAGCGCCAATGTGCTTGCCGAGTCTACGATGAAAGCTCCCCACCCATTTCTGGACGAGGAATTGCCCCCTGTCACAGGTAGGATATCATCGCAACCCCACGCGTTCTCCCTGTACTTCCAGAAACTATATTTCATCGCATCCCGTACACTTTTTGCGCGCAGCTCATCCGCCTTCCCGGTGCCATTCCAGTTCGCATGTTGTATTTGAGCGCCAAACTTGGGCACGCCTCGGTCGCGAACGGTCGGGTTCTGGAACTCTTTGATGAGGAGGTAGAGGGTGATGACGATGATAGCAGCGAGGAGCTTGAACGACGATTCTGGGTTTCGTTCGAACTTCGACTTGCCCCAGCGGCGAAAGCCGGGCATGGTTGGTGAGGATTATAAGCCGTATGGTGTTGGCGGAGGCCTCAAGAAGCGGGTGGTAATAGCGCGCACATCTGTTCTCAAGATGCGGACGTAGTGCGGAGATGCGGCGGTCGAGCTTGACGTCCCCCGGTTATCATGTCAGAATATGACAATGACGACTTGCTGGAAGGGATGGCTGAGCTCGGATAGTGAAGCCAGACCATGAATGCACTGCCAAAGCCAGAGTGCAAGGGATGACGGTGCTGCTTGGCTGGGGCTTGGCATTTCGAACCCTCCGCATCGTCATCCTTAACTTTTTTGGTACAACGACAATTACAACTTCACAACCTCGACATGGCTGTTTGGCAGTAGGCCGCTTCATTTTTGCATAAATTTCTTGAAACTGACGTGTTCGTAGATGGTTCAAGGGCATACCGCCCAAGACGCGCATGGTTATCGGCGTGGGCGTCATGGCGTATGCGGGCGCTGGCCTCTACCTATCCGACAAGGCTGAGGAAAAGTTTGGCCTTACGCCGACTGATAAAGATAGAGAGGAGCTACGCGAAGCCCTGCCGAAAATTTCTGCTGTCGAAAAGCGAAATTGGTGATATACCAACTTTCAGGCCGCGCACGTTACTGGGTTTGAGAAGGTTGAGACGCGTGACAATGTTTGGATAAGAGGTACGCTTTCGCCATGTTCTGACGATGGATCGCTATTGAACGTTCCCTAGTCGACATACTGTTGCTATTTGCTCTGGGTCTACTTCTTTGGACTTTGTAAAGGTAGCTGCACATGATAAAGCGCTGATCGGGTAAAGCCACACATATCCAGCGATTGTCACTACCTCAACACGGGAGGTGCCTAGCTGTCTTTACGCTAGTCATTTAACCTTATGGCACAACGAACTCCTTGGGCTGTCACGTGAATTTCATAAACCGCTCAATCCTTCAGCCTAACGTGGCGCAACGCATTTCTCTTTCAACCCAGCATGCGGCAATCTGCAATATCCAGCCTTACCCCGGTTAAAGCGGAGCGTGTTCCTCGTCTGTACACTGGACATAAGAAATATACCATCGCCAAAATGTTCTACGGATGCCAACCCTGTTTGCGAAGAAACATAGTATGCTGTCAGGCCACTGAACAACCTCTGGCTCGTTGCCATTACTGCATTGTATACAACGAATTGTGCGAACCATCGCATGTCGTCATGCAAGCACCGAATATATGCAGCTCATGCCGTCAATCAGGCAAGAAATGTGTCCCTTTCATGGCATCAGCCCGATGTTTCAGTTGCATTCAACTCATGCAAGTGTGCGATCTCACACTACATGTTTCAGTTCGACATTCGGCCACATGGGGTACAGACAATAAGGGAAACGAAAATGCACTTCCGCAATTGTCATCGGTCCTCGATAATTCTGACAGAGGCGTCCAGGTTCACCACAGACCATGGGAAGATGGAAGGAGGATACCGACTCAACATCATGCTACGTCCTCTACTGATCACGAAGGAATCGGAAGAGAAAGTTTCCGATCACCAGTGTTCGACCAAACATTCATGAGAGAACTCCAGGATCACCACACACAGGGCGAGGACAGAGGAAGGACGTTAGTTCGAGATCGCGCTACATCGCCCAAACACTACAAGGATGACGAAAAAACACGTTCACAATCGCCAGCGCCTAGTTTTTATCACGGGGATTCGCCAGCCAGGCTTACCACACCCGTCGAGAGGCAGCCTTTAGCCCAGGCTGAGGCGACTTATCCGAGACACAGCTCGATGGATGTTCCCAAGATCATCGATTACGAGACTTCCACTACCTATCAATACAAAGCTCTGATGACCAATGAGATCCGGTTACTTCGAATAGATCCTGGTCCATTCTACAGCCCATTGTACTGCTCTTTGAAAGCGATCTCTCTGGATACAATTTCGTCCACAGTTCACGATTTTCAGGCCTTATCCTATGCTTGGGGGAACGAAAGTGCCATATGGCCCATCTTCTTGAGTGATCTTCCCAAATCGGGCGAGGAGGTACCGCTGATCGAGTCAGCGACACCAGCTGTGCATTACATTCGTAGAAATCTCCATCAGGCACTGAAGCGCATCCGACTCCTCGACTACCACTCCTGGGTCTGGGTAGATGCCTTGTGTATTGAGCAGGCAAACGATCTGGAAAAGAGTCAGCAGATTCCGAAGATGCCAGAGATTTACTCCAATGCATGGAACGTCATTGCATGGCTTGGGGAAGGCGAGTCTTGGGACTTTGACGTTGAAAGGGCACTTAACTTCGTGCCAGAGATTCTCAACCTCAAAACACTCGACTTCGATCTACGAGAAGAAGCACCTCATGATGAAGTGCTATTGTCCTGGGTATCCTTCGGTCGGCTTCTTCAACGTTCTTAGTTCAAGCGCCGTTGGGTGATACAGGAGGTTGCGTGCGCCAGAAAGTTATCAATCCGCATTGCAGACAGAATACTCAGCTGGCTAGATTTTGCGGATGCTGTAGACATCTATTCAGAAAACATTAGTCAAGTTTATACACTTTACCAGAAACACCGGCTTTGGAAAATGGATCCTACCGCCTTTACGGATATTACAAACTCGAAAGCAATGACCTTGATAAATTTCTCACGCGGCGTGTTCCGGAAATCATCAGGCTCAATCATTATGTCCAGGATGATGAGTCTGGATTCTTTGGTACTGAGCGCCTCGTCATTTGATGTGTCGGATACCAGAGACATCATATACTCTTTGTTGTACTTAGCCGAAGACAGGCACGAAATCATTACCGACTATTCCAGCCATCCAGCAGACGTCCTTCAACACTTTGCTCGCTACAGCATCGCCAAGTCCCAGTCCCTCGACATTATCTGCCGGCCATGGGCAAGCTGGCCGCGACCATCGCGTAGTCACCAATATGAAGGAAGACTTCTTCCAACTTGGATTCGGGTGGCATCTCTTGGTGAAGGCGACCCCCATCAACTTCACACCCCTCTGGAAGACTTGCTTGGACCCCAGGGTTTCCCAATCTATAATGCCTCTCGCAGCATACCAACCCAGCTGCAAGCTGTTTCTGCAACCACTGGGTCTATACTACTTGTGAAGGGTATCGTATTGGGGACAGTCGACGCGGTATCGTCTCCCAACCACACAGGCGGATATGTTGGAAATGAAGGACTCAGGATGCTTGGGTGGACCGGGACTTTGCAAGACGGTATTGCGGAAGAGCTTTGGCGCACCCTGGTAGCAGATCGCAGCCTTGAAGGCAAGACACCCCCGACGTGGTATCGGAGGGCATGTGCACTGGCCCTCACCAAACTCGACGAGAGTGGCGGACTCAACATAAAAGAATTACTCACTGATGCGTCGCAGCCACAGAATCTGGCGTACTACCTCAGGCGGGTTGCGACAGCGACTGGGCACCGCAGGCCATTCCGGTGTACAGGCGCTTCAATAGTTCAGGGGGCTCAGAGGACACATGAACAACATATGGTTGGCTTGGGGCCTTTGGAAATGGGAACATATGAGCGTCATCATGTGTGTATACTCTATGGCTCCTCAGTACCCATGATTCTCAAAGACCTTGCGTCACCGGAAGACGGTACCCGGCACGTAACAGTGGTCGGACCGTGCTACGTACACGGACATATGGAAGGGGAGATGTTTGCTGGTGTGAGCGAGGAGGAGATCCAGAGTAGAACCACCGTCTTTAGTATTCACTGAGACACAAGCATTCTAGCAGAGATGACTGCAGTATGCCGGTAGAATAAGACAGACTCAATAGGAGGGCGTTAACTTCAAGAAGAAAACAAATTTCAAGTACCTGCCCGAGACAGAAAAGGCATTGATATAGACACCACGAAGAGGATGATAGATTCACGCCGGTCCATGACATCCTTCGCTTAAAGGAACTCAAGGCCACGCACAATCTTTCCCCATATCGAGCATCCGTGTAGACCTGGTAATTCTTTTCCAATCGCAATTAGAATATCTATTGAAGGACCGCTTATGCCTGATCTTGGACGAGGTTAGAGATGTGAGCATCTGCGGCGGTTTATTGATGCGCAGCTTCATTCGGTCATCTACGTCATATATGGTTCCATGCATATGACTGTATGCGCCAGTGACGATGATGAGCGAATGAGGCATGGCGAGTAAGCGACCAGACTGAAGTGTGCAACTGCAGCAAGGTCGAATAGCCACATGCGATTCGCGAGTCGGCGGAGTAGGTACCTGACGTCATGGGGACAAAATAGACCTTAGTATGCAAAAACAAATCTCCAATGTTACAGCTTCCAACTACCTACAGTGCTGAGAGCTCAAAATGAGAAATGCACCAGTGATGATAGATTGCTTATTCATATGGACTGATTCTTTTCCTTTCTTTGGACCCTGCGTTCTCTTCCGTGCGCCTTCCCCCACGCCATCATAAGGCTACTTGTTCGCCCGCAAATCGGCAACGCCAACCATACCAAAAACCCCATACCTATCCCTCATATTCTTTACAGTAATGCCCAGATACATGCGCTCGGTGTCGTTGATGCAGATGTTTGTCAAGCGGTGACCATATCTGTCGGCGAATCTGACACCTGAGAGGACCCGCAACGCTGCTCTGACCCAACCCCCTCAAGCTACCTACTCCGTTACTTCTTCCATAAATCCGGCCACTTCTCATTACTCCCCCTGTAATCGGGCAACTCAAGCGGCACCTCCACTTTATTCTCGTCCACTTCTTTCAACGGGTACAGCTTGTCGTGAAGCAGCTTCTTCAAATCCGCCGCCTCGTTCTTATACAAAGCATCCCAGATGCCTTCCGGATCGGCCGCACGCAGTCTCCACTGATTGATCGCTTTCAAACTCTCCTGCGATAGCGGCTCTTCGGCGGCCCAGTTCTGAAAGGTATCGTTGTAGATTCTCTCGAGCCAGATGCGAGCGAGACCAGGCTTCGCGAGCGTGAGGGGGTCTTTGCGAAGCCTGTCCTTGGGTATCTTGGGAAGCGCATTGACCCACATGAGCAGGCTTGTTTTTGGCATGGTGAGGAAGTCAGGTCGTGAGAGCTTGGACTTCTTGGGTTCGGATTCAGGGGTGGGTTCGGGATGTTTGCGCTTATTGTTGTTCTTGTTGATGGTGGATGTCGCTGAAGATTGGGAGGTGGTACCAGGAGCCGGTGGGACGGTGCCGCTTTCAGGAACAACTGGGGCTGTCGCCCCTTCCGGGGAAGGATTGCATGCGTCGGAATCTTCTTCAGAGAAATCTTTTCCAGGGTGCTCATCTGAATTGCTGCTCGCGAAAATGTCCTCATGGTCCTGTCGCGGAGCGTCTTCACTCTCCACTGTCATCGATGGCCGTTTGAGGATCCCTTTCAAATAGCTCTGCGGATAGTACATTAGTACCCCACTGCAATCCAAGTTCGGTACTTTTTTGGTCCGTTCTTTCAAGATTGCCACTAGGTCCCTAGCGCTATGTTTCTTGCTCTTGAAATGCTTGTCGTTTTTCAGCCAGTGCGCCTTGTCATCATCAGTGAGAACATCAAAGCCACCAAAGATCTTTTGTAGAATAGCTTTCTTTCCCCAGACTTTCGTATTAGGAGGAATTTTGACAGCTTCTGGCTTCACTTTGACCCATTCATCTACAGATTTCGAGGACATGTGCGTAAAATCCACGGGGTCTGCCGCCAGCGCCGTAGAATTTATAATCCTTGTTGACTGTTTAGTTCCATCTTCTTTATAGCCAGAAGCAAGATTTCTGTGTTTTGCTGGGAGCGGGGGATTAGTTGGCGGAATCGGTCCACACGTCAATTCGAGCCCATCGACTTTCGTAGGGGGCGCTTTGCCAATCTTTTCATATTTCTCTTCGAGGCGGTCCATCATGACTTCCTCTGTGACTCTACACTTAATATTTCCGCCTTTTTGGATAAAGACGTCCGGGTCGTCCGGGCCGTCCGGGCCGGGTGCTTCACTGTAGCTCATCGTGAAGACGTTAAGATCGCGGATCCAGATTGTTGCGTTGACTGCCTCATTTTTGAAGTGGCCACCGTGCTTGACAAAAAGGATGGCCCGATAAGTACAGCTACTGTGCCTGCTGCCGATGCGCGGGTCGTTTCGGATCTCGTCGGTTACGTACTTCATTAGGGTGGAGTGGTTAACGGTAGCCCATGAGATGCTTTTAGGGTCCTCTTCTTCTGGTGGGCCAACTTGTCTAGTCACCTCATATCCGCCCTCAGGTAGGTCACTATGTTTCTGCTTCTTGTTACCGTTGCTGGAATCACTTTCGTCTTTTTCATCATCGTCATCGTCATCATCAGGCCTCTTCCGCTTACTTGCACGCTTTGCTCGGTGCTCGAAATTTGGCCAGTGAAGTGGGCTCTCCCTCAAGTACGGCAGCGTTTTGGTGGCATCTCCCCGGTAGTGATACCATTCGAGCCACCATCTCGCGGTCTCAGTACTATGACCATGATGCTTGGGCATGTTGCGATCGTTCTTTCGCCATTCATCCACTTCTGTATCGCTCATGTCTTCAAACTCGCCCTCAAAGAACCGATATAGCATACCGCGAGCAATATCATAGCGGATTTCTTTGTCGTCCTCTTTTACCAATTTCTTTGCCTCGGGGTGCAGATTCTTGACCCAATTATTGACTTCGGTGTTGGAGAGGGATGCGAAGACTGGGACTACCAGGTTGACATAGACCTGATCTAAGCGTTGCGCAATCTGTGCAGTGCCTGAGAAAACATTGCGTTTTTCTCGGCTAAAAGCATGTGAATCTGACGTATATGCAAGTAAGACGTCCTCGGGCTCGTCCTTGAAAGTGCCCTTGAAGGTACGATGGAGGACAGCTTTCTCCGTGTAATAGTTGATTCCGTCTGGCCCGTTAAAAAGATCGGACTCATATAGCTTAGCCCAAGCAGAAATTTGACTGTTCGGAATCTTACCGAAATTAGGCAAGTTGTCTTTGCTGAAGCCCTCCAGGAATTTCAATTCGCGTTTCTTGGCCAGTATTCCATATGGTGATGCAGCGGCGGCAACAGCGACAGCAGTTGCGTCCAAGGCGCTCTTTTGTATGTCCGGGTAATTCTCAAGAGGCTGGCTCAAGCGTTCTGTTCTGGAGATTTTGGGGTCATCGAGTATGTACTCTTCAAGATCGTCAAAAGAATGTCTTCTGTACTCTCTTGGCCCGCCTGTATCGTCTTCGCCGTCATCTTTTTCGCCACTGTCACCGCCACCTCCTCCGCCGCCGCCGTCATGCCCTCCCGGTCCACCGTTTTCCCTTCCTCTGGGACCGCCAACCCCGTCTGTACCAAAATGGAAGTCGTCAAAATTCTGACCATCAGGTCGACCATCATGCGTCCGCCAAGCCGTTGCAAGCAGAGGTGCCAGAACCTTTGGCCTAAGAATGCGGAAAACATTCGGCGTCATTCGCAGAGGACACTCCTCAGGCTCAAGAAGCTGTTCACTAGCATCTTGAATAATCTTCTGCATTCTCACCCTAGTGTGCAAAGAGTTGAACCCCAAGGCTGTGCAATGCTTGCCCCAATTCCCTATATTGAACGCGGAATGAAGTCTTGCCATGTAAGACGGGTTCTTGTACAGATACTCGAGAAAAGCAATCATATATGGGCCGCAGGCTGCTCCAGGATCACCCCTAGAGCTGTTGTCTTTTGCGTCGTGTGGTACATATTTCGCAGTCTTCACGTCGAAATTGCCTCTTTCTGGGCCGAGAATCTGTTCGATGCCGCAGAGGATTATGCCGGCTACATATCCAGCTGTGAACATGTGCTTGATCTTCTTCCTTCCGGGATATCTCTCGCTGTTGACGAGTTGAAGGTGACTGTCAATCCAGCGGGCTTTCTTTTCTTTCTTGTCAACTACTAGAAGACCCCAGTGACTGCCCGTCCCAACGATCCCTAGTCGTCTTGTATCTTCCCCAAGGTCCTCGGGTCCACCTTCATCCATTGGATCGCTGGTCCCGGGAATGTTCGCTTCAGATGTATTCTCAACGATTGCGTCGCCTGCTACCGTCTCCTCAACATTAGTACCATATTCCTGTTTTTTCTCGGAAGTGGGTCTGCCTAAGATCTCCCCATCTTCGTGCTCAGCTTCGGTAGCATCTTGCTGTTGCTGGTTCTTCTTCTGCTTTTCAAAGTTTTCCTTGAACGCTTTGGCACGGTCGTACCCTTGAAGTGCCCCATCGTTTACTGGTACTATGATCCATCTCTTTTTGTTGTCTCGGATTGTAGATGCAATCTTTTGCTCTTTACCAAGCTCTTCAATTGTGCATGCGCCCTTGCCCAAGTGGAAAAGATCAAGACCAATATGCCCCTTTACAACATAAACGTCGGGACGTTGATAATTGATTGTTAACAAAGCTAGGGTTACATCAATGCTACCATCCTCTAGCCAGCGCGCTTCGTGAAAGGTGTCTGTGTCTGTGTTTGTGATCTCCAGGAATTCTCTGACCCGGATTTCGCAAGTGATATCATCCATGTTCTGGAACTGGATCAGAAATGTATTCAGCCATTCTTCCATATGTGCGTCGTCAATAGCGGCCATTGGTGGGGGGCCAGGGTCTCCAGTCGAGGTCTCGGATGGACTTGAAGGGGGTGGGCCAAAGGCACCCGCTGTTTCAACATGATGCTCTTCAGAACCGTCACTCATTTTGCAAAGAAAGTGAAATGGTGTCCTCTAGAGCATTAGATTTCGGGTACTTGCAGGTAGGATACGCCATGTAAACCTGTCCAAAAGGACAAAGACCGAATCTTCGAGGTAGGGATGGGAGAGTGACATAAAGAAGACAAAAGGGGGATTGACTGTGATTCTTTGTTAGATGTTAGATGGCATCTTCATTGTGGACATCACCGCTTCCGGAGTCTTTGTCTTGAGGTGAGGATCCTCTCACTCGAAAAGAAGCAACAGCAAAGCAAGTGTGTAGCGTAGTGCTGAGCTGCCTCGACAACTTTTGTCTCTTCCCCGTGATACGGTCGACTGCTGTAAAATCTGACTTGGCGTCCATTGGACATGTCTTTTGAAAATAAACTGGGCATTTTTACAGTATCTTGAGCTGCAACCTCGGAAGCCTCTGGCAACAACAATAGTATCTCTACCACCGTTAGCTGCAGTTCAGTGACCTAAACGCGGTGTTATCGAACGTACGTGCGATAGCAACTTGTGTCGCAATTCTCACACCCCTCACAAGTAGATATTCATCCTCTCCACTGTGCCGTCGCCTTGTCTTAGCGAATAATATTTCTTGGGTCAGAGAAAGGATTGAAGTGAGCCTCTTGCTCAGAATGCTCCCGGTCTTCCCCGGTTTTGGTCTTCCGTCCCAAGGACAAAGTCTCTTGTGCGGACAAACCAATGTTCGATGCGGCAGTGGTGTGAGAGCCGAGCCGAGTCGAAGGAAAGTTGCTTTCGTTGTTCAGCACCGCGTCAGTGTTGGAACCAGGGTTCGTAGAATAGCCATTGAGATCGTCGAGCGCTATCGATTGCGGCTCGTCGTTTTGGCGATTCATGAATGCGGCTGTGATCGCAACAATGGAATATGCAATCATGCTGGAATTGGTCAATTTTCTTTTTCGGTATACGCAAGTCATTAAGCTTACCAAAAAGTGCCCAATATTCCCAAGACAGCATTGCTAACCACAATTCCTCTAGCCCACGTCCCCCACTTCTCCAGGCCACGCATGGCTTGATCGCTTTGCCAGCACACATCGTCCTCTTTTCGTATCGAACTCTTAGGAAAAGTATCTAGCGCTTCTGTATCGAGTGTATTTATGAGGAACATTGAGAAGAAGAGATATGCACAGGCCATGGCCTTACGGTTGGAGATCGGGAAGCTTGTGTGGAACGTATGGCACCGTAGAAACCACAGGAGTGATAGCACCAGCAAGAGCGGATCTATGACTAGACACAATACTGTGATGCTGTCCGAATGTCAGTAGGTACATTCCCCCCACGTACGGCGAGTAATACATATCTCGCGGGACAGTATGACTTACAATCTCCCACCCCACTGACTAGGGGTATCAACCCTCAAAAAGGTAGGCCCGAATGAGCCATCAGCGGCCTCCACTCGGTAACCGTTGTTATGAGCCATCCGATCCAGATTTACGAACGTGAGAGGCAGGCTTTTGACTTCAGTTCTGAGTACGGGTTGGGAGGCTCTGGGCACCGAACCAGAATCGTTGAGGCCGAAGTCTACACTATCGTTGATAATCCAGCAGTTGACCTCGTTGCCGGTACCCAGTAGCTGGTGCGCCATGGAGGCAGTGAGGCCGAGCTGTGCAATCGCAAAGAGAGCACTTGAAGCGAGGAGTGCAATGACCACGGAGCGAGTGCGGCCGGGCCAGCATGTAGATTTTGCGTTGTAGCAGTTCGCTATGCCTGCGGACGCTGTACTCCAGAAAGTGGTTGGAGCCATGGTGGTGCTGTTGGCTGGGGATATCCGAGTGATGTCTTGCAAAGAGGGAAATTTGCGAGATGATCAAAGATCACAGACGGGAGTGACGGACGGCTGACCTTGATGTGCCAATATTCAGGGTTTCCAGAAGTGGGTGGTAGCGGGTCGAGGAGTACCATGGCTACGAGGTATTAAAGTCATTGACATTGGCTGCGTTGGATCTCAGCGCTCTACACCCGCCAGTCTTGGACATATAGAAAAAGTGCAGCTTTTACTGGCTTCATAGTCCAAAGCGTTGGAACTAGCGATGAGTGCAGGCGCATGCATGTATTGGTGACTGACGGTGACATTCGCGGCCGGACCAGAATAGAGTATTCAGACCCCGTGTCATGGTTGACTGGTGAGCCTGTAGGAATGTGAATGGTCTCGACGTAGTTCGAATGCAAAGCGCGGGCCAACGGAACCGGTGTTTCCTTGAAGGCACGATCAGGGTCGAGCGAGATGAAGGAACCACGTGGATGAAGAAGCAGAAGGAACAGCAGGTCAGGGGGGGAGGTATCAACTTAATTTGCAACTACATAGAAACATTGGGCTCGGGGGGGTAGTAGGTGTTTACACAAAGGAACAAAAAGGCTCATAACATTAGAAAGAAGATTGATCGTAATCAAGAGGTATCCCAATTCACAAGCGGCTGCGAGGCGGCCGGGGAATGGTTGACTGGAACAGCCTGTCCGGCAACCGGTTCCCGTACTGATCGAACCGGTAATCCTCCTTTTGTTCAATCCACATCTGCCGCATGTCAGCCTCATGCTAACATCTACAGCTTGCTACCGTAACGGGGCGGGTAGCCAGTGTTGTAACCACTCACCTCGCGTTCGGCGTATGCCCTCTCCAAAGGCACTGGTTGAGGATTTAGTATTTCTTCGTCGCCAAAGCCCGCGTCTCCTTTGAACTTACGCGAGTAATTGGCAGCACCGATGGGAAGCGGTGCGCCATACTCTGCGTACTGTCCTCCATAGGGGCCGTACTGACCTGGGCGTTGATTGCCACGGGAGTTGCTCTGCTGCCAGGTTTCGCGCTCTGGGAGACGGTCTTCGAAGGATTCGGGGCGGCGGCCGAGGGGCTCAGGGAAGGGGCGGGTCTGGTTGTACCTATCCTGCGTCTCGATGGGGTACTGCGAACGGTAGTGGTCATGCTGTTCGTAGCGCTCGTCATACTGGGTCTCGTAACGGGAATCACGGTTACCACGCTGCTCCCAGTGGTCGTAGCGAGGTTCGCGACCGCGGTCATCGTAGTGCTGGGGACCACGCTCACGCTCGTCGACGTAGTAGTCGCGGTGCTCTTCGAAGTGAGCGGGTGGCTGACGGTCGCGCTCAACCCAAACATCGCGATGCTCCTCTACGCGCCTGGGGGCGGCGTCGCGCTCGACCCAGACATCACGATCGATGTGCGTGGTGTGGGTGGTCTGCTGGGGTGGAGGTGGAGGCGCCTCTTGATGGATGTCGATGTCGATTTGAGTGGTTTCCTTGGCTGGCTGCGGCTTGTTGGGGTCCTCATAAGGCTCAAGAGCAGTCAAGTAACCGAGGACTTCGCTGAGACTGTTGTGCGCAATTTGGAGTTCTTTCTCCCGGTTCTCCAGCTTCTCCTTCTCGCTGAGGAGCCAGTAGACGCGGTGCCTCATGCCAATGCGACGACCGTCCTCGATATCGCCAGCGACGCGTTCAGTGTGGGGCGTGATGTTCTCAAGGGCACCGCGCACATCGCGCATGCACCCATAGACCCATTTGGACTTTTCAGGGTTGGCCTCGAGGATGTCATGGATTTCGCGCACCGAGAGAAGGCGTCTCACTTCCTCAAGATCGGAGCGTACGCGGCCGATGATGCGCACGTAGACGGCATTGGATGGGCCGACATCACGCACACGTTTGGCCTTGGTAAGGAACTCGGCAAGCTTGTAGGCACCTGCGAGGGCGCTGGCAGTGGCACCGAGCGTGAGGATCTCTGATTTAGCCATGACGGGCGGTGTGATGGCTCTAGGGAGCTACCGGCAAGGTGATGTGATGCTTCAATTGAGTGAATGAGTGCCTGCGTCTCTGCGGGTACCTAGCGCGAGCATGCCGCGCAGGTTCAACCGGCTGCAGAAAGTGGGGATAGACGCTTTGAGAGTTGAGGTGAAAGTTGGGGAGTTGTCTGTTCAGCTCAGCTCAGGGCAGCTCTGACAGGGGCCGATGTTAGTGTTTGGGGGCTGGGGTTCTAGTACACATGGGGCGCTAGTTGCCTGCACCTCATCACCCATCGCGACCATCCCGAGGTCTGTCCACGAACCTGGCTCCACACGGGGGAACACGTCGCATCCATCGTCTGCGGGCACCGAGCTGATCATGTTCGTCAAGGCGATCAAAAGCGGTCAGGACGAACTGCTTTGCGGCGCTGCCGAGGGGGCAATGCGCTTCGCTGTGTGATGTAAACAACGCGCTCCAAGAGTTGTTTATTCTAGGCTGATACGCTCTTGGATAATCCCAGCTCGATATGTCAGCTCCACCGTGACAACACAACAAATGCCGACGCCAAAACCTTGATTTTTCCCTATTTGCCGTACTTTGCAACGAACGCGCGAACCTTGGGGTCGTCCAGGCTGAGCTGCGTGCCTTCTGCGTCCAGCAATTCGCCGTCTTTGTCCTCGAGCTCCGCCTCCATCGCTTTCAGTTGTGCGTCCAGCATGGGGTTCGTCAAGCTAACAGTCTGGAAGGGTGCGTGCTTATATAGTGCACTCATTATGACGTTCATATCTGCATCCGCCTTGCTTGACCGCTCTGCGAACTTGGCGTGAGCAGTAGTCGCTGTAGATTCGTATTGGTCCTGCAACTTTTTGCTGCTTTCGAGCTGAGCTTGCATCAAAGAGTCTTGAAGACTTTCGATGTTGTCGTGATAGAACGAGATGCCTGCGTGTCGGAGCGCATCTTGGAGCGCCACCGGGAGATCGAGCGCCTGGTTGGGCTTGAGCTTGACGATTGGTGTAAAAGCTGATGTGGAGGACTTCATTCGTCGGTGGGCAGGCGTTGGTGCCGGTGCATCTATCTCCGGCATGCGCTTCGTGGCCGCTGCTTGGACGTGTGCAAGCGCCTGTTGAAACTCGTCGCAGTCTTGCGTGCTAGCCGCGACTGTGTTGAGGCGCTTGCCCATGTATTCGAGCGTTGATAGTACCTATGAATGTCAGCACGCAGCATTCTGCAGCTAGGCAGGACAAGACTCACATAATTGAGCCATGAGGTGCGCGCCTGCACCCTATCTCTGTCTTTGCGCTCCTTCATCTCAGTCATCGGCTTGCGTATCTCGTGCTCCACAACCATTTCCGCGACAGACGCAATCTCCGAATGCAGCTCCTCTAATTCTGCTTGCAACGCACCCTTCCTCTCCTTGAGCTCGGCTTCTGGCTCATCGGGTTCACCAGGCTGCACGCTCCCAGAAACATTGGTGAGATAAACGGTGTCGACCCGAGCCTTGATCTCTGCTGTGCGGAACGAGATGATGGCTTTACACCATTGCTCAATCGACTCTTCGTCTTCGCTGATCTCAGGCTCTGCTACGATCTGTGAGACTAGCCCAGGAAGACGACTCAGTATTTGATCGTCTGACGCAAACCGTTCCGAGAGGTAGCTCTTCAGCGTAGATTTTTCAGCGTCCGTCTCTCGCTGTGCATCCGCCATCTGCTCCGTGATTAATGTAGCTACATCATCAACCTGTTCACATGAGTACCGAGATTCGAGTTGGGATTGTGGAGCTTACAGAAACATCCAGTCTGGCCTTCTCTTGCCCCTCCTTCCTTTTCCTCTCATTGCGTGCATGCTCAGCATTCATATTCGGCTTGTCGAGAGCCTTGAGTCTCATCAGTGCATCCTTTTGCGCTTCAAGCACCTTGCACTGCTCCTCAATGGCAGTCGTGGAGCTCTTCAATGAATCGATTGCGAAAGCGATCTCGTGATCCAAAATCGGCCTGATGGGGTCGCCCTCGCTCTCATATTGATGCAGTAGACCCTTCTTCTTCAAAGTCTGATAACTGGTGTGGAAGTCAGTAAACATACACCCTGACAGCTTGTGAACGTACAGCTCCAACTCCTCCTTGCTCAACAAGGTGTCTTCATGAAGATACTCTTCGACCCAAGCTGCAGCTTGATTACTCGTCTCCGCATCTTCGAAGCCCAAAAGGATCTTATCAAGATCCACGTTCAGGCCCCTTTCCTCCACCACGTTCAGCAAGTGGTGAGCAGCTTGCTCTTCTGCCATTGTCCCAAATAGAGTGTGGCTGCTTGTTGTGTGACGGGAGCGAAAGCAGTTAGGCTACATAGACTCGATACGGTGAGCCGGAACTTCCAATTGCGCAGTCGCGTTTTCGGCTACACGCGCCTCGCGACTGACTTGACATTTGCAAGACAGCCCTCTCAGTTGATTCAATTCGGCCTACAGAGACAACCCCATATTGAGTTACAATGTCTCCTACCGCAATCGCACCCGAGTCCCAAAAAGACACCACAGAACAGCGCACACCGCCCACCTCAACACCCACGCCACCCAGCAACCCCGCGCATGAAGAGCACCAATACCTCTCTCTAATCCGCGACATACTCTCCAATGGCGAGCATCGCCCCGACCGCACCGGCACGGGCACCTACGCCGTGCCCTTCCCCTCGCAAATGAAATTCGCCCTATCACGCCCCTCCACCTCGCCCACACAGCCCGCCGAACTCATCCTCCCCCTCCTCACCACGAAGCGGGTATTCCTGCGCGCCGTAATCGGCGAGCTTCTCTGGTTCGTCGCCGGAAGCACGCACAGCGGGCCGCTCTCAGACGCGGGGATCAAGATCTGGGACGGCAACGGCAGCCGCGAGTATCTCGACAGCGTGGGCCTCTCGCACTACGAGACGGGCGAGCTGGGCCCCGTATACGGTTTCCAATGGCGGCATTTCGGCGCAGAGTACAAAGGGCATGCGGCAGATTACGAGGGCCAGGGCGTCGATCAGCTGGCTGAGATTATCGACAAGCTGAAGAACAAACCATATGACCGCCGCATTATCCTCACCGCGTGGAACCCGGCCGATATCAAGAAGATGGCGCTGCCGCCGTGTCATATGTTTGCCCAGTTTTATGTTAGTTTTCCGGGGCACAGGCAGGGTGAGGAGCGGCCGAGGGGCGTGCTGCATTCGTTGCTCTATCAGCGGTCGTGCGATATGGGACTTGGTGTGCCGTTTAATATCGCGAGTTATGCGTTGTTAACGCACATGTTGGCTCATGTGTGCGATTTGACGCCTGGCACTTTTACACATACTATGGGGGATGCGCATGTCTATCTCGATCATGTTGATGCGCTCAAGGTGCAACTGGAGCGTGAACCCCGGGATTTCCCAACGCTGAAGATTCATAGGGAGATTGGGGGGAGCATAGACGGGTGGAAAGCGGAAGACTTTGAGGTGGTGGGGTATAAGCCACATGCGAGTATTGCCATGAAGATGAGCGTGTAGTCTTGTAGGTGAGCCCGTAGCATATATAGACATGAATGAGCCATCTAATGACCAGATCACATCTCCTACAAGCCGTTCATCTGCGCACTGTTCCTTCAACACCCGCTGGAAAAACGCCAAAGATTACAAGATGCCCAGGTATCGTAACTATCATATCGGTACAAAGACCGTCAAGGAAAGGATATGTGCAGCTCTAAAAAGGACAGACTGTCTATGCAGTGCTTCTCTGTCAAGTAATCGCACGTAAACTGCTCATGCCTCAAAGCTCTTTTGTGGCAAGAAAAAGAAAACCCCCCAAGCAGCTCCTTCTGCTCCTCCTCCTCCTTATCATCATCAAGGCAACTCTTGTGCCTCACTCTTCGGCCCGTAGTTATTCGCATACTTGATATTTGCCGGCAATTCGCTCGTACTCGTGGCCTCGACTTCCGCGCGCGTAGTAGGCGGGTTGTAATACGCCTGGCCCGCGCCATCATGATAAGAACCCGGGTTATACGGCGGACCGCTGCCGGGCTGCGCATCCTTCTCTATCGCCGTGCTTTTTGATGCTTTTTTCCTCCGCCACCAGAAGATTGCGAAGCCGATCGCTGCGAGAGCAACGACGCCGCCGATGACGGGGCCGGCGATCCACGCTTTGTTCGATGAGGAGCCTGAATCGTCAGAGGGCACGTCGACGTTGGCGCGGACGGCGTAGGTGGCGGACGCCATGTCGGAGATTACGTTCTTGCTGTTTTGCAGGTAGCAATTCTCGTAACCACCGTGCATTGTCGAGTCGAAGAGGATGCCCTTGCAGTCTTCGTCGCTGGCTGCGCACGCATCCATGCAAGCAGTGACATTATTCGTATGCAGCATTGTTATATTCGAGCCTGGATTCAGTTGTCCACAGTGGATTTCGAACTCAGCTTTGTGTGTATCATTTCCAGTGGTGTAGGTGTCGGATTCCGGACATGTCGTCGTGATGGTGGGAACGTTCAGCACACGCGCTCCATGCATGATACCCTCCTTGGGCTTGGGGTCGCCAAACTTGGGCTCTGCACTGGAAGTGGGCCAGCAGTTCGCGAAACCAACTTCTAAACCTGGGTTCCATGACACGGCTGTGCAGAAAGGATGCAGGCCCATACATATCTTGACGCATTCTTCTAGTGACTCGGTGTGGTAGAATCCTCTGTATACGGAATTTTCCCAACAGTCGAATGCGTCTCCGAAGCAGTTCTCATTGGAATCGTCGTCTTCGTCAGCAACGCGCTGGCCGCAATGTGTTTTGTATTGTACGCCATCGAAGCCAGGGAGATCGTTCATGGACTGGTCCTCGTTCGGGCAGTCGGTGTTAAAGCCATCCATCTCGCCCTTGTCGACGAGCCAAGTATCTGCCGTAGGAGAATCTTCAAGGCCGCTGGTAGAGACGTTACTATTTCTAAACCAGCATTCGCCCGAGTCTTCATGCCAGACCGCACCGAAGCAGCCTTCGCCGTCTCCGTCAAAACGTGAGCAACGCTCCAGGCACTCGATACGTGTCTTCGCATTATACCATTGTCCAATGCCGTTGCTATCCTTCATCGCATCTGCCGTTTGTCAACCATGTGTTTACTCGGGAGGACCGGTGCAGACTTGTGCTGACCATTATTTGGGTTCCTTTGGTTGCAGTATGAAGTGAAGTTGAGACCGTTAAGTGACGTGTAGCTCGGTGGGCAATCGTTGTCTTGTCGTAGTTCGAGATGGCGAGGGTGGATAAGATGTGTGAAGTCTACTCGCGCGTTAGTATCCCACTTTTGAATCCTGTACTCTCCAAACAACCAGACATACATGTCGGTATTGCGAACGCGACATTTGCGCATACGAGTGCCAACAGGCTCTGCCTCGACAAGTCCAACATCACGAAATATGTCAGTACTGTGCACGGTGTCCCGCAGAAGACCGTACAGAGGGTGTAAGACAGAAGAAGAGAGACACCCAATGATCTCAGATGGACCGAAAGTACGGTTCCCACCTTCAAACACCACCGGCAGAGGCCAATGTCTTGTTCAAGAAAGCAGTCGGCGATCAGCCTCGTCAGGCGTCCAACGGTCCATGAGGCCCCCCAATTCAGAACCACCATCCACCAGGGGGACCCCCAAAACACCGCCCCCAAATTGCATCGCACACCTGTATGCGGCGGGTGGCTAGCGCCATCATACCACTTCGTGCCGCACACCACGAAGTATGAGTGGACGATAAAGCAACGCAGGGCTGGCACAGGTCGGCGTCCAGCAAGCACATTTACCAGGGTATCGAGTAGTGCAATCTGAGCATTTGTGGACCAACAGTCAAATCGGCTTGCATCGCCCACATTGCGCCCCCTCCCACTACTAATTTTCCAACGGCTGCCCACGATGGCTTGGAAATGTGGAATCCCGCATGCGTTATTCTCCTTTCCAGATGTCTCTTGGCCTACTCTTTTTCTCTGTTTGCTGTGAGACTGTTGTTGGAGACGGATGTGAAGGTTTCCGATGAGGAGAGGGTCTCGCAGCATGTTTCCCCTAGCTGGGTAGACTAGGGGTCTTGGACGTCACACCAAGATCATGGGTCTGGACGGCACTAACCGCAAACTCCCGCTGTGCACCTGCCAAGCGTAGTTTGAGGCAAAGCAATGCTATTCCTGCCATCCAGTTCAATTGCGACCCCCGAGGTTGTGTCATAACTTGGTAAATTGACTTGAAGTTACCGTTTGTTCCATTTTTACTCTTTGCCCTTTGCATAGACTATGGACATTGCGGCTGCCATTCAAAAGACTCCGGGCAGTTACTGCAACTATTCTTCACATCGGTACGAGGAGCCTTCTCTGTGCATGTGCAATACTGATGGAAAAGTGTTGATTACCACGCTGCTTTTACAGACAGTGAGTAGGTATCTAATGCATCCTGAACGCCAGACATGATTTTCCCAGCCTGCAAAACCATAATGCAACAACGCTGAACATTGCAAGTCCGCTCACCTGTGGCTGGTCTTTCCGATACCACGCTTTCCGGCAGTCTAGATAGTCGTTAGTAAATAGGTTTAGGGGAAGAGATGATTGATGACTTACCAAATGCTTGATCAAAGAACCAGTCTGGTGCCTGTCGGCTTCACCCTGCCTGGCCATCCTGTTCATCTTCTTCTGCGACAACTTGGCCATCTTCTCCGCCTTGGAGGCTGCCGCCTCATCCGTAACACCATCGTTCCTCCTGTTGGTGCTTTGGCTGCGGCCACGGCTCTTCGCACGCTCAAGAAGAGCAGACTTGGGTGTGTCGACGTCCATGGCGTCGCCACCGGGAGCTTCTGACCTTGAACGGGCCAAACTGCGTCCTCGCGACTCTGCCTGAGCCTGTGCACGCTCGACAACCTTGGAGGTGTCGTAGCCGAGGCTTTCGAGATGCGATTCCATCTGGGACATTTGCTTCGCCTTCTTGGTCCTAGGGATGACGGCTCTGTTCTTCAGACTCTTGCGCATCTTAGCTTCGTTCCTGATGAGTTGCCTCTTCTCACGGATCAGCTCTGCCTTGTACCGAATGTCCGCCTCTTCTGCGTCCTCGAGGTCGTCGTCAGACTCGTAGAAACCCTCGCCCTCCAGCTTCTCCTCTTCGGCCTCAAGCGCAGCAAGCTTAGCCTCGATATCAGGGTCGATGAAGTCGTAGACGTTCTGGCCCTTGAAGACTTCTGGAATGCGGTCGTGTTTCCATTCATCGTTGTCGAGGAGGTAGTTCTTGCGGAGGTCGATGTTGTACACACCAGCTCCACCATTCTCTTCTTCCAGATCACGCTCAAGGAGCGGCCTGTCAGGGTCCTCCTTGTCGTACTTCTTCCTGTTCAACACTGCTTCTGGGATCGAGGTCTCGCGGGTCACGCCGCCCAAGGGCTGAGCAACGTGAATACGGCGGAGCAGTTCGCCAAGGCGGCCAGATGGCTCACCAGCGCTGTTGGTGCCAGCTTTGAGCTTCTCGGCATTGCGAGCAGCGATCAAGCGGTCGCAGACGGCGTTTCGCACAGCCATGACGCCCTCGGTAGTGCTGCAAGAAAGCTCGAGCATCTCTACCTCGCCAGACTTGAGCATACCCTGCAGCTGAGCCTGTGTCTCAGGGTCGAGCTGGTCGGGGCGCATCAAATCAATCTTGTTGACAACAATGGAGATGAGCTTGTTGGCGAACAGAGGCTTGATGTTGTTGAAAAGGGCGATTTGCGAAGCGACAGAGTAACCGCACTGCTCACTGAGATCCATGAAGTAGAGAATATGGGCGCGGAGATGGGCAATAGCGCAGATGGACTGATGCTCAATCGTGTTCATGTCCTCGAGCGCGTGGTCCAAGATACCAGGAGTATCGACGGCCTGGAAGCGAAGCATCTTGTAGTCGAAGTGTCCGACGTACAAGCTCTTTGTTGTGAAGGCGTAGGGCTGCACCTCAACATCGGCCCTTGAAATGGACTTCAAGAAGGACGACTTGCCAACATTGGGGAAGCCAGAGATGACGAGCGTGCGGGTGTTGGGGTCGATAGAGGGAAGACGACCCAAATGTTGCCGGACCTGCTCAAGGTAGACGAGAGGGTCCTTGAGCCTCTTGCAGATGGTGGCCATACGACCGAGGGCAGCTCTCTTGAGCTGCTTGCACTGGAAGAGAGATTGGCCGTATTTGAGAAGGCGCACATAGTCGCGCGCAACCGTCTCAATCAGCGACTTTGCAGTCGAGAGCTGGCCGAGAGCAATGCGGAAGTGGTCCGCATCGTAGAGGGTGTTGAGGAGATCGCGGTGGAACGGGTGGATGTCGGCCAGGCGCGGGAAAGCTTCGATGGTGGTGGAGAGGCGCTCGACAAAGGTCTCGGACGTGTACTTGACTTTTCGCGTATAAAAGGCTCGGATTCTGCTAATCTTGAATCCGGCACGGATCTGGGTAGGGAGCCTTTGTGTCTTTGTCAGCTGTCGTGTTCTCAGTGCAGCGTGTCGTTGGCGCTTGAGCGGCGCAAATCTCAGCGCATGGGTGCAGGCAGGTATGCGCTGGAGTGGATGAAATTAGAAGCCTACCTCCTCTGTGTCCTGGACAGGACAATGTCCAAAAACTCCTGGCTCGTAGGCACGGCGGGGATGTCCTTCCACTGAGTCTTCATTTTGGCGGCTGCGCGTGTGTTGGTGTGGTTGAAGCCGTCTGCGCTTCAATGGGAAGGGCTGGCAAAAAGTTCGAGGCGCTACCTATCGATACCAAAAAATATTCCCCACCGCCAAGCGGCAGTTCGCCTCATGTGCGCTAGTGCCGCATCCAGACGGCTAAACCACCGTCCCTTCACACACTAACTTCTCACGACGACTAGTAGGGATATGTTTTTTCCAGCTTCTCGGCGCTCTGATTCCCACCGGTAATACTCCCTAGCCTGGGCATGGCGGTTTCCTTTCCTGCATGCCCGAGGCATCGACAACACCTTGCACCGCTATCATGCCCATGACTCCGCGAACCTCTTACCGGCTCTATACACGCTTGCGAATCAGCTGCACATGAACCCTACAATGAAAAAAGCTGCATCGCAATGCCAGTCGCCCGAATGTGCATGGCTTTACTTGAGCAACCTCAGTGCGCTCAAAGACGTCCCCCCACTCCTTCCTAATACGGATCTATCGGGCATTGGCGTGAGTACTGACAAGCACCAGGCATACTTGCAACTAACTTCCCCGGTACAGGTCATCTTGGGCTACTCACTCTCGGCTTATCTGACACTACTGCTGCTTGTGCTCCATTACATCACGGTCCACAACACCCAACGCACAAATAGCAAAGGCCAAGAATCCATCAATGTAGTCGACCATGGCCTCCTTACCTTCATCCGCTCTCATATTGTATCGCGGATCCCCAGCAAGCGTTTTGAGAATGCCGTGGAGAAGTCCGTACTGATTCTCAGCGACCTGAACTTGGTCACAGGCTCTGGCTTACTGCTTGCCGGCTACTCGCAACTCAAGTGTGGCCTATCTGCCTATCACTGGCAGGTCATGGTCTTCATCGCGTGGTTCGGAAGCTTCTCTTTCGTCTCCGCCATGAGTTTCCTCGCAGGCTCTCCCCAGATGAAAAACGGTATGCGCTACATTCGCCTGGGTTTCATGGTGCTTCTTGGTTCGTTGTTGATTACCGCGTTACTACCGACCGGATCAAAGATGTGGCTCAACGGCGATCCTGACGACAGCGAGGGCTACTACCCTGGACTACATGCTGTCTGCTTCTACAAAGAACTTGGTAGGCCCTCGTTCACACAGGGCCCTAAACTTTGGTCGATGATCTTCTCCGTGGGCATCCTCGCCGTCTCGTACGTCTACTGCGGCATGCTATTAATCAGTCCTTCTGCCGGCATCCCATTGGAAAACTTTCGAATGCGCACTGGCCTAAAACTTAGACACTTCCTTGATTATATGAAGCGCAAGACGGCATCACCTCGTATACTCTATGCCATTCTCTGGCACATACCGTACTTGCTTTCATACGCCATCTTCATCAGTATTCGCGCCTTCTATGACATCTGTCTTTCGATGCTACTGGAAATACTCTGGCTGACCTTTGCTATGGCCTGGGGCACAATCAGAATCTGGGAGACGCGTGCGGCCGCGACATGGAATTTCGACGGCAACAACGTGACATACAACCAAAAGCTCTCCGAAGAGAACTACTGGTCGTTTGGCCAAACCCTGCCGTTGATACTGCTTGTATTGCCGTTGCTCTCCATGGCGCAGACATACCTTGAAGAAGACGCCAAAGAAGAGGATGGGATGCAGCCGGCACGCAATCGAGAAGAGGATGCGCACCGGAGTGCAAGTGTTTCTCACGCATACGGGACCGCAATACATGAGAGCACGTCCTCTCATGGTGTTCATGATTACACACGAGACCAACTCGTTGATCTTCCCATAGATGCCCTAGCGGACATATCCTCCTGCCCCTGGTACCATGACCACATCGCCCTCCTTCTCAGCCAGATTCTCATGGTTAGCACCATGACCTTGTACTTTCTCACCGACCTGGGCGACTTTCTTGGCATCTCTAGCATTCTTCGCAGTAGGCTATTCGTCATATGGATTCTGGGCATTATGCCACTAGCTTCCTTCATCCATCTAGCGGTTTGGTATGCAGCCGCACTGATCGTTGGGACATGGCCTCACGCAAGATATATGCTGAAAATAATGGAGACAAAGAGCACGCTGGGTCAAACGATGTATTGGGGATTCAGGCTGGGGCTCATAGTTGGTTGTTTGGTTTTGACATTCTTCGTGAGTGTAGAACTTGGAGATCCGAATTCGTTGTGGATATACTAGATTGAGCATAATCCATCCAGACATGCGATTATTGCCAGCTAACGTAGCACCGATCTACTGACATTGTCCTCACTATTCAGTCTAGAATTTGGAAATGTGCGTCTACAGGGTTCTTGCCGTTGATGGTAAGAACGTCTTGTGGACACGCACTCATCACCACGACCACATCTCTCAGCGCCTCCAGCACTACGTAGTCTCCGGGCTTCGTCTTTGGCTCTTCGAAGCTCACATCGCGCTTCGCACCCTCACCTTCCTGCGTGATAGGTATGTTCATGAACAAGTTGAACGGATCAGGAACTCTGCCTCCCAACTTCCCCTGCAGCCCTTGGAGTGCCTCTTTTTCTTCAGCGGCCAAAGACGACTCTGTGGAGAGAGTGTGTAGAGCGTCCCAGAAGTTGTCCGTACAGCTCTCATGGTACCCCTGAACACCCAGTTCACTGTACCGCCATCTATCACATGCTGCAATTAACGTATCATGTACCCCGGGACTCGTGTCTTCCAGCAACTTCACCATGGGCGCCCGTTTCTGACTGACCATCACATCACCCACTGCAGGTGTCACTTTCAACAGCGTCGCTCGGCAGTGGCACATGGACATGTATTCGGGTGCGCTGGCAGCGGTATTGGCAGCAGCCGAGTACTTGGATGGCGAATCGGTCGTCGGGTTGGGATAGAGTGCTGCCTCGATTTTTGAAGATGCGGTCGCAAGCGCGGCCGAGGGAAGAGCGAGAGCCCATGTATCGACCACTTGGTTGCCGTGCGTGTTTGTGATCTTGATCTTCTGCCCAGCTCTGACGAGGGTGGCTGCTCCACGTCGGGCAGGGACGGTCTGGGTCGTAGGAGACATTATGGACGTTGAAATATATGCGTGGATCGGCTGGCTGTGACGATAGGATTCTGTAGAACCATGTACGGAGAGATGCGATACACTAACGGATGAGGTGCGCCTGGAGATATACACGCCTACCCCACTTGTGCTGTCGCGTCAAGCGCCGTGGGAGGGGAAGATAGGAAGATGGGATCCGGCATTTGGTCTGTCGCTGCGCAGATTAGTGTGAGATAAGTGATTACATCTTTGGTGCCCAGCAAGAGCATTTGCTAAATGTATTGACATGGCATGGCGCGAAGCACGTCCCACAGACGCGAAAGGTGAGGTGACTGTGTATGGCTTTGAGCGGCGTTGCAAGCTCTCATCTTCCTTGATTTCGAAAGCGCCTTGAGAGTGCATGGGAGATGCACGGAGGTCTGGACATTGACTATGTGAGGTTTGCAGAGCATCATGAAAATTGCGAAGAGCAGCGTGAAGGCGACGTAAGGCGACGTGGAGTCGCGACATTGCGGTACGTACCAAACGCTGTCACGTGTCGAGGTTGCGGCCTGGGGCTTCCATCGAACGGCCACCCTAGCATTCCCGAGCGCCGCAACCCAAATTGTCCCCACTACAGCTCACGACTCCTTTACCGCCAACTCGCACCATTCCTATCCAGTCTTCACCATGGCCGCTCTCGCGACGAAGACGCAGTCGCAAAACATCTTTACCAAATTGAAATCAAAGCCCGCGAACAAAGTAGGTATTCTCGAGTAGCCAGCGCTTCGGACGACACCTAATGCCTGTCTAGATATGCTTCGACTGCGGCGCAAAGAATCCAACATGGAGCTCTGTACCGTTTGGCATCTACCTCTGTCTCGACTGCTCGTCCAACCATCGTAACATGGGCGTCCACATCTCGTTCGTCCGTTCTACCAACCTCGATAGTACGTCACCCTGAGGCCTCGCGGACATGTAAATTCAGGATATAGATATTGATTGAGGACAGTCTGGCAATGGGACCAACTACGGATCATGAAGGTCGGCGGCAACGAAAGCGCGACCAAGTACTTTCAATCGCATGGAGGCTCCGCCGCTCTCGCCAGCAAGGACCACAAAGCCAAATACACCAGCAATGCCGCCACCAAGTACAAGGAGGAGCTTACCAGGCGTTGCGCCGCAGATGCTAGGATGTATGTTTTTGCTTCCTTGCGCCGGTGCATACACTAACATGGTCTTGCCAGGTATCCCGACGAGGTGGTAATCACCGATGTCCCTGAGACTGGCAGCGACGGAACCAACACTCCCGCCGGTGAGGACGACGATTTCTTCTCCTCGTGGGATAAGCCCACTATCAAGCGCCCCTCGAACCCGCCTTCCCGCACTGGCACACCCAAGGTCGGATCGCCTTTCCTCAAGCCAGGCGCCAATGGCAACGGGACAGATCGCCCGAAATCGCCACTCGCTGGGGGCTCTGAGGCCAGCACGCCTGCCGCGAAGCCCGCCGCAGTACGAAAGACGACCGGAGGCGCTGCGCCGAAGAAGAACATCCTCGGGGCAAAGAAGAAGGGTCTTGGTGCAAAGAAGGTGGTCGCTGCGGATGGCGGACTCGATTTCGAGGAAGCAGAGCGAAAGGCTCGTGAAGAAGCAGAGCGCATTGAGAAGTTGGGCTACGATCCCGACGCCGAAGCCGCAGAGGCTGCCGCAGCCACCAAGTCGAAAGCCCCCGTAGCATCGACCATCGTCTCCCCCACTCCTGTATCGCCACCGCGTGGTGGTTTCGGTTCGACTTCCAAAACTGAGCGCTCAAGCCAGGACATGGAGAGGCTAGGCATGGGTGTGCAACGTCTAGGATTTGGACAAGTAGGCGCTGCGAAGAAGCCTGCTGCGCAGAAGAAGATGGGAGGCTTCGGAAGCGTGGGTAAGCCCGCTCAAGATGACGACGAGAAGTATGCGCGCGACAAGTTTGGTGCCCAGAAGGGTATTTCGAGTGATGAGTTCTTCGGTCGCAACGCATTCGACCCTTCGGCTACCGCGCAGGCAAAGGAGAGGTTATCGGGTATGTACAAAATCGCGACCCTACTGATGCAGATTGTGTTTGCTGACTCATTTCACAGGCTTCGAAGGCGCGAGCGCAATCTCCTCCAACGCATACTTTGGTCGCCCTGAAGATGACGTCGCAGAAGAAGACTACGGCGACCTGGAGACTGCCGCCAAGGATTTTGTTCGCAAGTTCGGTCTCACGGCTGGCGATGACCTTGAGAATCTGACCAACATGCTCGGCGAAGGCGCTACCAAGCTGCAAGGCGCAGTTCGAAACTACCTCAACTCGTAGGACAGTTGTTGAGACAGTCTGATTCAAGGCATTTCCGTTGGGTGCTCATGGACACTCAACAGGGTACAGAGAGCGCGCACATTGGATGGTAGAGGTACATACAGTCTTGGCGCACGGTGCATTGCAGGAGCGGGAAAACACCATGAACGAGGAGCTTTGCAGGGGCCCGACTGTGCGTCTCCTCCCCCCTTTTTTTTTTCTCCCGCATGCGGAAGACTCGGGGTGATCTGGTAATGAGAAGGTGTTTTGGGAGTATAGACAACAAAGTAAATTATTGGAACTCGAAATGCGAAACCTCTGTAATCTCATATATATCCGCTCTCTTGCTACTCTTGAAGCAATGGGGGACTGAACATTTAGATTATCGTGTATATTTTAATCCCCAAGTTTCCCAAACGCCTATCGCTCAAGCCAAACACCAGCAGATAACATGAAATCAATCATCTCTATCGCCCCAAACATCAGCTTCCTCCCTCGCTACAGCATCTAGATCAATCATCCCCCTCTTCCCCTTGCCATGCCTTTGCTCTTCATCATCTTCGTCGCTACTCTCATCACCCTGTCTCGCCTCCTCCCGACTCATGGAACCCCATCCTGCATCTTCGTCCTCTTCTTCTTTCGGGAATGCCGGTGACACAGGTACAAAGTCGTCCATTAAATTGCTGGGTAGGCCAGCGGGTGCGGGACGCTTGGCGGCGGATGATGGCAGCGAGGGTGTTAGAGGCATCATCGTCATTTCGGGGTGGTGGGACAATTCTGGATCAGCGGATACCGACCCGTTTTCTTCCTGCTCCTGCTGCTGCTGCTGTAATGAAGCGTCGGTCTGAGGTCTCTTTCCTTGCTTGGATGACGGTCGGTCTTCTTCCTGTTGAGGTTGTCGAGAACTGGACTGGACTGCTGGCTCGGTATCGACCTTTTGGGTTGGTGGGACCTTGGCGTGGTGCTCCTGCTGCTGTTGCTGCGAAAATGGGAAGATGGAGAAGAGGCTGGAGCTGAGGCTATGCCTGTTTAGTGTTCCAGGTCTTTGGTCTTTCTTCATCGCTTCTTGTCGTGGGTTCGGGGCAGTTGGTGGGGGCTCTGAAGTCGAGTGTGAGTGCGACGGGGTTCTTCGGACGGCTGTCGGACTGGGTGGCTTGCTGATGATGGCCTCAGGTAGAGGAGCTTCACACATCTCGCAGGCGGTCAGATTTGGATGATTGAGGAAGGTGCATCGCGGGCACTGCTTTTTGAGGTCGGGTGTTGATGGGCGTGCCACTCCAGGATCCTGGACCGCTGGTCGTGGTCGAGGTGGTTGGCGAGGTGGTGCAGGCTCAGGCTGACTGGGCATCTGATATCTCGGACTGTATCGCTGTCCAGTCCTGGAAGTAGGCGGTCCTGTATCTCGTCTTCTCTCCGGAGATGGGACAGCTCCGCCTGTTGTAACACCCGGGTTTGGGTCAACAGACACCATAACCTGCACATCCCTCTTTGTCCCACACTTGTTGCACTGACATTGTCGAACCACGCTCTTCGTGTACGTATCCGTAACCTCGGCTGGCGCATCGAATCTGATCTCAAACTTCTCGGGCTCGCCGAAGCCCTGCGCATTCCGATTTCCTCTCTCCCAGCCCTTTGCGTTCGAGTAGCCAGCTCCTTTCGCGATTATTGGCATGATAGGATCCACATCTCCGAATATCAAGTGGTCTACATGCGGGAGTAGCATCAGGGTCCCGCTGGATTTGAGGTGATGGTCGACTTCTATACGAACTTTGAAGTCGTCCAGAGAATGCAGAACGCTAAAGTACTTGTGGAACATGTCGCCATACCATTGCCGGACCTGGACACCCTGTTGCAATAACTCCTTTGCGATGTTGCGAGGCGCAGGACTGGGCCAAAGCGCATCGATCAAATGTTTCTCTTTTAGTGCTTTGCGGACCATCAGATCCAGCCTGGCGCACTCGTACAGCTTCTTCTCCAGCCTTTCGTGTACTTCGTACTTGGCAAACCTAATCACCAAGCCTCTAATAAATCCGGCATCCAGTCTCCATTTGCGTGTAAAGTAGTCCAAAGACTCCAGGTCTTTCTGTGCTTGCGCGTTGGCAGGTCGGACCACTAGTGGCGCGAGCTCATGGCCCATGGATATCCATCGCTCGGGTTGGCGAGGAAAAGCGGTTGCTGTGGACCAGAATGACCTGATGGGGTAGTATTCAGCTTTGAAGTAGTTGTAAATAAAGTCCAGAAAATCTATCTCGGTAAGCGGTAGTGCCGCGTGGCCGCGAGGAAAGTCCATCGTGATGTTGAGGATTCAGTGGGTGGCGACGCGCTTCGGGCGGCTACAAGCAGGCGCTGGGGTCACAAAGAATGTAGAAAGTCTTTGCAGAAACCCAGAAATGATGCCACTACCTGGATGTGAAGATAGCCAGAGCTCTTGCAGTCCTAGCGACTCGGACTAGATAAATGTTGCTGCCTGGGAATGGTGAAAAAGCTAAGGCGTACAGTAGCCACACTATTAAACAAAAGTGACGATGCAGCTGCGCCACAGCATGTGATGAACGCAGAAGCGCTAAACGAATCGCAGGATATCTGGGAAAAGCTGTCGCGCGTTATGTCCGTATGATGAGGTTGTTTGAGAGGTGCGTCATCACTGTGGCGGTGGCGGTGCTCGCCTCTTTCTGCGCATCGACGCGTCTGATCACCCATCGCAAGCATCGACAACTTCCGCGTGGTGACCAAGTGCTTCTGCACAGGACACTTACGCCATCAGATTTCTTGCATGTATCAGCTCTGATTTCTACAACACAGTAGCTGCCAAGTACTCGGTCTCATCGAAAATGCATGAGGAAGAATTCGCGATGGCCGCACACAATGCCACTGCAGCCATCAGACACCCTGATTCTCCACGGACATGTTTCTTCGCGTGAATAACACTGCTGATTTACCTTCAGTTTTCGAATTCTATGGGCCCTGTTTCCTAAGGAGTGGTGCCCTGCTTCCTAGATTCTCAGGTGAAGAAGCAGAACGTCAGCCCGAAAATGGCAGAGGAAGGTCTGGAGAACTGGGTTTGAAAGCGAGTCTGCCACTTTCAATAGCAAATGGTTCATCATAAAGCACTAGCCGAATCTAGAGGTGGCAGCATAAGGGCCCAGTCAAGGTTTGCGCAAGGGCAAAGACATTAAGGGGTCGGCAAGGGATTCCCCCGTCAAGGCCTCTTAGCTAGACCTGTGTGACCGATCAACCTATCTCGACCCTGTGAACCGTGGAACATTTGAATATTGTGCTTTATTTTCCGCCTATTTCCCGGGGTAAGAGAGCCCATCGACGTCGTCCTGCATATCTGCAATGCGGAGGATGCAGTGATCAGACCATGAAACCTCGCCGACCCCACGCTATTGTGCTGTAACTGTACCTATATTCGTCATTATGAGACGCACGCCCTGGGAAATAGGCGTATCACTTGCAAGGATTCGCAGCAGTAAAGGATCGCACATAAACTTGGCTTGGTCCCTCAGATCGGTCATGCAATCCTGCTCAAACGTCTCCAGTTCCAACTTCAGGCCTTGTTGAGGGCTGCATGCATGATGTCCCCTTCAAAGGCTTCAAAGGCATCATCTCAAGCGTCTTCTAAAGCTTCAAAATCTTCACTGAAGGGGCGACCTAGAGAATCACCCCAATCATCCGAAGGTCTACAAATCGCACAACCGGAGACGTACCCTGAAGCCGTCAATCGATATTCTATCCATGGGGATACGAAGCTACCACAACACAATGGCCATCCAAACGCTGATGGTATGTCAGCGCGCACACGACTGTCTCAAGAACGCACGTCTTTTCGTCCTGGCCCGCACAGCGATCAATCCGAATACGGCGCCACGGTAGAAGTATCTCCAGACATGTTGAAGAAATTTTTCGCGCACCGCCAACGCAAGTTCTGGTTCATCGTCGTCTTCACGTTGTTCATAGTCGGCACGCTCATTGGCTCCAGTATAGGGGGGGCGTTGTATGTACAAGACAAAGCTGAACAGTACGCCGCTCTTTTCAGTTGTGTGGCTTACATTCATTCCCTCCTAACATCTCGCCAGATCGGCCGCTGAAGATGAAAGCTCTTCGGCGGATGCGCCGGAGGAGACTCCATCATCAGATCCTACCCCTACGTCTGCGAATAATCCTAGCGAATACTGGGAAACCGATACCACGTACACTGCGCGACCCTTTGGCGCTGTCCAGTCGATAAATGCAACCTGTCCGTCTACGCTACTTGTTTCAAGCCGTTTGGAAGACAAGACGTCGGACATCAGTGGTCGTTACACGTACAACTGTCTTGACAGCACAAACATACTGAGTGATAGTAACCTCATGGGACTCACTGCATATACCCTAGAGCAGTGTGTAGATGCTTGTAGTCAGTACAGTGCTATGGGCAGTGCGAATGGGACGTGCAAGGCCGCTGTCATCAACTCGGATTTTCGCCAAAGGTACGAGACGGGGAATGGAGCGAATTGCTGGCTCAAAGGTGGGGCGGAGGATGCCAGTACGGCGAAGAAGGGATATACGGCTGCGGTATTACGTGAAGGGTGAAGGATGAGTATGGTTGTTTCGTGGGATCGGCAACCCGAGCGGCGTCGAAGCATTTCTGGTTGGCCTGGTGTTTTTGATTTGTAACTTGATCCAAATCATGGGGTCTGGGCTGGTATTCTGTGTATGGCATTAGTCTTTACTCTACGTCTCTCTGGGTGGCGTGGTCTTTGAGCACAATTCCATCTCAGTGACGATTCAACCGAACTCTGCTGACTCTTCGTACTGAAGCTAGTATGCTGTTTGTCTGAATGCATCTCCAGGTCTAGTAAGTGTGGGTGATACGCGGCTACCACCGATGACTGCGGGAAAATACATCGCGCACGTGACTATGGGCAAAAAGAAAAGAAAGAAAAGGAACAAATGGCAAAAAGAGGGCAAAAAGAAAAATTTCCGACACCGGGAATCGAACCCGGGCCTTGCCGGCGCTTTGAGAGCGAACTGACTCTGCGAGTGAGAGCGGCAAATCCTAGCCACTAGACCATATCGGATGATTTGATGAAAGACTGAACAGTTACAAAAACTATAATCTGAAGCGCGCAGAGGCTGGAGGACGAAGCAAACGGATCACTAAACTGAGAGACCGTGGGGGCGGGTTCCTTGAGACTGCCCCACATGGAAATCTCTGAACGAGGAATGGGAACTACTGCGATCTAAGGTGGATCTCGGGGTCTGCCAGCAGCCCCGTTCAGAATTGGAGATGTAACCAATCGTCGCTGTTTTTTCATGTCATCGCACATGCGCTGCTGCATTTGGAAGTTGTCACGCCCACATCAGGTCCTCGGATCACTTGCAAACATCCCCTGTGGAACGATACCGATAACTGGTTATACTGATTTCCTTGATTATCACAGCTTTCGCCCAAAATATCCTCGTCTCCGTCCATCGAGGTGTGCAAATGGTGGGCCACTGCGAGGGCCTTTCGTTACTTCCCTGCGTTCTACCAAACCGTGTTCGTTGCCCACCAACCATTTACAGTCCTTGCTCGACCAAGCTATCCAAGTGCAGAACCTAATTCTTCGGGCTCCAAATTCCAGTATCCGGAAGAACCGCATATATCCTCCCCACGACCCTAATCTCCCCCATCCAGGTCTCGGAGATCCTGATGCTTGCTCTTACAACGACACCATTTACCTATGAGGCTCATGATGATGCTGTACTTCTTATCCATGCCCATCGTTCTGTGCATGTCCTTCAACAGGGACCTCGTCCTCTTTTCGGCCTCCATTACAGAAACATATCATGCGGCTTCTTTGTATTGCAACCACGCAATGTAGTACGCAAAGGCAATGTCGGGTTTTAAACACTCTTTCAATGTATCGCATATGGACTGCTCCGACCCCAAATGCGCTTTTTCTTCAAAAGGCTGTGGAAACCTCTAGAACTCAACACCTGTAATTTTGAGCTTCTTGCAGAACTCGTCTTTTGCTGTGGTGTTGAACTGCCGGGACGTGTTCTTGAAACGAGTTTGAGATTATAATTCAAGTTGGTGTTCTCCACAGGGGCACCACCGAATGTTAAGATGTCGTGAGGACCCCAGAAGAGGCCAGATGTGAGTGCTAGGAAGAAGGACATGGCATAAACACATGCAAAAAATCTCATGACGCGCCTCGTATTTGACACAATTTGTGTGCGTGGTATGTCTTTGCAGTGCTATGTGGGTGATGTGTAACATGAAGCTATGTGGCACAGCCAAGCAAGCAGCAGCGACAACGGTACCACGATTGCTTGTCTACATGCAGCATCGACCGTGCATAAAGATCACATGCCATACCGCTCTTTCAAGACGAAACTTTTTCGCGCTCAATCTTTAGAATCAGTGGCTAGGACATGTCGCTCTCATTCGCAGTCAATTCACTGTCTATACCCAGAAACCCGGTTTCTAAAATCGCGGACCCTGCTAGCATACTTTGATATGCTTCTTTTGCAGATTTAAATAGTTCTTCGCTCATGAACATCCCAATTGCGTGTTAACCGTGACATCCAGGTAACTTGACAAGCACAAATGTTGAAGATGTTCTTACAACCTTCTCTCCGACAGGCTATTGGCGGAAGATTCAATCAATAATGTGTACTTCCATCTAGAACGCTCTCGTTAGTCCTTGCTCCCTATCATCCAACATCAGCCGGACCAAACGGCCTCAAACATCCCCCGTAGGCTATTCAAACCATCGATAGAGGCGATAAAATTCCTAGTATTGCAAAGTCTGTTCGACAATAGTCGTAAAAGTCAACTTTAGGTAAATTTATCTAGCAATCGGTGTGAGTTCCCAGGAAAGCGATACTCCAAGAATGCATTACCAGAACAATTGAAAGAGCTATACGGTCATTCCAATTGTATGTAGGTAATAAACCAACTACAGGGTCTCTATTCTGGCCGCTGTAGAATTTTCCTCTCGCTTGAGATTTGGAGGATACCACTCTACTACGCGAACTGCAATCAAATCGTTCTTGAGATGTCACAGGGCAAGCTTGCAGAGATCTTCTCCGAAGAACAATGTTCGGAGTCCTATATCCGCTTATGCAGACCCCGAAGAAGGCTGACGCATTCAAAATAATGCCTGCATTAACCTCAAGGGCTAGGTCTCCTCAAACCTCGCTTGTGTAATCTCACCTTGATTGCAGTTTCTGTATTCAATCTGAGAGGCCTACATTGACAACTAAAGAAGAGGATGGTCACATTTATCAAAATGCCCGCAGACATCGAGCTTCTCCACTCTTCCGCGGCCTCGATACCGGAGTCACCTCTTTTTCAGTTATCAGATTCAACGAAGACGTAAGAGGAAACATCAGCCGAAAAGGCGATAAGAGTAACGTGCCATTATTTTCTCTCGCATTCGCAGCCCCGCTTTGAACTCGTCCAGGCACTGGCGCCGGCGGACGCGCGGATAGTCGGCGTAAGCGACATACGCAACGACACTGCCCCCAAAAGAAGAAATCCGGGCCCTGAACGAATACAACGGAGACACCGATGCAAAATGCGAGAAAAAAAAACATACAACAGCGGGGATTCGCCAGTGGTCACCCACCTGACTACTAATCCGCCGGTTACAAGCTTGAGTACCGCTGAGCGAACGGGAAGCGCTATGTTCTTGAACCTATGGTCGTATGTGAAGGAGAGACAATCTTTGAGCCGCTAAGTAATTGGTAGTGGATGTGGGTGGATGCCACAGAAGAAACCCGAATTCCCGTACGGCGGTATCCCGAACACTTATCTCCGACAGTACTTCAATCATAGAACGAGCGAACCGTTGCAATAGAACCGAGTGTCGTTACGATAGCGTGCGTGGAGACTACCAGGATTCCTGACATGGGTAGCCGATCAGGGTCAGACACCGAAGCGTCTTACGGATACGCCCCGTTCCTTCGGCAGGATTCCGAGCGCCAGAATCTGGGGATGGGCCTTTCCTTGTATTGGATCCGAGAACAAAACAATGTTACAGCGACCAGTCATAATACGGCGCGTCAGTAACGGATATGAAGTGGGATGCTACGATGCACGCTCGGGCGTCCAGCAGGCCTGGCTTGGCTCTGCTTTGACACCGCGTATGGTACCCGGTCATCCGTGTAGTGACAAAAGAATGGTTGTACCTGCATAGGATGGAAGCGTCCCAAGATCCATGGTCTTACTAACGCAACATAGGTCGAGGTGGCAGCCATTGCAGTGCAAAACATGAGCTCTGAGACTACAATAGTTTCACAAATAGAGGCGTTGCGATGACGTTCTGTCCCACAAAAAGGGGCACGGTAGCGTGATGAACGTCTCTCTCAGGAAGACTTTTTTGGAGGGTACCTGTGCATTCTTGTGAACTTGTCAAGGGCCTTCTCGAAAAAGCCTGGGCTTGTACAGCCGTACGGAGCAGCGTCTTTGTTACGCGACAGGCATTGCCCGGTCTCGTTAGTGACATTCAAAGAGACGCCACGAAGCATACTTGGGTTGAAGAAGCAACGATCCAATTTACTTTCCCGTCAACATAGTACAACCGTAAAGGAAATAACTGCCTCAAGCAGAAATTGCTAACAATGACATCTGCGACTGAACCTGCAATGCAATCAGTCCAATGTAGAGTTGCAAATGACACCACTCTCTGATTATCAAGATGTTGCTCTAATCACGTGTTGTTCGCAATACCTGACGGAAAAGTCTAGAAAATGTGGGGAGGGCCTGCCAATCAGCCATCCAAAGTAGTAAGCGGATGACGAGTGTGGATAGGGCATCAGTGCATCTGGGAGTTTAAGGACCCCATCAAGGGTTCAAGTCGCTAAATTTTGCCTTTCGCGGATAAGGGCTTGTCTAGCGCTGGTGGCTCGCCCTGCGCCCAATGCGCGCCTCGTGGAAGCCAAGACCCAAACAACCTTTCACCCCTGCATCATAAGCACGCGATGCGTGTGGGTCCTGATATCCGCTTGCGATATCGTGTGGTTGAGTTCAGCGTCCCAACCTTTCAGCTCCGTGATGCTGTTTGCTGAAACTTGGAGGGTTTGTTCTTCTTCAGCTGTTGATTCTGAACAGCCTGGAATCTGACATGGCCACCCTCATCGGTGAGGCCCGACTTAGAAATTCTCGTCGCCGGAGGCTACCGATGACTCGGAATCTGGTCTGCTTTTGCAGCTAGATTGCAAAGTACATGATCTCTCGGGCCCGGAACCTTGCCTAAACTGACGCATTTTTAGCCCCTGCCCGCGGGCTGAAGGGCCGTGACTACGTCACTAAGAGACACCTGGGCAGTGCTAATGATGGCTCTTGTTCGAGCACCGTAAATCTGCTGCGGAAAAAATACCCGCTGCCGTCGAACCGGTCACCTGTTTGGGGGGCCTGCCCGCCCAAGCAGATCCGCAGTTGCGCCGAGCTGACCAATATATTGTCCTATCAGCAAACGGTGACTAGCACCTCACCCTTTTGGTATTGACTTTTGAAAAGGAAACCAAGGCAGAATTATGTTTCTGGCTGACTGGGGTGAGTGGGTAGATGCAGCACTAATAGACTGATGGTGTGAAGATGCAGTGACTTGCATTAGCGGCAACGAGTGAGGCTGGTCGTGGACTGTGAGTCTTGTCGCAACTGCATTCGTAATCTCGAGTGGGAAGTTCTGCGGCCAAGATGTAGAGGAGAGCAGTTCTGGGCCCAACCAGAGCGCGGGCGGTCGTCGCTCTGGATCATCAGCTAGGCCGGACATCCCGAGGTGACCCAGGCGCACATTGGAGAATATACGATAATGACACCGCGAAGACAGGGTCTCGCTTCCGAGGTGCAGCAGAGGCTCGTGGCAACTCGGCGTAAAGCGAATAATGGATGCAGACATGTCATAACTGGAGGCTGATGCGCGCCCAGGTGCCGGGTCAGCAGGGTTCCTGGGCGAAAATCATAACATGGCACATAAGCGGGTAGGAGCGTGGTCCACACGGTGGAGGCTCGTCATTGCGGAGGTTAGCAAGCCAGTCTGGCCCCAGCTTAGTGGGAGCCCGCCACGAGTGCGAAGCAGGCTTTGCAGCTTGTCGGCACTTGCATCGCATCTGCCTGCGGGTTCAAGGGAGAGCTGGGGCGTGCAAAGAGCGAGTCCGGCAGGGTGGTTGACGGGATGGGTACTGGCGGATGGTTAAGCTTGTCGGCCACCGCACGCCATCAGTCGATCAACGCCATGCTCCTTCGGGTGAGCTTCCCCTAGTGGCAGAGCCAAGTATCAGAAGCAGCAGGGCCCTATGGTTGCGGAGCTGGAGGCCATTGTGGCGGCCAGCGGCCAGCGGCCAGCTGGGCATGTACCGTTGACCAGGGCGAGTGCGCTGGAGGCCAGCCTCAGTGGGAGCCAAACAATCCCAGCGCCCCCGACATGCACAGACACAAAGCGTATAGAGGTACATATGCACGTGACGAACAGTCGTACACATTGTCTTTTGTGCCTCTCCAGCAGAAACAAGGTTGGTGTTGTGGAGACAGAAGCAAGGCAGTTGTCTCCGAGTCCCACGCTGCACCCTGCAGCACGTCACGGCTGCCCACGCGCACCAACAAAAACATGTCGACGCGAAGGATGCTCTTGCTGACAGCGGGCAAGACGCCTAGTAGGCAAAAGACGTCCCACTTGTGGAGCAGAGCATATCCAAAAGCGCTGCTGTGCCGGACAGAGATAGCGGGTGACGGAGGGCGGAGGGTCCTCGGTAAAAGCGTGGTGGAGTCGTCCGAACTCGGGCAGGAGCGTGGTAGGCGTGTGAAGTTTAGCTTCACCCACTGCAGCCCATCGTCCGTCACCCCCCAACGCTTGCGATCAAACAACTTTTGCTGCTCCATGCATCGAGCTGCTGGCATCGGGCGAATTGGCTGCGAGCCTACGTTCAAGCTATACCATCATACCCCTCTCATTAGCCTACCCGGCATCAGATCCGTTGATCCCTCCACAGCCGCCAGCTTCATCTCTATTTCTGCGGGCGGCCCTCTCCACAGTCCTAGCGCAAGCCTTCCCTAACCCCCCGGCCCAGTGGCACGCCCTCCGAAGAGACCTCGCACGACTGCTGCCGAATCGAAGCATGCCTTCTTGCCCTGCTCTTCTAGACATCCCCAAGTCCGTGTCCACACCCGTTCTTTCTGCATCAGACGCCAATTGCCTACCCTGGATCAACCCCCATGTTCCTTGTCCCTCCCCCTAGAGAAGTATAGCTCCATACCTAGTCTAGATCATCCATACTGTCTCTGGCCTCTTGACGCCTGAAGTAGGCATTGTGGGCGCGCTATCATTTTCTGTACAGCCTTCCCGTCCTTGCAAACAGTATCCGCCTTGCCGCGGTCTCCCTTTTTTTTTCTTGTCTTCACCAGCGACCTTCGACACCTGGTGCGTGCTTCAGACCTCGTTATAACTAACTTTGAAGCCCTAACTCCACATGGTTCCCGTCGGCTTGAAAGACCGGCCGCCCTGTCTATCTTCTTTGGTCTCTTATACGAGGGCCTGACTCCTCACAAGACTGAATCATCGCTCCTGTCCTATCACTGAATTCGACAATCTGGCTGCCTCGTTACCGGCGCCCCGCAGCACTCTTCCACATCAGATCGGCACTTTCGCGAGGTTGACCACTCTTGGCTTCGCTGTACCCGCTTTCAGGCGGACCGACATCATTCCGTTGATCTTGTGTCGCTGTCCTCCAAGATCAAGCACTGCTCAGGTAGGACTGCCACCCAGCCTTGTATTCCACCTCGCCTCTAGTCACGCCTTGCTAACCATATCATCAGACTGGTCTCCTACCCGTCCTATTCCTTCATGCTTGAAGAGATGGCGAATGTGCAGCCGGCCGCGTCATCGGGACGTCCTGGTGACGTTTCACCAACCGGGAATCCAGGGTCCGCTCCAAATCCCAAGATGAGGAAGAGAACCAAGACTGGTTGCCTCACCTGCCGGAAACGCCGCATAAAGTGTGGCGAAGAGAGACCTACCTGCGCAAACTGCATCAAGTCTAAACGGCAGTGCGAAGGGTACAACCAGCGTGTCATCTTCAAACCACCCATCGGAGACTGGCCAAACCATCCAGGTGTAGTCAGTACCATACAGTACCACACATCGATGCTTCCTGGCACACGAAATCAACCATATCGCGGTCCTGAGCCAAGTGCTCCGATTCCAGAAAGCACTCTCACCTCAACACAACCACGACCCCTTAGCGAGTTCAACTTCTCGCACATCGACCCTCATTCCAGTGCAGGGCCTTCAGTGTCCCAGCAAGCGCTTGTTGGGGGAAATGTCAACTACACACAGGAGCAGGCTTATCCGCAGCCACTACAGTCACCACTCCACCAGCAGCCCCTTCTCTCACCCCATCATCAACCACACACACATGCATCCACGATACCATACTTTCCGCAGCCCTCCCCCGTACAGACAAGTCCGCCAGCGCAATTCCGCCAAGACTCAACCGCCAGCTACCAAGCACCGATAACGTATAGCCATGGGCCATCATACCCACCAGTCTCTGTTCCATACAACAGCGATAACGATTTGAAGTCTGCGGGCTCTCTACCGGGACAACAGATGTACCCACATTCATATCGATCGGACAGCTTGCAGGACTCGGAAAACGTTTATCGACAGCACTCCAGCGTATCACCGCGCAGCGATCACTTCCCCCAGTATGCCAGTACAAGACCGGAATTTCAACGCTACAACAGCCATCCTCAAATGCCTATGCACTCATCACAAGCTGGGAGCTATAACTTCCCTCCTGCAGTCTCTCATACTGACTTTAGCCATCCAAATTACTCTTCCATTCAAATGCCCGTTCATGATATCAATCAGGATGTAAAATACATGCCACAGCCTGTTCTCGGTATGTCTCGTGTCTAGTTACATACTTCGTATACCCCAATGACTATTATTATCTTTTTTTTTTTCGTGCCTAAGCACCTATTCATTCTTATATCTAAGATATCGTGCATGTCTCTAAATGCTCCGATCTACTTTCCAGTCAATGCACTTATTATCTCTTGGCCATAGGATTTGCCGTAAAAAGCAATGCGATAGCTGACTTGTGATGTACAGAAGAGTCGATCGACATGGCTCAGCCCCAGCAACCCCACCCACAATTGCTTCTTAGCGGTTTCGGTGGAGAAGATCACGCCAGTCCTACACAGGTGCTCGACGAAGCGGCGATAGAATACGAAGATGACGATTATTGGGATGTACAATCAGACGAGGATATGTTTGATGCAGAATATGCCGAAGATGAGAACGCGCTACTCACGACTAAAGAATTTAACAACATCCGCCGCATACATTTGGAGAACTTTACCGAGCTCGGCATTAGACGCTACGATGCGTTCTTGTACGACGGGCTGTTGTCGCACTACAAACCGGAGTATACGGCAAGTCCTTTGCGTAATCCAAAGACTGCTAGAGTCTTTGCACATTACATACACGTGGTAAGTGGGATGTATTCTTTTGGGCTTTGTGCTTCGGCTATTGCAAGACGTTCAATTCCGTACGAAGTTTGTATAACAAGTCTTTGTTTCTCCATAGACATTATAGCCATCACCCTTACCCGTCTAGTGCAAGGTACTGACTATCCTAACAGACAGCGCCTACACTGTCAATCTTTGAACGTAACCCCCGAGATCCCACCCTCATATTCGAAGGCGCCACGGCCCCAGCTCAGCAAGGATTGTGGACATATAAGCTGCCTTTGAAGGCTCTCGGTCATCAGGGCCTGTTGCATGCCATGTTAGCACTTGCAAGTCTGCATATTGCACGTTTACAAGGAGCCTCTATCACGCCATCCTATAAGCACTACGCATACTCCCTCAAGCGCCTCGTTCGCTCTCTGTCTCATCCACAGAGGCGTCTATCAATGCTCACGTTAGCCACGTCCATACTTCTCGCATGGTATGAGGTTTGGACGGCGGAACACGTCAAGTGGGGCACCCATCTTGTCGGTGCTCAACGGCTCATCACTGAACTCGACTTTCGGTCGCTTACCCGTGAGGCAAGACGCCTGCGAGCGGCGCAAACAGCCATGGAGCGAGAGTTTCCCTACCAGAACCCGGAGATGCTCATAGATCAACGGCAGTTTCAGCAAAAGCTGAAGGAGAACACATTAATGCCGGACGAAGCCCTCGTGAGCTCAATTGTAGGGAAGAAGGTCAACTACGACGATTTCGGTATGGTCTTCGAAGACAATGGGGCAAGGCATGATACGAGGCCAAATCTACCTACGAAATTGGATTTGAACAGTTATGAATCGCTTCAGGATCTGTTCTGGTCGTTTTCTAGACACGATGTTTTCCAGAGCATAGTAAGCGGAAATGGTCTCATGTAAGTATGATTGACATGTTTTCATATTAAGGCTAAGACATGGCAGCAACCCGTTCCGCAAATGGTCCGACTGCCCTCCACGTGCACCACTCGGCCGAGTCGATGCTCTCTACGGCAGCCATGACCATCTCATACTACTTCTAGCTCGCATCGCGGACTTCACTGTCAAAGACAGAGCACGTAAGCTCCGACAAGTTCAAGCGGACGGCGGCTGGCGACCTCGTCCCGGAATGCCTGGTTTCGGCAACATGGGGCCACCCCCAGGTCCGCCAGGTCAACCCTCAAAACCGGGTGGTCGCCCAGATCCTTCGGCGCATAGGCAAGGCCCGCCACCGGGGTGGAAAGGACCACCGCCACCCGGCTGGGCTGGTCAGCATCCATCTGGCTCTGGCCCACCAGGCCCATCTTCCCAAGCTCGTCCATCGCCGCCCCCAATGCCCAACTTCTATGGCATGGCACCTGCATCTGCACCTACGCCTGTGATGTCCAGTTATGAAAACCCTAACTACAAGCGCTCGCCACCAACGACGAATATGCCTAACCCACAGCACGCCGATCTACCCGCAGCGTACGAAAATGCAGTTTCGGAATGGGAGAATATCTCTGATGCGCACGCGGCAGTCGCGTACGTATTGGAGAACAGCGAAGGTTTTGCACCTTTGCCAGATGATATATCCCCACCAGCTCCGGGGGGGAAACAGTATGAAAAAGGCAACATGACACCTTTCGGACCGGCAATCACCCATCGAAGTTACGATATATCCATCCTATGGACGCTGATCCATCTTGCTAAGATCATCCTCTTGCGTTCCCATCCCGGCATGCCGCCTGCTGCGCACATGGCTGCGGGGGTATGCGCCTCAGCCACGGCGCCATACTGTAATTTTGTCGGCCGCATAGCAGCTGGGATGCAGATACCCATATCATCAGATCTATCACCTTTCCTGGGCGCTGTACTAACTGAAGCATCCATGTCCTTATTCTTTGCAGGCATCACCTTCCAGGACCCGGCACAGCGTGAATGGATCATCACTCGACTTTTGGAGACGGAGAAGAGGACGGGTTGGGCCACTGCGGGTATGATTGCAAAGGGCTGTGAGACAGCATGGCAGAAGGCGGCTGAGATGAAGCGGGGTCCACCATACGTGAGAAGGACGAAGCGACCCATTCGACTTACCGAGGAAGAAGGATATATTGATGCCCCGGATGAACCTCAACCGAGGCAGCAGAGTGGAAACAGTGTTGGTGAAGGAGAAACAGAGAAGAGGTTCATTTTCAAGACCAAAGTATCCCCATGGGCTATGAACCTGTTGGGTACGGAGGAGGATTTGAGACAGGGAATGGAGAAAGTTGGATTATGAGAAGGATGAAGTGTTGGAAATGGGGGTCCGAGGATGAAAAAAACAAACAATAGAAAGCGAAAAACAGAAGCAGTCGTCAACGGGAGGACAGCAGACGAATACAACTCCACTCAGAAATCATTGGAAAGCACAACACGGGGCCGTTCAAAAAGAAGAGAAGAGCCTACGCAAGAAAAAAAAAGGGGGCTGTCTTAGCGACCAAGTGCCTCCATGTTGAGACGACCGCCCACCATATTATGCATACATCTTTCACGAGTTTGAGTAATTTTTTTTCCGCCAGCAGACAGATAGACCTAAACGCTACGAGACGAGACGAAACGAAATGAAACGAAATGAAACGAAACGAAATGAAACGAAACGAAATGAAACGAATGATGCACGACGATAATTTACCATTTCAGCCACGCTCTCTTTTTCACCTTCCAAAGCACCAAAATGACAATTTTGACAATGACGACGCGACCATGTCCCCATCCCAGTATTCGATACCCGCACCGACGATCATTCTGCGCGCAACGACCATTTCTAAAGGCCCGGCGTCGGTTTTGGTTGGTGGAAGCGAGTTGGATGCAAACCAGGAATACATTTAGTGTGAGATAAGGCGGGCAATAGCCAGACGCAGTTTCTTTCGGTTGCAATGGGAATGCATGGATGCATGCATACATGCATGCGGGCGGGCGTGTGCATGTGTGCGTGCGTGGGGTACAAGCGTCGTCATCGGCCCCATCGGAGCTTGCGCGTTTGCACTCTACGGTACGTTACCGGGCTACTGATGCTGCTGCTGCTGCTGCTGGGCCAACACAGGATCCAAACTGACGAGTGTGAAGTGTGTGTATTCCGGTGTTTATTGAAAAAAAAAAGAAAAGAAAACTTCATGATCGTACATGTGGTGTCTTGTCAAAAAGAAAACAAAAAGAGGTATCGCAGATGACGAAAACAAGAAACCCAGATTTACGCGCGCCTGTCGCTCTCTCTCGCTCTCTCTCTCGATTAAGCCAAATGAATTTTTTTTCTCCCTTTCGGCAAGCTTCATCATGCACCGCCAACGCCCCATTACCCATCATACATGCCTGCTTGGCAGAAACGAAAAAAGTGTCGTGATTAGAAACAAACAAACGTTTGCTTTGTACGCCCGTAGTAAAGATATTTTCAAACTCCCAACATGCGCCCAGTCCGTCTACTCATATCCTCCAACTTGAAAAGCGATTCCGACTAGAAAAAGTAGTAGAGCACACTTCCACCTGCAGTCATGAAGACGCCAAACCACCACCACTGGTCTGCCTTTGCAGCGCCAGGGGTCCGCTTGAAAATGACCTCGTGGTTCATGGGTAGTTCGGCTCGTTTGGAGTTCTTCGCGGCGGCGGTTTGTGTAACGAGCGGGTTGAGGGTGGTGGTGGGAAGCATCTCGGGCGTGGACCTGGCGAGGTACAGAGGCATCATTGGGGCGCCGTCCCATTTGTAGAGAGTGATGCGTGGGATTTCGGCGTAGGCGTCTGATGCGACATACTCGTATTTCTGGATGCATGTCAGTTTTTGTTGTCGTTGCACGGGTGGTGGGTATAGGTGAGGACATACATCGAACAGCTCGGTTGCGTTGTAGCGCGTGTAAAGGGCGTTCTGGTACGAGCAAGGGTCGGAATACAGTTGTCGGCCGTCGACCTTGATGGGCTTGAGGATTAGGGAACCGTTGCTGAGTTTCTCGTAGGTGCCGTGTTGCCATTGCATTATCCCTTTTGGGCATTTGGGTTCTTGTGCTGTGAGTGAGCGCGTTAGCAAATGTTCTGCTGTCGCGGCCTATCGCTTGGAGTGCCATGTTCGAAGTGATGGTTGTGCGATTCCCGGGTCACGTACGGTTTGCGATGGCGCGATAATAGGCAGATTCAAAGTGGCCGTCGGCGGTAAAGGAGTAGCTGATTCCCGTGTGTTTCGGCTCAGTGAACTTTTCGTTGACGGGGTCGTAGAAGCCCTGTATATGGGATTAGCCAGGGCGCCCTCAGCCATGTGACGACTTCCAAGCACATACGGGTCCGGTCATGGTCGAGTTCGCCTTGCTGTTCCAGGTGCCAACGAGATTCACATCTGAGGATGCAGTCTGGGCCTGGGCGTGCAGCATCGCGACTCCTGAGAGGAGCAGCGCTTTTATGGCGGATACCATTTTCGGGATGTGCGATGTATGTTCTAACGAGCGTGGACGGTCGGTCGTGTGCGATAGCGAGCGAGAGAGCGTGTGGGTGTGGACGTGGACGGGTGGTTAAGACGGTGGATGGAGAGTGTCCAAGGGAGAGAGTGCGGGTGCTTGGGGCAGTTGGCCATGTTGGGTCTCGCCGCCTCCTGGCTTGGAACCAACGGACAAGGATAAGGCGGCTACGTGCAGATCACCGGCTTCCGGTGGGCAAGGCCGACATCATCGCCCGCGCCCGCACCCGCACCCGGACTATTTTCATCATTGCCGTGAGTGATCCTACGCTCGCCCACCGCTACTACCTTGTCCGTCTCCTTTCGCCGTGCACGCAGTCTAGTATTTGCGCCGCCGGGAAACCGCTGCAAGACCACTTTGCCCATCGGTGCATCGCATCGCATCCCACGGTTTCTGGAACGCCGTTACGCTTGCAATCAAAGGACGCTATGGCGGGGTCACTAGCAGCTGTCAAGAAGGAATTAAGAAGGAAGATAAGGGCGGTGTTGAAGGAACTTCCCGAAGCGGCTGCGGCTTCTCAGAGTATGTCTGGTCGGCCTAGCTGCGTGCTGCTCATCTAATTGCTCGTGTCCAGCCTCCAATGTGACCAAAACACTACTAGCCATGCCCGAGTACCAGGCTGCGCGCAGAATAAGTGTCTACCTGTCCATGCCTGGCGGTGAGATTTCCACAAGCGATATCGTGCGGAATGCACTCGATGAGGGCAAGAAAGTCTTCATTCCATACACCTACCAGCTAGACACGCCCAGCCAAGGCCAGCCAAAGTCCATCATGGACATGGTAGAGTTGCATTCAATGAAAGACTTTGATTCGTTGGAGCCTGACAAATGGGGTATTCCCACCCCGAGCAAAGAATCCGTTTCATCACGTGCAAACTGCTTTGGCGGTACTGGCGTCACAAACGGGGAGACTGGAGGTGTCCAAGCTGGCCTTGATCTGATCGTCATGCCTGGCATGGCTTTCGACTCGCACTTCGGCCGACTTGGTCACGGAAAGGGCTTCTACGACTTCTTCTTGACCCGCTGTCACCACCTGTCGCGCATGCCTTTTCGCGGTAAGAACTACTGGTATTCTGTATGTGTATGCGGAGGGCTAACTGACCACGTCAAAGTTGGTCTCGCATTGACCGAGCAGCTCCTTCCGCCAAATGAGTCGGTCCCCATGGACTCTTCCGATTTCTGCCTAGACGCCTTGATCACCGGCGATGGCGAGCTCCGTCGCGCGCATGCTTGATCTTCTCCCACCAAGTCTTGTAAACAAAACCGTGCGCTTTCATTCCCTCCCAAGTCCCCCAGTGTTTGTGCGCTGTCTTGTGCGTGCGATTCCATCACCGCAAAGGTAGTTCCTTGCGCGTTGGCACTTATTGCAGCTGCTGGATCAGGGAAATGTTGTCTCCCTTCAGCAGGATTTGGCCAACATTGCGCCTCTCTTCGGCCTGGTCCTTCTTCGCGAGCGTGACTTCGATGGCGTCGTCAATGACAAGGTTCATAAACTCGTCGAAGCCCTGTACCACTGTTAGCAGCTTTCTTCCCCAAAGCAATACCAGGCCTTCTCGCACCCTAAGTTTTCCCTCGATGCGCATGCCCAGGTTCTCGTACAGCCATACTGAGATGGTCGCCCGTGATTGGAGGAGCTTGAAGATGAAGTTGATGGGAGGGAGGAGGACTGTGAATTCGTCAGTTCGCCGTGTCGCGCATGCATACGGTAGCTGCCGTACCTTTTCCTCCGCCGCGGCCTGGAACAAGTTAGCTGTGTTCACTGCACAAATACACGCAAAACTGACCTCCACGTCCAGTCATGTTGGATTTGGATTGTGCGTCTTGGAAAACAGGCGTTCGTAGAGTCGAAATCGGGGCGCAGGGTGGGCAAGAGCTTGGGGGTTGGAGCTGTGGTCAGGGAACATTTCTGGCGCGACCGGGCGGTCACGCTGCTTGGCACCAACGTGGGGATCTTTGACTGACTTATGCGATCGAACGCAACTTCCTATGCCCGACCCAACTCACCACCTCACCACCTCACCCCTACCGCATCCACGCAAACCTCCACATCCTCGACGCTTGCACTTTCTCTTTTCTGGTGCATGCCAACGAGCCAGTGCATGCGCGCAATATAACTCCCGCCCCGCCGCCTCGCTCTGAGCAGTATCCGCATCCGTTCCCCCACTACCTCCCCCCCCCCCTCCCAATCCCGTCAACATGGCTGCCAACGGACAGCAGGTCTTCGACCCCGTGCTGGCGGCGCACAACACCATGGCCTCGTCGGCGGATCGCGCACAGAAAGAGCAGGCACATCAGTTCCTGGAGCAATTCCAGAAGTCGGTATGTACGTGTGCGTGGTCGTAGGGGCACATTAGGCTGACTTGGGCGCAGCAAGAGGCGTGGACGACTACACTGGCCATGCTGGAGTCCAGCTCGGCAGATGCAGCGGCTAAGCTCTTTGCAGTCACCACGTTGAAGGGCAAGGTGAGTTGCTGCTCCCCTCGGCGAGTTCCTCTCTAATAGCGCCAGATTGTATACGACCTTCACCAAGTACCCCGCGCTCAGCTTCCAGAGCTGCGAGCGTCCATTATGCGCAACCTGGCCATATTCCATGCGGGGCCGAAGCCGATACGCCTGCAGCTGTGTGTCTGCTTGGCCAATCTCGCAATACAGATGACCGAGTGGAAGGATGTCCTCAAGGACGTCGTCAACTCACTCGGCTCCGACCCAGCAACACTCCCTTGCGTCCTGGACTTTCTCCGCGTTCTCCCCGAAGAAGTCACGCATGGACGTAAGATCGCACTCACAGTACGTCCGAACGAACCGCGTCCCGTTTTCAGCCTACGGCAATTCCCTGCCGTGTCGACACATGATAGCAGAGTTGTAGTCTAATATGTGGTGGTCAGGAACACGAGTTGACTATGAGGACGGCTGAGTTGATTGACGACAACGCCCAGCAAGCTCTGGAACTCCTCGTACGCTATGGAACCTCTTCACGTACGTTTATGCCAATCTGCAGGAGCCTGCTCTCACTAATGTTTTGCAGCCGCTGCCGCCCAAAACCCCCAACTGCTCAACTGCATCACCTCCTGGATACGCGAGATCCCCCTCGACGCCATCATCAACTCTCCCCTCTTGAAGATCATCATCGACGGTCTTTCTCAAGAAGATCCTTTCGAGGCCGCCGTGGAATGCATGAGCGCCCTCATCGCCGAAACCAGAGACGTTGACGAGACCCTGAACTCCATCATGATTCTCTATCCCCAAGTCATCAATCTCCAGACGAAGCTCGCCGAGGCGGCACAAGAGGAGGACTCTGAGAAGTTCAAGGGCATTGCTAGGATATTTGCCGAAGCTGGAGAGTCCTGGGTCATCCTCATTGCGCGCCTGCCGACGGATTTCCGTGCCCTGGTTGAAGCAATCCTTGCGACAGCCGCATTGGACAAGGACAGGGATGCCATCTCGCACACGTTCAAGTTCTGGTACGACCTCAAGCAGTACCTGACACTCGAGAAATACGCCGAAGCACGCAATCAATGCTTAGACATTTACGCCAAACTCGTCGACATCATGATCGGTCATCTCGAATTCCCCAAGCCGGAAGGTGGCGATGAGAAGGATCTTTTCGAGGGTGACCGCGAGCAAGAGGAAAAGTTCCGCGAGTTCCGTCATCAGATGGGCGATGTGTTGAAGGATTGCTGCGAAGTCATGGGCGTTACCGAGTGTCTTCAGAAGCCCTATGACCTGATCCAGCAATGGGTGCAAACATATGGCGCTCAAGCTACGCCGAACAGTGTGCCGGAATGGCAAAAACTGGAAGCGCCCTTGTTCGCTGTCAGAGCTATGGGCCGCATGGTTCCTCCGGACGAGAGCGTCATGCTTCCTCGTCTGATTCCGCTTATCGCAGGCATACCCGACCACAACAAACTGCGCTTCCAGGCCGTGATGGCGTTGGGAAGGTATACGGAATGGACAGCCCAGCACCCCGATACGCTACAGATGCAACTGGATTACATCATGGCAGCCTTCGACCATTCCACCAAGGATGTCATTCGAGCTGCCGCACTTTCGTTCAAGTTCTTTTGCAACGACTGCGCGAGCCTGCTCGTTCACTACGTCGGCCCGCTGCAACAATTCTACGCAAAGAATCTGAACAAGCTACCCATTAGCAGTCAAGAAGAGATTACAGAGGGTGTTGCATCAGTCGTCGCCAAGGTTCCAAATGATCAGCTGCTTCCATCACTCAAGCTGTATCTCGACCCCGTAATGGCGCATCTCATCGAGCTTGCACAGCAAGCAAAGGACGAGCCGGATCAAAAGCTCATCGCAGATAAGATCAACCTGCTCACCATATTCTTCGAGATGGTCAGACCAGAAATTCCGCCTGGCCAAGAGCATCCGGCTGTCAAGTATTGCCAAGAGATCTTCCCGACTCTCGCAAACATGATCACACATTTCAATGCAAGCATACCAATTCTTGAGCGTGTATGCCGGTGCTGGCGATACATGGTCCTTTCATATCGAACCGCGATGCGTCCGCTCCTACCAGATCTCGCTACAAAGCTGATCGAAGGCTTTGACAAGTCAAGGCAGGGGTGTTTCCTTTGGGCGACAGCGTCGATAGTACGAGAATTCTCACAAGGAGTAGACAATGTCGACGCCAGCTTATCAAACGATGTCTACCAGTTCTATGAGCAGCAGGCAAAGACTTTCCTGAGGATACTAAGCGATCTGCCACCAGAAGAGCTCCCTGATCTCATCGAGGATTACTTCCGCCTAGCAGCTGACATGGCGCTCTACTTCCCCTCCGAGTCTATCATGTCTCAACTCATGGACACCATCCTTCTTGCAGCCTGCAGCTCTCTTACACTGCTAAAGGAAGACCCCATCATCGCAGTACTGCACTTCTTGCGCGATCTGCTCGGCTACGGTCGCAACCTGTCACCATCGTCCACTTTCGACAGCTCACGTCAAGAAGTTCCCCCACAAATACGGGACCGTGTCAAGCAGCTCGTGATGGGTGCAGGCAGTCAACTTGTTCAGCGCATCATGACGGGCATGATGTACAGCTTCCCCGAGGGCTGTTTCGCAGACTCATCCGGTGTGCTCCTAGATCTCTTCGAGCTCATGCCTGAACAGGTTGCAAACTGGGTTGCGAGCACCGTTGCCATGTTGCCACAAGGCAGTATCACACCTCAAGAAAGCGAGCGCTTCCTGAACAACATCCGCCAACGCATTCAGACGGGTGATGTGAGGATGATTAGGACTATTCTTCAAGATTTCACAACTAGCTACCGTCGGAGAAACGTGGCTCCCAGGGAGGGTCTCGGTAGATTGGAGGCTTCACGATTCAGGTTTTCTGGTTAGTGGCTGGATGCTGAAGCGCTGCTCTTCTTCAAAACCATGGGCGCGCAGTAGGCTGTGGAACAAGGTAGCAGCCATGACGCTCGACCGCGACAGAGCTAGGTCGATAGGTAGGGCTCATACAGGTACGCCCATGATTCGAAAGATGGAAAGGCAGTGTACTTGGTGTGGGTCGGAGTAAATATTGAAACAGCATAATTGAACTTGGAAGCGTTCGCGTGTGGGCATTTGCATGGAAGATCGGGATACGGAAGGATAGGATACCATGAAAGGGACAAAGTGGGGTTTCTTGCTGCTTAGATAGCGTCGAAATTATTTCTTTATATTGTTCTCCAGATCCCCCATCGGGAAGGGCGTATAGGGTGGATTGTGAGTTTCTTTGACGTCAGTACAGGAGCTGCGCGTCGTTGTAGCACCTGCCACTCTTGAGTGACAACTATTGAAAGCACCTTCCTTTTGGCGGATGGCAAGCATGACCAAAGCATCGCAACGTTGCAAGAACCTTCTACGACCACCCAAACGATGGCCCATTGCGTCACAGTCGGCTCCCTCTCCTAGACATATTTCTCCTCCGCACATCACCCATCGCTCACCGATACTATCGAGTGGTTGGTCCACAATATCCTATTTCAGCACCATCGACACTACAATTGCTCTCTTGTACATCCTCACAACACTGCGTCCTTCAACCCCCCAATCTCCCATCTCCTGGACGATTATCAGCAATACTTTTCTTCTACCACCAAGCCTTCAGAGCTTCCACTGCCCATTTATTTGCCACAACCAAACCTCGCCACGACTTCACATTTACATGCGAGCCCTGTCGGCGTCGAAGCTGACTTCGCATTAAGTATGTCCTCCTAGCTGTTGAGCAACACTACAAGAGCCCGCCAGGCCTAATAGACAACCGCTGACACGTGGACAGGCGCTTCTCATAGTCGCCACAACGCTCCCCTTTACTTGTGGTGTATCTTCCCTCCCCTCGTGGTACTGGCAAGACCTTTACCGGCAAGATCTCTACCGGCAGAGCCTAACACTTTATACCATTCAGGAAGTAGGCATCCTGGATCCACCATACGGGCGACCCAGCCTTACAAGGGCCCATTCCGTAGGATTCAGTCCCAGAACAAACTCGCTAAGGTCGAGTACATCAATTACGCCACAGAGCTCAACTCGTCCACGGAGATACTCCCAACCTATACCGCCGCCAACACTTGCTGAGAGAATTGCACTGGGCCCACAGCTGAACCCCTGGCATACGAGAAATCCCCATCGCCTTGAGGGAAGCGGCTCTGTCCACGACATCCATATTGCCAGAAAGGAGCAGCGTCTAAAGGAAGCTGCACATTACGAGGAGCGCCTTCATCAGCTCCGACACGAACGACGAAAGAGCTCACGCCAACTTGACGGCTCAAGGTCAGCTGGGACCTCGCCAAATCTAAGCCGTACAAACTCTGAAAAAGACCTGCCAAAGACTTCATCTTTGAAGAGTCTCGCAAGAGAAATAGCACCTTTTGAGAAATCGAGGCTGCTTGGACGTACAAACACGGGAGATTCGACGGCCTCCTCGAAATCCGGGCAATCGAACAGATCCAAAAGGTCAAATCTTTGTCGGGTGTTCACATTGGACCGTACCGACCGTGATGATCGAGGCTTTCAAGGACATGAAGCACGGCAAGAGCGGCAGTTACGAGAGTCTGGCACTAGAACGAACAGCGAGTCAAATCTTGCATCGTATGGAGGACAAGGACTCGGAGGATTCCTTGGAAAGCACCCGGACAAGAGTACTCGGTATGCTCGCGGCTCTTTGCCCTTCTGTTTCTATTGATAGCCGGATACTGACTTATCATAGCCAACGCGCGCGCGATCTATGGACCGAATCGATGTCTAGACGTGATAAGTTTCGCACCGACTTCCTCAAGAAAAATTGGGGCCTGCATCGTCGAACACAATCCCTCCAGTAGATCGTACGTTCACTGTTGTTCTGCAAAAGAGGACTCGCGTCTCGCTGCCTTGGAACATTTGCTTGTCATTACCGAAGATCTGCTTCAACGCCTTATGGACGCCGAGGGCATCACGAGTAGCGGGTGGTTGCCTTGTACGCCGCAGTCACACCATGCAGCCTTGTATGGAAGTGCATACGGAAGTGCGCCCGGCAGCACGGCGGGTGGAACTGGGCCTGGCAGTGTGGCTAGTAGTGTACAGGCGAGTCGAAGGGGCAGTGCTCAGCCGCAAGAGTAAGAATACTCTTGGCTTTCCTTGCCATTTTCTATGAGCTTGTCTCTGGTCCTGGCATACTAACAAGCTGCAGTCTTTTGATTGATTATGCCCATGGCTCACCGCAGTCTATGCAGTCACCGCAACTTCCACCACCCTTACATGCAGCACCCTCTCAGACTCCGTTCATCAATGATTTCAATACGCCCTGGTCGCATCACTACATCCAGAAACCAAAACTCCCCAGAGGCAGCAGTGACACTACATTCCAAACCAATAGTACACCAAAGCCAGTCATACAGTCGATTCCTAGGACGAGTAGCGATATTATTCAGCAACCCAAGCCGCTACCTGTCGGGCAGTCCCATGGTCCTGGCCGGGGCAGAGTGCAATGGAATCTGGGCTCTGAAGGCTGAACGGATCAGTCTTGAGTCACAGATTGATAGAGCTTGGAGGTCTCGGAGAGATGGATTCCCCTAGCTGAGATTGGGCCGCGTGTGGCTCGTAGTCATTATTAACTACTTCACAAATGAAATGCTGATGTTTATCACGGAAGAAGACCGAGGGCGAATGCGTGCCGTTGTCAGTGACGCAGAGATTTGGCTGGAAGCCTGTTTAAATGCATTTCAGTGCATGCGCGACGGCGTTCCTACCCACCGCCAGTGGCCAGGTGGATGGCTGCGCCGCGTGGTAGTGAAGCTCTCTCTGCCTATACTGTGCAGGATTTGAGCGCTTGACTCATTTGAATGCGGACTGCTGTGAGAGCGAATGAAGGCAGGGTAGGAGATAAAATACTGCGCGCGGTGTGGTCAAGGGGAGGACGCGGTTGTCTAGCATCCCGTGGTAGCATCGAAGGCGATTGATGAAGGTGACTCCTCTGGATGATGAGTCGCAATTGCTATTAGCGCGAAATCTTGGCGGCGCACCGCACACATTGAATTGCCCCACTGGCCGCCACTTCTTACCCTTCTATATATGACAACGGCCCCGACTACAGAGAGCACCGACACCGACATTCCTACAGAACAGCACATTCACACCCGCTAAAATGTCACGACCAGCAGGGTGAGTCTATCCGCGCCTTTTACATCCGTGCGCGAATCGCCGTCTTTCTACCCCGGCGCACCGCTTCGCATGGCTTTCTTTCTCACCCACCTCACCGCTCGCCATGGAACCTCTTCATACTGACTAGAACCGTGTAGCCGCACCGACTGGGCGGAAGAAGACGACGAGGAGAACATCACCTCTCTGCCACCCAACCAAGTCACCAAGAACAAGGATGGAACCGAAACCATCGTCTCGTACCGGATGGAAGATGGCAAGAAGATCAAGACAACCCGCCGCATCAAGAAGACTGTCGTTAAGCAAGTCGTAAACCCCCGCGTCGCTGAACGAAAGCAATGGGCCAAGTTTGGTCAAGAAAAAGGAAAGCCCGCCGGCCCTCAAACAGACACAGTCTCCGTCGCCGAGAACATTGTATTCCGACCCGTATCGAACTGGAAAGCTAGCAGCGAGGACAAGGGTGATGAGGCGAAGAAGAAGGCCGAGCTTAAGAACGCAAAGATCAAGTGTCGTATTTGCCAGGGCGACCATTTCACGACAAAGTGTCCGTTCAAGGACACCATGGCGCCCGAAGGCGACGTCGCGCCTGCAGACATGCCCGAGGACGCGCCAGGCGTTGGAGCGTCAGGCGGTCTAGGATCCGGACAGGGAGGATACGTGCCTCCGCATCTGCGTGGACGTGCCGGTGCTGGTGAGAAGATGGGGGGCAAATTTGACCGGGACGACAGCGCCACCCTCCGTGTTACCAACGTTTCCGAGTTCGCCGAGGAGCAAGATCTGCGCGACATGTTCTCAAGATACGGACACGTTACCCGGGTTTTCTTGGCCAAAGACAGGGAAACAGGCCGTGCCAAGGGCTTTGCTTTTGTCAGCTACGCAGACAGGTCAGATGCTGCCAAGGCGTGCGAGAAGATGGACGGATGTAAGTGCCACTATGCCACACATGTCTGGGATTTTTCTAACCATTTGCAGTCGGTTTCGGCCATCTCATTCTTCGTGTCGAGTTTGCTAAGAAGGCTTAAGCACTTGGAGATGACTAGATGCTATGTAATTTGGCGTTTGGGGGCATGGGACTACGCACTGAGACACGGGTCTTTATAGTTGACGTTAGTTATCTTCTATGACCTGACATGAGGTAGATGCTCCTCACGTCTATCGAATGATAGACGTTTCACGTTAGCCTCGGTGGCTCTGCATGCGGTCAAGATTGCTTCTGCACAATGGATTTCTGAGTGGCATGTGCATTATCTCGTTCATGATGCAAGGCGATAGACGCACTGCAAGTAGCCAAGCAATGACTAAGAGAAGCAGGAATTGCAAAGACAAGCATGATATCAGAGTGAAACCCAACTTTTTTTTTTTTTTAGGTATCATACTGAATGTGAAACAGATCACACTCAAAAAAAGTCTTTCCCTTCCAATGTCCCAAGAATGCTTTGTCATTCCACATGGCCTCGGAGATGATGGTATCGTAAATCCAATCCTAAACAAACGCCAGTCTAATCGCTGGCCTTGTACTTGGCTCTGTACTCATCCAGCTTCTTCAAATCCTCCTCTCCACCCAGACTCCTCAGATACACGACGACATCATCCAGGGTCAAGATGGGGAGAACTGGGATGCCGTACTGCTTCCTGACCTCGCCAATGGCGCTTGGTCCAGGCTTGCCGTCATCGTCGTTCGCGGTGGGCGTCTTTTCTTGCCTGTCAAAGGCGACAATGATGCCGACCAGCTCTCCACCCTCCTTTTTGATGATTTCGATGGCTTCCCGAATGGCGGTACCAGCAGTGATGACGTCGTCGACAATGACAATCTTCTTTCCTTTGAGGCTTGCACCGACAATGTTTCCACCCTCACCGTGGTCCTTGGCTTCTTTGCGGTTGAAACTGTAGCTCTTTTGTCCATACTTGGCGAGGTCCAGATCAGCGAGCTTGTCCACCGATGCGGCCGCTAGGGGGATGCCCTTGTATGCTGGTCCAAAGAGAATGTCCCACTGGAACGAAGGGTCGGCGTCGCCATGCGCTTTTAGTGTGTGGGCGTAGGCGGAAGATATCGAGCGTAGCAGGTCGGCTCTGTGAAACAGCCCCGCATTGAAGAAGTAGGGCGATATGCGCTTGGACTTGAGTGTGAAGGTGCCAAACTTGAGTGCGCCGGCCGACACGCAATCCTTGAGGAAGTTTTGCTTGAACTCCGGGAGCGACATGATGCACGCTTGCTTCTCGTGGTCGAAACTGGCGGCGGGGTTTCCGAGGTGGTGGGCGTTATCGAACATTTCTTTCCGAGCTCGGAAGCAGCGACGCTTCTCGAAGGGTCCGTGCGTCTAGCCGTTCGTCATTCCGTGTTGCTCGCCAGAAGTTTTCGCGACATCACCGCCCACGCCCGCCCAGCACACGCCCGCCCCATTGCCCGCGCATATCTCCGTGCCTGCGTCATCACCTCTTTCCTTTAGTCTGCTCTTTTTCCACCCGCGGAGTTTGGGGTCCATTGCTAGCCCTCCGGCGCTGCCTTTTGCCTTTTCTTTCCGCCCTCACAGCCCGACATCTTCAAAATGGGAATGTATGTGAATTTGCCCGCGAGCACCCTACCAGTTCCAGCCTTGCTGACGCTCGTGATAGCTGGGACTCTTTGACAGGACGCAAGCCCGCCGAGGCCGCTCCACAGTCGCCCCAAAATACCGACTTCGCAAAAGAAGACACCTTCCAGCCCACACCCTTCGACCCCAACACGGCCATCCAGAACCCCTCCGAGTTCCTGCTCGACCCCTCGCAACTGCATCCCCTCGCCGGCCTGAACCAAGACACGCTCGACTACCTCTCGCTCGAAGACCAACTCCCCTCGGACCTACCTGGCTCGCAATCAGCTCTCCCGTCCCGCGGCTGGTCAGACGACTTATGTTATGGCACCGGAGTATCATACCTCTCCGCGCTGACAATTGGAGGTGCATGGGGACTTGCCGAGGGGCTTCAGAAGAACCCGCCTAGCATGCCGCCGCGGTTGCGCATCAACGGCGTGCTCAATGCGATAACGCGGAGAGGGCCCTTTTTGGGAAACAGCGCGGGTGTGATTGCCATGGTCTACAACGGAATGAACAGCACTATCGGCTACTACCGGGGGAAGCATGAGATGAGCAACAGTGTGGTGGCAGGTGCATTGAGCGGTGCCCTCTTCAAGAGCACAAGAGGGACGAGGCAGATGGCCATCAGTTCGGGTATTTGCGCTTCTGTAGCCGGAGGCTGGGCGGTAAGTTCAACAATGTCCAAAGCCCGGATGTGCGCTGACATGCTCCAGATAACACGCAAGGTCTTCTTCGAGCCTGACCAAAAGTCCGACTAAATTAGAAACGGTTTGCATTTTGAGCAATTCACCATCTTCTCACCGTCGTCCACTGTGCGAACTTCCCAATCGGACACGACGATGTTTCTCCTTCTACGTTCGACATTACTTGCATCTACACGCTCCATCTTAGCGTATATCCCTCTCACCTCACCACTCCACGGGCAAGTCTCCGCTTGCCCACTGTACAATACCTGGCGTTGATGGATGAGGACCTCATGAGGTTTAGGAAAAGGATTTGGTGTTGGCTTCTGGGTCTGGTCTCTTAACGACTAGCTGTGTGTATGTATTGTGTATGTATGGTAGACGAACTGATGGAGCAAATTAATGACATTCGATCAAATTACGCAGCATTTTCCTTTTCATTCGATGCGAGAATCTATACTAGCGTTTCCGCTCTAGAGAGCTCCTTCTGCGATCTGCACTCCTTTTCTTTCCGCCCAACCTCTCCAGTCCCATGCCGCCTGATGTGAATACACTGAGAATGCGCTGCTTGGGATTGTGAGGAAGGTGAATGGGGTGCCTTTCCAGACCAGCGGAAATCATCTCAATGCAATTGTGGCCATGTATCAATTGTCATTGGTATGAGCATCAACTGGACTCTTAGTAACTCCATCTGCTTGTTGATGGCTTATACCCTATGGCAAGTTGATTAATCGAAAGCATGCGCTTTGTGTATCGAGCATATGCTCAATTTTGATTTTTTTTTTTTTTCCAAAGCTACCACAAGGCTTTCCTTGATGACGCTGTACGGGCTGTCAGCCGCTGGACGACGAGGGTCATGTAGTGCACAAGAGTGGTGCTAGGTGGATGCAATGCGGAAGACGGTGGTGGGGATTGCGGCTCGCGGCACGGAACGGTTGCAAGCCTCAGACGCCGACGAGCCAATGTGCAGAAGCGCGCCTCTAGCGCGTCCCCGACACATGTGAAGACGGGCATGCGCCTCAATGAATCAAAAGTACACCGTCGCCTGTACGCACCTTTGTATATTTCGCCGGCACGCGCCCCGGCGGCCATTGGCGCTACGGCTATCGGAAGGCCTTGTTCCTGTGGCTTCTGTTTGATCGGCAATAGGTCTTGCCTTGGCATATGGGTCACGTCCGTTACATCGTTCCTCACTTGCGAGGTGTCCTAAAGCGCCGAGTCCATCTCCACAATGGCCATTACATGAACAGAACGCCTCGTGTCAGCATCCGCGCAGCGGGCATCTCTTTTCTCATTGCTACATGATACTTTAGCAAGGCGCCAACATCGCCAACGGGGTGGCTGCTTGCTTGCCACACAACATCTCTCCCATTGTATCTTCAATGAGAGACTACCAGCCTCTGCCTTTATCTCACAATGCGTAGAATTAAGGTGCCCCGCGGGGTTCCATACCAGCAGCCCATGTCGCGACAACACAAGCGCGTCCTGCTGTACACGCTTCTTGCGGCAGCCTTCTTTGGCGGATGCTACCACTTGTTCGGAGCGCCAGTCGACCCGCTAGCCGTTCCCTTCGACAACCACGAAGCGTACATGCGTAGTGGACGCAGTCTTTCTAGCCTCAAATCCGAGCAATCCTACGACTGGCGAGATGCCCGCTTCGTAAATAAGATCGCATCCTACATACCCCTGCCGACCAGCAGTCCTCGCCAACTTCCCACCGTCCAGTCCACACACTTTCCCGAGTCGCGATCACAGAGACACGAGCGCGAGACGCGGAGAGTGGCTGTGAGAGACACGTTCAAGCGGAGCTGGGACAGCTACAAAGAATTCGCCTGGGCACAGGATGAGCTCAGGCCTGTCACGGCCGAGGGTGAGGAGTCGTTTGGCGGCTGGGGCGCTACTTTGGTCGACTCGCTCGATACCCTGTGGATCATGGGCCTCAGAGACGAGTTTGACGAGGCGGTAGAGGCGGTCGCGTCGATTGATTTCGGCAAGACCAACTTGACAACCGTCAGCGTCTTTGAGACCACCATCAGATACTTGGGAGGATTGTTGAGCGCATACGATATGAGCGGCAAGCCCATCTTGCTTGAGACGGCATTACAACTGGGCGAAATGCTGTATCGCGCCTTCGACACTACCAACAACACACCACTGGGCTGGCTCCACGTGGAAAATACAAAAAAACCGGGGAGGACTGCATTTCCTGCAGAGCACAATATCTGTTTTGCTTGTCTGGGCTCTCTGACCATGGAGTTCACACGCCTCGCGCAGATTACCGCCGAGCCAAAATACTATGATGTGGTTGCCAGGATCACTCTGCTCATGGACCGTACCCAAGACAGCACAAAGCTACCTGGACTTTGGCCCACCATGGTCAATGCCGCCAAAGAAGAATTCAACCAGTCTCGCTTTTTTTCTATTGGCGCGCTCGCCGACAGTACGTATGAATATTTCCCCAAGATGCATGCGCTACTGGGAGGCGTAGAGCCAGTCTACGAGAAAATGTACCGCGATTCAGCGGAGATGATCGACAACTTTATGCTTTTCCGGCCCATGGTGCCCGATACAGTAAAGGGGGAGGACTTGTTACTGTGCGGCGATGTTTCTACTCGCAGCGAGGAAGTTCACCTGGATCCCACCATGCAGCATCTGACTTGCTTTATCGGCGGCATGTTTGGTCTGGCAGGTCGCCTCTTCTCCGACCCGGACCATGTAGACCTCGGTGCGAAACTCACCAAGGGATGTATATACAGCTATGCTGCTACAGAGACGGGTATCATGCCCGAGACATTCGAGATGATACCTTGTAAGTCGCGGACATCCTGCCCATGGAATGAGAGCGCTTGGGGAGAGGTCGTCCTGCGTCACTACGGTAGTAAGTACGTTACAGATCTTCAGCGCGCTGTGGACAAATATCGTCTTCCTCCCGGCTTCACCAACATCCGTGACAGCCGATACCTCCTTCGGCCTGAAGCGATCGAGTCTGTCTTCATCATGTATCGCATTACTGGCGACCGGCAGTATCTCGAAGACGCCTGGAACATGTTCACCAGCGTCGTTGCCGCTACCGAGACACCCTTCGCCAATGGCCAGGTCCGAGACGTCACGCTTGCCGCCCCCAAAGGATCGAGTGGCGTTAGAGAAGTCCCAGGTGTAGGTGAGTTGCCTTACACACGCGAGGACAACATCGAAAACAAGATGGAGTCTTTTTGGACGGCGGAAACGCTCAAGTACTTCTACCTTATTTTCAGCAGACCGGATATGATCAGCTTGGATGACTGGGTCTTCAACACCGAAGCGCATCCTTTTCGACGACCAAAGCCGACATAGGAGCAGGCGCAAGGAACGATTCGGCAGGTTCTGGGCTTGGTGGCCTGATGTTTTGATTTTCACACAATAATCACCATAAGCGGAAGAAACCGCTCGCTGCATTGCTGGTAAACATCGGTTCTGTAAAGCTAGAGCATCACATTGGGTGGCGTTTGATGGGCAGCTTGGATAGTTTGCATCAAAGCTTGTTCCTGTTGCCCGGAATAGACAATCCTCATATTACAATTCCCCCAGTACGATCGACAAAAGATCCCGCAAGACTATGAACGCGCTCCTCTCAGCACTTTGAACCTCCCCTGGCTTCACAAACCTCGAGTCAACTGACCCATCCCAATCCTGCGCCACACACTTGAACCTGTCCTGCGTGTCCAGCCACGTATTGACGTAGATCTCACTCCGGCAAACCGCCAACAAGATGGGGAATTTTCTTATCTGTCCAGCTGGGCCAGTAGCCGCGAACAAGAGTGGCATTACCCTTGGCGATTGCTGAATAGCTTCTGGCGTCACTTCTTGCGCCGTGTGCGACGCGAAAGTAGTGCGAGATGAGGTGTGCGTCTGCTGCGCTGATCGGGTTCACGGATTTCCATGCTAGATAGTAAACTTGTTTACAAGAAGTGGATGTTTCGTACTCGTAAATTCGCACTTTATATTCACCAAAGTTGTTCAAACCCAGCAATTCGTGAGCCTGCAAACGTTGAAAGCGTTTGTTCCAACATGCACACACACACACACATTCCAGCCCACCACTCAGCGGCCTTGTCTTGTCTTCTCCCTCACCACGGCACAGGCACACCATCATACCTAAAGAACTTGCCGCTGTCCGCCTCCTTCAACCCCGCCACAACATCCAGCATACTCTCCACACTAACCTGCGCCTCAATCATCGCCCCTTTACCCCCCATCCTCGTCTTGACCCACCCGGGATCCATGCAAATAACCTTGACGCCATTCCCCTTGAGATCCTTGGCCTGATGCAGCGTCAGCATGTTCAGCGCCGCCTTGGACATGCTATAAGTACAACACTTTGTGACATCCGTCGCCACCGTCAAGCTACCCAATCCCGACGACATATTCAGCACCGTCGCGCCTCTCGCAAGGTACCTTGTCAGACTCTGGACAATCTTGGCGGGACCCATGACGTTAGTCTGCATGTGCTCGTGCATGCTCGCTGGATCCAGTGTCAGGCTTGTGTCGGTGCTCGTTGCATTGATGGCTGCAATGTTGAAGAGGAAATCGAGGTTGCTCCCGTTTTTGCTCAGGATCTCGGCAACGCGGAATTCGATGCCAGAGAGCGAGTCCAGGGAGCCCACGTCGCATTCGACAATGTGCATGTTGTTGTGCGTGTTTAGCGCTTGCAGCTCGCCTAGATGGCCGGATTGGCTGCGCACGCCGGCGATGATGGTGTTGGACGGTGTCGCGGCGAGTTGTCTGACGAATTCGAAGCCGATGCCACGATTTGCGCCCGTGAGGAAGTAGGTTGCCATTTTGTGGGGTCGTTTTGCTTTGCTTCTTGTTGCTGGATTTGCCTTGTTGCTGGAATGATGTGGTTTTGGTGTTATGACAATGGTTTGGTGCGATATTGGTGCCGAATTCGTGAGAGGGAGAGCACCGGTTGAAATCGCTTTTCTGCTTACTGGTGGCTGCTTATGGGGACGGGAGAAATTCTGTGATTGCGAGGATCGACTTGATGATGTACTTCGTTCTCTCCGCGGACGGGCTGTTGTTGTTGTGCTGGTGCTGGTGCTGTGCCGTGTATGCTGCATGTGGTCTACTCCCACCGGGTAAACCATTGCGGATGACGTCGTGACAGTGTCGTATGCAGATGATATCTGGAAGACCGTCATCATGCTTCTATTGTATACATTATCGCGTGCCTTCAATCAAGTACTTGTATAGACGCACGCACCACATGTTTGCTTGAAGAACCCCTGCCGAAAGACCCTCGAGGCCATTGCGGAGTGTCAGACCTGTCACTCCTGTTACAAGGGTGTTCATGCGAACCGGAGCGAAGACCAAAACCAGGCTGCCATATCATGCCTTCGCAGTTTTTGTGTCTCAGGTAGTATGTGGTCGGCAGGAGTTTGTGAGTCCAGCATTTATGGTGAGGTGCGAGAGCTGATGAAAGGGGTCCGGTTCGTGACTCGTATTCGTCTCACGCCACAATATCGCCGGCCACAACAGCCACAAACCATAGTTAGAGGCGAACATGAATACCCCGTGAATCGTACAAGCATTCATTAATACTATATCTGTCGTAGGGGTGGTCACTGATACCGTCACCACATAAGCTATCAACATGAAGAAACGACTTTTCTCAAAGTCCGCGACCTCGCACAACCCCACCAACCGCATAATGCGAGTGGCATGGATCTTGTCCCACTGTTTCTCTGCAACCACTCGCCATGACAGGCACACTGGTAAGCGCGTCAAACGCATCGAGCCCCAATTCAATTGGTCAGGTGATTATGCCGGATTTATTCGACGTGTTCGACCTTTTGCTTCTCACTGGCTCCCTTGACAACGGTGGACAAGTCCACAACTGCATCGAGTTAGCGAATGTAAGGTCATCGGCTTGCACAACCCGGTACTTACGAGGTAGGTCAAACGGAAAGTCAACGCTAGCCAGCATAATGGCAAAGAAAATGTACCATCCGCATAGGCAGGTGACGAAGCAGAAAGCACCAGAAGCTTCGGCAAGCTTCGAAGAAAGGGAAGCATCCCCATTTGCAGCTTGGAGGTAGCTGCCCGCTAGGAGACAGAAGGCGGGTGTAAGGGTGAAAAAGATGAGGAAGAAGATCAGGTTTGTGCGGATGGAGCAGATGAGGTAGATGAAGCACAGGATGCCCATCATGATCATGAAGTAGGCTATGAAAATAGTCAGATGTGCTTATATATCGTGCTTCTAATGATACGTACCCAGACCGACCTGGAAGCCAACTTCACTTAGACCAGTGCTGACTGCTGTGTCGGGGTCGGCGTACATTCCGTATGAATTGTAGAAAGGTGTGAGTGTAGCTCCCCAGCCCAACCAAAAGGCACCGAAAGAGCAGAAGACGACGAAGGGGAATGTGTTGCCTAGAATCCACTATTGAAAGTCAGTATCATGCACACCGCAAGGAGGAGACTGTGCATACTTCACCAAGACCACCAAGAATCATCAAGAGCCCACCCGCGAAGTAGTACCACCCGATACTTGCTGCTCCAGATCCTCCAGCGCCTCGCCAACCCATGAGGTCCATGCTCAGTGGATGAAGAGACAACAAAAACCCGATGAGGGCACTGTTTCGTTAGTGGCCAGCAATGAGAACTATAAGAGAGAGAGAGAGAACTTACAGCGGCGTAGGGTTACCGAAGGTCTTTCGCAACTCTCCTTTTACTTTGTTCTGCGGCGACAGGTATAGCTTTTCGAACAGCTCTGGCGAGATTGAGATACTACCTGCTGTTCGGATGTGCTGAAGTGCCGTTCCGGAGTCGACGGCGGCGTCGAGATTGAGGTGCCCTGGATAGCCATTGCCATAGGCTGCATCTTGTCAACCTGAGATTAGCCCGGGTACGGTATCGGTTGCTTACGATCTTGCCGCGAGAAGTCCTTTTCTAAGCCGTTCTGACCTTCCATCATTCTTACTGTCGACTCGTTCCTTGCAGTTGAACCAGCTGATAGCGTTTCTTCGTCCCGTGCTGTGGTTGGCCCAAGGTGAGCGTCGTTCGTTGCGTACTTTTGTTGGTGATCAGAATCCATACCGGTGCCGTGGTTATCGAAGAAACCACTTCCGGAAGAGTTTGAGTTGGGATTAGAGGTCTCGTGTCGATGAGGGCCGTCAGGGTTAGTTGCTGCTACAGAGGTCTCGTAGGTCGACATCGGAAAGTAGAAGAACGGAGGAGACGATTGATATAGGGTGCATAAGATATCGATTGAGAGGATAGGTTACGATAATGCTCCGCAAACCTTGAGGCACGGATTCCGTTTCTAAGCAGGCGTAGCTGCGGACGAAAGCAAGCGATCAACACCAAGCATGCGGAAGGCGCAGTCTAGACACCCCAGCACAATAGAAATTCGAAGACCAACCGCTGCGGCTCCGCGTTGGACATGCTGCAAGTAGCTGAATTGGCGGGAGGGCAGATCTGCCCAGGCTAGGACCGAACAAGGGCCCAAGAGTTGATTCGTCGAGGCCATGAGGAGGTGTTCCGTAGTTGCGGACGTGGCTTCCTCGACCACCATCCCTGGAAATAACAGCAAGGGCGTCTCACGCAGCCACACCAGACGTGCTCAGGCCCTTTTCAGTAGACCATGTCAGTAGTTGGTGCAAACTGACACCAATGCATGTACAATGACCTCGAAAAACAACACCTCAACCGTAGCAACACAGCACTCTATGTGTTCTCATGAGATGGCTTGTCCATGCATCCTTGTTCACTCGGCATTGTCAAGACCTCGGCGACCGTACTATCCGAAACGATCACAATGGTAATGGTGTGCATCAAATACGGCGACATGGCTGTGACCCCAAACAGGTAACAACCAGTAGAAGATCAACGGCCCCAGAAGAGAGGATGAAGTTTGCGGAGTCGAGTGGAGAAGTAGCACGCGAATGCTGGGGATGCGTGCGGAGCCTGGGAGCTTGGAGCTAGATGATCGTCGGGCCGGGACTAACAGACTTGACTTTGCGGGGAAACCGTGCTAAGAACACTAACTCCAGAAGCGTGGTGCAGGCTTTGTTCCCCAGCGTCAAGTCGCACGGCAGCGCAGGCCGCGATCAGGGCGTCCCTCCTCCCATTGCTGCTGGTGATGATCGAGGGGCTGAGGGTACCCGCTGATGTCGCCATGGTATGGGCACAATCCGATCTCGCAAGCGTTTGTTCAACACCAACCCCCCCCCCCCCCCCCCCCCCCCCCCCCCCCCATCCCACAATTAAAGACCGGACCGAATTGTAGCTTTCAACACCCAAGATGCCCGGCGTCTGCCGGCCAAATTGCATGAATCGGTCACGCATTCGTCTGGTGATGGTTGAGCGAGTCTCGCAGCGCCAGCGGTTCGTACGACTAAATCGAAGGCCTTGACCCCCGCGTTTCACTACCGAGGGATGCATGGTGTCATGTCATGTTGGCGTGACTCGTGGCCAGCCACAGAAAAGATGGTGAGCAGCCTGCGTTCATCCGACAGGCCGTCGGAAAGAGTGCAAACGGGTGTGGCGGCTTCTTTCCGCGTCAGAAGCCGCCTAACCGGATCGGGTAGACTACAGTAAGAGAACCAGCCATCTTGAAACTGAGCCCTGGGGAGTAGGTGTCTTTTAGTAGGATAATCTCACGGTCAGAACGACCTGCTTGCGATGAATTCTGCGAGATTGTCGTTCTGCAAAGCGGTGCTTTGGCGGTTCTCTCTCTCCAGATCGGCCGATGCCAATTGACCGCAATTCTTATTGTGTCGTCCATGGTTGGTATCGATCGACACGGGAAGGCGTGCTCGCGACTATCTCGAAGTACGTAGTTCTGTCAGGTGACCGACACAAACTTCGTCTTCCGCGGACCCGAATCGCGGTTGAAATGACCGCAGTTGAGCGAGGCTAATGGCGTATCCCCTTGTTCCTTTTGAGCCGAGAGTTGTCGGACCTACTCTCATGCGCGATAGTGTGGAGAATCATCTCCAGGTGGAGGGGGTAGATCTGACGGAATCTATCCATGTTGAGCAATGTGGGATATCTCGAGCGCATGTAGTTGACGTTTGCTCAATTCAACAAGCCTGGTCGCTCAGGCTGGCGCACAGCCGTGTAGATGGAAGAGACGGCAAACCATGCCCAGCAGCTCTACAGGGAAGCGACAGTGTGATTCCGAACGCAGCTCTAGGCTGAACTGCGGCAGGGCCGCCCTCGTGGCTCCGGTACCTGCGGTATTGAGGGCCGGGACAGCTATCCCTGGATGCTAAAGGGGTCGGCAGCTAAGAGCGTCAAGCAGATGCCTGCAGAAGCTGGGATTCCAAATCGAGATGGAGTTCACAGGCAAAAAAGTCTGCAATCAGAAGGGCAGATTTTTTGCTCCCAGTGGAATGGATGACAAGCCTAAAGCCTTTTTGCTTTGGGCAGTATTAGCCGTTGCAATCCATCCAAGCACATGGCAGGCACATGTGTCTGGGCATACTCGCAAGTCGCACGCGTTGGGGCCCCTGCAGCCTCTCTGCGTCAGTCGAATATGTTTGATGGCGTAAAGAGCGCTTAGGCAAGACGACGGGCTGTCGTAGGTAGAGCGAAGGGGAGAATGACTATGGGACATACCTATCGCTTCTAGGAGACTATCGCTCGGGCGAGGCAACTGTGAAGGATGGGGCATCACACATAGCATTTACCCTCACAGACCGGCAAGAGCAGTCTGGCACAAAGTAGACGGAAAGACAGCACGCTCTCGTCATATACTGGGCAGATAGCTAGACAAGGCACGACATGATCATGGGGGTGATAAGTAATCCCTTCCTGCAGTTGCAGTCACCTTTCCTTCTCAACATGGCTTTTTAGCGCATCTGGCTCTGGCAAAGGTAAGAAGAGGCTACTGTGAGGGGTTTTTTTTTCTCAAAAAGGTCAAGCACTGCCCACTTCTTGTATGACCTTGCTGAGGTTGTTGATGTCGTGTGCAAAACGGCCGAGGAACAAGCCATCTACGCCGTCGGCAATGTTTGCAAAGGTGCCCGGTCCGGCGCTTCCGCCATAGACGATTCTTGTAGTACCCTTCCGGCCAGAAGCCAGTTTCCTCAGCTCTTTTGTCACATTGACTACGTGGTCAGCGTCAGCAGGCTCCTTTGCGCCAATGGCCCACACAGGCTCGTAGGCGAGTATGAGGTCAGTGTCGTCTGGCACTGCAGCCAGCACGGACAGGACTTGCGGCGTGCACTCCTGGATCGCAGCTCCCACGGCGGCCGATGCGACGCTGTGATGGGTCTTCTCGCCGATGCACACCAGCGGGATGAGGCCGTTTCTCGCAGCAGCACCGGCTTTGTTCGCGACCATGTCGTCTGTCTCGCCGAATATCGCTCGCCTCTCCGCATGGCCGATCTCCACGATGGTCGCACCTGCTTGCCGCAACACGAGTGGGCTGACCTCGCCCGTGTATGCGCCCTTGTCTTGCCAGCATGTATCTTGGGCGCCAAGGAGGATGGACGACGACTCGATGATGCGGGCAGACTCCGTCAGCGAAACAAAGTCGGGAATGACGAAGAGATCGATGCGCGCATTCCAGGCGTCGCCGTCGAGCTGCAAGACGCCGCGGATGTAGGAGAGGGTGGTGGGCAGGTCGAAGTACATCTTCAGCGAGACGCCAACGATGCGGCGGGGGCGAGCGATTGGGGGCATTGCGGCGGGCTGTACGAGATCGGGTTAGAAGGGGAGGGGAGGACGAAGACGAGGAGGGCGAGGAGGGCGAGGAGGACGAGAAGGGAGTAGACGAGTGGACGGCGCCCTGTCTGCTATTCTACGCGCAATCCTTTCCACATGCATGTGCCAGAGCTGGGCAACAATCATGGAGATGCGGGGTTACCACATGTAGCAAAGCCGATGGTGCTCGGCATTCACCGCCGCAAGCGGTCGTGGCATGTGGGACGGGCAAGTCCCAGCTGGCCGTGTGGAGGGTGGGGCATCATCACCACATTCGATGCCACATTATAACTTGGGCGCCTCCTTGCTTTGCCGAAGCGCTTCCTGCGTCCCGTGCAATGCACAGCACATCTACCGCATGCCACACCTCGCAGGCCGCCCTTTGTGTGTATAGGTGTGTGTGTGTGTGTGTGTGCGTGCGTGTGTGTGCGCGTGTGTGTGTTGGGGCCACTCTGTAGCCGTCATGCCGCCGAAGACGCGCCCTGCCTGGAAGGGCTCCGATTGTTCCTCCGGGCCTCACCAAACGTCTTGCGCTAACCGCATTCCCATTCCACTGTCCGCTAGGGAAAACTGCCACATCAACCCATCACCAACGCTCTCGCGCGCCTACTGACACACAGCCGCCATACAGTAGCAGTGGTACATGTCGCGGACACTCGCAGATCGCTGGGCCCGCAAACGATACTTTGGATAGCTAGTGGGCGTCTCGACACCGCCGTACGCAACAATCCTTGCACATCCCGCTGTGAGCTCATCGCGGGGTGCATATTTTCCATATTCTACTCAGGGCCAACTCTCGCAAGAACTGACCCTGGTTCCTCATTCCTCCTTCCGAATTCCTCGTTCCTTTTTCTTTCCATCTCATACTACCTCATCATGCATATTTCCCAGAAACTCGCTCAGGCAAAGGCCGAGGGGAAGCCGACCTTCTCCTTCGAATTCTTCCCTCCCAAGACGGCACAGGTACGCTACACCCTGGCTCTTGGTCCTGAAAGCCAGTGCGCTGACCTCAGCTAGGGAGTCCAAAACCTCTACGATCGCATGGACCGCATGCATGGCTTCGGTCCGCAATTCATCGATCTCACCTGGGGCGCCGGTGGCCGCCACTCCAAGTTGACGTGCGAGATGGTCAAGGTCGCCCAATCCGTCTACGGCCTGGAGACGTGCATGCACCTTACTTGCACCGACATGGAGAAATCGAAACTCGACGAGGCCCTCCGAGACGCATACCAGGCCGGCTGCACAAACATTCTTGCCCTGAGGGGAGATCCGCCACGTGAGAGGGAAAAGTGGGAGGCAACGGCTGGGGGATTCCGCTACGCAAAGGACCTTGTCGTGTACATCAGAGAAAAATATGGCAACCATTTCGACATTGGCGTGGCAGGATACTCGGAAGGCAGTGACGACAACGACAACGTTGATGAGCTCATCGACCATCTCAAGGAAAAGGTCGACGCCGGAGGAACTTTTATCGTCACCCAAATGTTCTACGATACCGACCTTTTTCTCGAGTGGGTGAGAAAGGTGCGCGCCAAGGGCATTGACGTTCCCATTGTTCCTGGCATCATGCCCATTCACACCCACGCTGCCTTCCTACGACGCGCACAATGGACAAAGTGCAACATTCCCCAGAGCTGGACCGAGGCTTTGGAGCCAGTCAAGAACGACGATGTCGAAGTGCGTGAAGTTGGCAAGCATTTGATTGCAGACATGTGTCGGAGGCTGATCGAGGCCGGAATCACCCATCTGCACTTGTGAGTTTTTTCCGCTTTGGGATGACTGCCGCATTCCTACTGACTGACTTTGATACAGCTACACCATGAACCTCGCCCAGGCCACACGCATGGTGCTTGAAGAACTTGACCTCTTACCAGACGTCGAATCGCCACTAGAGAAGCCTCTGCCATGGCGACCCTCCCTTGCGCTCAACCGCCGCGACGAGAACGTACGACCCATCTTCTGGCGCAACCGCAACCGTTCCTACATTGCACGCACTCAAGACTGGGACGAATTCCCCAACGGTCGCTGGGGAGACTCGCGCTCGCCTGCTTTCGGCGAGTTGGACTCATATGGCATCGGTCTCAAGGGTACAAACGAGCAAAACATCAAGCTGTGGGGCACCCCAATGTCCATCAGGGATCTTTCTAATCTTTTTGTACGCTACATGGAGGGAAAACTCGACTCTTTGCCCTGGAGCGAGCAGGCCATCACAACCGAAGCTGGATCTATTCAGAACGATTTGATCGACCTGAACCGCCGTGGTTTCCTCACAGTCAACTCCCAGCCAGCTGTCAACGGTGCCAAGTCTTCAGATCCCGTCTTCGGCTGGGGTCCACGCAACGGTTATGTCTACCAAAAGGCGTACCTGGAAGTTTTTGTCTCCCCGGAGTACATCTCCGAGATCATCACACGCCTCGAGCGCGATCCTGAGTTCACCTACTACGCTGTGAACAAGGATGGTGATCTGAAGACGAACGCTCCTAACGAGGGTCCAAACGCTGTCACATGGGGTGTCTTCCCAGGCAAAGAGATTGTTCAACCGACCATTGTCGAAACGGTCAGCTTCCTCGCCTGGAAGGACGAATTCTACCGGCTCGGCCAGCAATGGGCAAACTGCCACGCCGGTGTCAGTCCATCGCGTTACGTTATCCAGGATGTCGTAGACACATGGTACCTCGTCAACATCGGTTAGTATCACACATGCCGCTCACTGACCCCTCACTAATACATCTTGTAGTGCACAATGACTTCCACGAGTCTCGCGGCATCTTCCCCATCTTTGACGGTCTGGAAGTCAAGGACATGGACAAGCCGCTACACAACCCAAGCGCCGACATCCCCGGCGTCAACGGCAGCGAAGCCGCGAACGGGACCAATGGTGTACCCGACACCAATGGTAGCAAATCGGAACAGGCGGGTCCTCGCAAGGAAGAAAACCCCAGTCTCATCGATGCGGCCAAAGCAGCAGCGGTGGACGTCACCAACGGTATTACAGGTTTGGCAGCCTCCAACTAATCTGGTATGAAAGCTTGCCATCTCTCCATCTTACTGCATTCAACCCAGCAAGATTGTCATTTTCGGCGTTTTCTGGAGAAACCTCCATTCAATGGTCTGGTGTTCAACAACAAGCGGCGGCGTTCTACTCTCAACAGTACCCCTTGCACTTACTTCAACAAGTGCAAATCCTCGGGTAATTTCCACTCTTTGGCGTATCTGGTACAATTTCCCTTTCTTTCTAGTCATTAAGACTACATTCGTGTGCGCTATACACACACACACACACACACACACACATATATATATATATATGCAAGCATCTGGGAGGCGTCTCTTCAACCCGACGACCGTCATGAAAGACAAGGTGCGGGAACCTAAAAAGTACAACAGGCATATCGCATAACATACAAAGGCGGAGAATGGCTTTCTGAGATACCCGACTCGCTCCCCTCAACGGCGGCGGTCAACTTTCTTCTTCGCTCTTTCCAAAAAAAAGGGGGGATTAGGGGGAGGCTTTGGATAGACGAGTTAGTGTATAGGTTGGTAATGTTACATTGCATACTTTCTCGCTCAACAATGGCTGCAACACAAAACCCGGCCCTGATCTGGTGATGTGGAAGAATATCGCTTCCCATGTCTTGATTGCTGCGATATGTGGCGCTAGCAGACCGACTTTTGCACTGCTTGTACGATCTGCATCTTATCTCCCAGTCTTGAACCCACTTGATTACGAGGTCGGCCGTGTGACTCTGATCGCCTGTGCTATTTCGGCGAATCAAGTGCTGCTTTGTACGAATGGCATGGACGACGCGTGGAGGAGACTTATTGGGGCAAGTAGATGAAAAATGAAAAGTGGCATACACGTGATTAGAAAACACCGCTACACAAAGAGACCTACGAGAGAATCAAAGGATAAGATCGAATATTGGTGTGTGTTTTTTTTTGGACAGTTCATTTTCAAAGCTATCTATAACATCTCTTCCTAGCCCATTCAGACCAGAGAAAAGAGTCAGAAAAGTGTGTACATAAAGTTGTGTGTCAGAATGGAAATAAATAAAGAGAAGAATCCACGTCTCCAACGCGTTTCTTCCAGCCTTGCTGCTCCCTTGTCCCCTTTCCCTCATCTCTCGTCTCGTCGTAAGCTTAAGCGCTCATCTCGCTCTTGCTACCACCGAACAATGAGCTAAGCCAGTCAAAGAAACCAGCACCGCTTCCAGAGCCCTGCTCGCCATCGCCGCTGCCGCTGCCCTGTTCACCGTCTTCCTGGCCGTAACCTGGCATCTCGGGGACAGCGGTGGGCTGGGGGCCGCGGGTAAGGGTAGCCATTGTGGTGGGCAGGCCAGGCATTCCGGTACCTGGGAGGCCACCAGGGAGGCCGGGGTAAGGAGAGCCTCCAGTGGGCATGGGGAAACCGCCCGTGGGAAAAGGCATGTCTGGGGCGCCGCCGGAGGGCATGCCTGGGAACGGGGGGAGGTCAGTTGGGAGACCGCTTGGGAGACTGCCAGTGGGGAGTTCGGGCTCACGGGATGGCATGGGGTACGCGCCCGTGGGAAGTTCAGGCTCGCCAGATGGCATGGGGAGACTGCCAGTTGGGAGTTCAGGCCCACCAGAAGGCATGGGGGAACCTCCTGTAGGGAATGGCAGGTCGGGCTGACCACCAGTGGGGAATGGGGCATCGGGCTGTCCTGTTGGCACACCAGGGTAGCTGCCTGCCTCTGTGGATGTAGGCAGAGTGGGAGCACCACCATCTGTGGGGTTCGCAAGGGAGAAGCTGGGCAGAGAGGCGCCGTAATCCTGTCTCTTCCTGGCAGCGGGAGCAAGCTGGTAGTCAATCGCTAGACGCTTGTGCTGAGAAGGACCACCAGGCATGTTGGGGAAAGGGGGCATACCACCGGTTGGCATGGGCAAAGGGAAGGCGCCGCTTGCTGTGGGCATGGGGAAGCCTGACATGCCTGAACCGGTGCCCATGGGTGGCATAGGCGGAAAGTTTGGCATGTCGTCTGGGTGAGGAGCGTGACGGGCTTCCTTGGTACCGAACATGGCATCGACAACATCGGCAAAGGGCACGGCGAGAGTGGTGCTCGAAAGAGCGAGAATGACAGTGGTGGTCTTCATGGTCAAAGTTGTGGTTGTCGTGTGGAAATGTTATGTGCAGACGTGGATATCGCTTTGAATGAAGCGACAAATAGGATGATATGTGAAAGACAGAATGGCACAGCCAAAGAAAAAAGAATGTATGTATATCACTAGGATATCAAGAGAACGACGACAAAGAGACCTGCCCGAAGGGAAAGAGAGAGAAAGGATGTGTTTGACAACTGAATGAACCTGTTGATGAGCATTCGAACATGAGGTTGGACCTCAAGATATATAAGCCATAGTTCGGGGATTTCCAAGCCATGATCGACGACTTGTTCATCTAAAAGCTTGGATATCCGCAAGCCCCAGAAAGCCTGTCGTTTGACATTGCTGGAGACAGCCACCGGTACAACTTGCTAGATACTGATAAGATCAATCGAGACATTGCGTAGGCGCAGCCGACAGGCTGGGGTAACCCAGGCGAGCTAAGGACGACCTTGGGTTCTGGCCAGTTCGGTGCGGACAATATGTTTGTTCATGGTACGCTGATCACGTCGGAGGTTTCACGTGTGCTCCAATGAGACGGCTTGCAGGGTAAGAAGTCAGGCGGTACTGGTGATGTCAAGGTGCTCGCATGACACGCGCATAGTGTTTAGGCTACAAGAGCCACATTTTAATTGTCATGAGCGGCCAGATGTTTCGTACAAAAAAGGTTGGGTTGCGGTAAAGAAGGCGCGGAACGGCCGATGGCCTATGAAGGGTAGTTGTGGGCCCGTTTCAGGCGTACGCGTACTTCGACGCCAACACTAGTTTGCAAGAGCTCATTGGTGCAACCACTCAACCACTCAAACACCATGCATGCTCTGTAACAGGCACATTCTTGGTGTACCGCCGGACGACTTTCCTGCGCTTGCTCACGATCTTCGCATGGTCGAGACCGAGTGAGGTTTGACGTATGTGGTCGCATATGAGCGCAGACATGGACGCGTGTTGTTCAAGATATGAATAGCGATCGTCTCATATCCATCCAATCCTCCGAGCAGCGAACCCCCATCCGCTGAGAAGTGCGGTCACGCCGGTGAATGCAATCAGCGCTCCGAAGCCACTACCATACGCAAAGCCTGCACTCCAGTTACCGGCATGCAGCAGGGCTTCTGAAAGTGGACCGCTGCATAGGTTTCCCACTCCTTTCCCAGCTGATAGGCAAGCCCATACGAAGCCAGAATCTGCGCCTTTGCGTTTCTTTTGTGTTTCGGCAACAATGGCGCTCCAGGCACTCGATTGGCATCCAGCAAAAGCCCCGTAGATAAGACAGAAGATGTACAACGGCGCCAAAGATGTAGAGAATCCCCAGAGTAAGAATGTACCGATTGCTGAACCGAGTGCAGATACTACCAGACAGCTTGTAACATGGAATTTGTCTGTCGCTGCGCCCATACATAGGCATCCAACAAACGAAGCGGCGTTGACGAGGATAATGGTGACTGTGCTTTCAACAGTACCAGCGCCGATGGAGCGAGCGAAGGTAGGGAGGTAGATGGCAGGCAAAAAGAAACCAAGGCTCTGGATGACGTTGCCTGACTGCATGATGAGGTAGTTTGAACAAGTCCAGAAGGATAGGTCGAAGCTTCTGGATTGCGAGGTCTGAGACAGCGGAAGGCGCGGCTTGAAGAAGAAGATGATTGGAAAGTTGAGAGCAACAAAGCTGAAAGCGCATACTCTCAGCGTAGTCCGGAAGCCGTAAGAGTGCAAAAGCCATTCTAGTATCAGTGGGAGAATGGCACCGCTGAGGCCCAGACCGGCCATGGTTACTCCGTATGCAAATCCTCGGCGACGGACCCACCACTCTTCAATATTGAAGAGGATCGGAGTCCATGCTAAGCCTCCGCCAAGGGCATACAGAATACCCTGAGTGATGATGAGATGGGTTACGCTCGTGGAAAGAGATCCGAGGCCCAAGGCGAGGCAGACGACAACCAGACCAACTGGCGTTGCCCACCGGCGGAAGCCTGGGAAGTACTTCAGAACAGCAAACCACAGGGTGATGTCCATGTACATGAGGCCCTGTGAGGCGAGTTAGTATTGAAAGATTGCGAGGTATTTTTCTAGCGAACCATTGCGCAAGTACCGACGACCGATATATTGCTCTGACCGGCGAATTCGTCGCTGGTGGCATAGTATTCTTGGAAAACACCATAACAGGATGGAAAGCCCCAGATCATGGCCTCTAGCATGAAGCAACCCAATAGACACAACCAGGCGTCTTTCCCCCCGTCGGTTGGTGGTAGAGAGAAGGCTACATCACTGTCGGGAGGCTGGCTGTCGTCATTCTGTGCATGCTGTTGGAGAAGCTCGATGTCGGTCAAGGTTGCTGAAGAGAGATGTTGGGGAGTCGAGGTCAGCTCAGCCTGTGTGCTCTGGTTGGAAGCCATGGCATGAGCAATGGCAGAGGTGATGAGTTAAACATGGCGCATCAGGCCTTTTATGCAGCTTGAAGAAGGCTGTTAGGGTTAGTGGTGATGATGCTAGTTTGGGAATCACTTGTAGGGCGCGTTGAATCTAGGGTTCAGTGGGGCCAATCCCCCGACGGAAAGCGGAAACACAAAGGCGGTAGGTAGTTTAGAGAGCGGTCAAATGAAGGCATTCTGAGGCAACTCAGCCGAGCGCCAGTAGTGAGGATGAGGATGAGGATGCCGTGTTTCTTGACGATAGTCTGAGTAGTGTTGTCGTGTCTGGGTTGAGGATGCGGAGGTGTGGCAGTCTTGGCGAGATGCAGGGGCGGAATTGTAGCGCGACGCGACTTGTCGACAGACGCGCCTTGACCAGCACTTTCGTTGTCTGCCAAGTCGAAGGCATTCACCCAAACATGACCACCATGGCGCATTCCCAATAACCAAGGTAGATGGACATAGCCAATTACAACCATAACACATGCCACCTGAAGCCATGGACCACTCTCCACGATCCTCGAAGCGGAGAAAGCTCGACACACCGAAGCACAGCGAAACCAGCCCATTGACGGAGCCATCGACAAGAAAAACATCGGGCAGGCTCGCGAAGCAATCTGCTGCCGCCCCAGATGATGGCAACAAGCCAAAAGCCAAGGAGAAGCCGACGCCGGCACGAAGAGGCCGGGCGCTCAAGGGCGCAACAAAGGGCACAGCCGCAAAGTCAACAACAATAACAGGGGGTGAGATAGATGTCTACGATGACATTGAAGGCGCATTCGACATGGACATGACGTCGCGATCGACCCGCCGACCAGCCCAGGCAGCGCCCAAGGAAGATAAGCCGAGCACTGGCGATGCTACGGATGAGAAGCAGCCTACCATCCCACCGAAGCGTAGGAAGGGCCGGCCCACCAAGGCAGAGAGCTTGGAACGCAGCGCTGTCAAGAACTCAGCCAAACGCTCCAAAGCAGACACCGAGGACGCCGAGTCAATTCAAGTCATGACCCCCGCAAAACGTGCCACGGCTGCGCCATCGCGAAATGGGACCGCACGCAAGCCAGCCGCCTCCCGATCCAATGCGCGAAAGAAGAAGGAACCAAGTCCAATTCCCGAAGAAGACGAAGAAACAGACGAATTGCAGAACCCAGCCAAGGCTGCGGTGCCTCCAAGGTCGCCATCTGCTCCAAAGCCAGCAGTCAGCACGCGCAAGAAGGCGGTGCCAAAGAGATCTGCTGAAGACGACGCACTTGTTCCCACTACAGCCTCGAAACGACGCAAGCCTGCGAGCGAGAAAACAGTGATTCCCGAGAGTGAAGACGAACTCGGCGACGCTTCCCCAATAAGCAACAGAAAGCTTCCCGCGAGCGCAAGCGCAAGCGCGAGACGGCGCATGAACCGCACCGACAACATTACAAACAATGACGAGGAGCGCTGGTCAGATGCAGAAGGAGACGTCAATGGGCGCGACGAGGATGACTTGGACATAGACGGTAACAGCGCCCTGGATAGCTTCTTGGATCCTACAGAGCCGAGTCCCTTCAACAAGCCAACTGCAGCGCAGAAAGAGAAGCTTGCTCTACCCGTCGTCTACAGCAATCTAGCCCCAGGCCGAGAACTGGACTTGCTTAAGACTATTGTCATGGAGCGCATAACCGCCAAGCGCCCCTCGCCGCTAGTCGGCTTGGATGAAGAGTACAAATCGGTACATCAAGTGGTTGAGCATACCATCACAGCAGGTGAGGGCAACTCGATGCTCGTTATTGGTGCTCGAGGTAGTGGCAAGACAGCGCTCGTCAACAAGGTCCTCTCGGAAGTCTCCAAAGACAATGGCGGAGAATATCACGTAGTCCGACTGAACGGTTTCATACACACTGACGACAAGATTGCGCTTCGAGAAATCTGGCGACAGCTGGGCAAGGAGATGGACATTGAAGAAGACGGCAGTGGCCCCGGAAAAAACTATGCCGACACACTGGCCACGCTCCTTGCTTTGCTCTCCCATCCTTCCGAACAGACTGGTGAAGTCACTGACCAAGTGGCCAAGGCAGTCATCTTCGTCATGGACGAGTTTGATCTCTTTGCCCAACATCCTCGCCAGACGCTATTGTACAACCTCTTCGATATCGCACAATCGCGCAAAGCTCCCATCGCAGTCTTGGGCCTGACCACGCGTATCGACGTGACTAACAGTCTTGAGAAGCGCGTCAAGAGTCGTTTCAGTCATCGCTACGTACATCTCAGGCTAGCAACAACGTTTACTGCTTTCCAGGAGATAAGCAAAGCTTGCCTGATGCTAGAGCCAGATCAATTGAGCGTAGAAGAGAGGGGTATACTAGAAGGCGGTACAAAGAGTACACCCACAACAACCAAAGGGAACAAAGGCAACGCGAAGCAAGACGTGCCAGCAGAATGGAACGCCAACATCTCCGTAAGTCTCTCTTCTCCACTATCAATCGTCTCGCCAACCACTAACCCAACCACACAGAAACTCTTCGCAAACTCCTCCTTCCTAACCCAACATCTCGCGCCCCCCTTTTACCTCACAAAATCCATCCCCCAGATCCTAACCTCCTTCCTCCTCCCCACAGCCACCCTCTCACCAGACACGCCTTTCCATCCGAGCACCCTGCTCAACGCCCCAGATTCCAAACTATCTCTCATACCCTCCCTGTCCCAGCTCTCCCTCTCCCTCCTCATCGCCGCAGCCCGATTGGACATCATCCACGACTCGGATACCTGCAACTTCAACATGGCCTACGACGAATACGTCACCCTCGCCTCGCGCGCCCGCATCCAATCTGCCGCCGGTGGCCTGAGTAGCAGTAGTGGAGCAAGCAAGGTCTGGGGCAAAGATGTGGCGAGACGCGAGTGGGAAGGGCTCGTGGAATTGGGGCTGTGCATGCCGGTCATTCATGGCCAGGTTGGCGCGTTTGGTATGGTGAGGTGCGACGTTGCGCTTGAAGAGGTGGGTGAGGTGCTTAAGGGGATCAAGGGCGGAGATAAGGGGTTGGAAAGGTGGTGTCGGAGTATTTAAGCGCGTGCTTTTGAGCGCTTCCTTGTGCAAGGTGTGCATGATTGTTGGCGCATTGAACACACATGGGTATTATTAGCATTAGGTGTAGTTTTAGAGCATGATTGTCGCATTATCATTAGCATAGCATCGTTGGACGGGCATAGGACACGTTCCATCCATCTATATATGTTCACTCAATCCCCCTTCAACACCCCCAGTATGACGCCCACTTGCTCTTTCCACCAAGCACCCCCGTAAACTCCCTTGCTACAATACGGCTCGTCTGCTCACTCGGGTGCAGCGGATCATACCACATGTAGCTATCCGGACTATCCGCCTTGGTGCAGTTACCACCTTGCGCATCGCACAAATTGATGGCGCTCTGTACATTCAAAGGCGCGGTACCATTGAGATAGTTTGCAGGGTTGAAGTAAATATCCCTCATCAGCGCGTTGACGTCGAAACTAGCCACGTTGGCGCCCTCCCACAAGTCGTCGACTTCGGCTTCGAACGGCGTGCGGTACTTGTACACTTGGTTCAGCGCCGCGACAGTGTTTTGGATGCGGCCGTGGACTTCACTTAGGTTCTTGCCGGGCATGTCGGGGTAGTACTGTGTCGATTGCAGGCCGCCTTCCTCGGGTTGCTGGTACTGGGGAAGCAGACTGAGGGGCGCAAGGTTCATGATGACAAAGTAGCGCCCGCCGTTCTCGTAGAGACGCGTGATTTGGTCGTACACGCAGTCCATGTAGTCGGCGACAGTCTTGCCGGGGGCCTGGCTGTCGGTCAAGAAGCCGCCGTTGCCGAGGTCATTGGTTCCGATCCAAATGGCGTAGACGGTGCTGGAGGCTTCACCAGTGAAGAACTTGGTGCCATTGGGGTTGGTGTACTCGGAGTCGGCAACGAAGGCCGGGAGCTCGTAACCGGCAATATCAGGGAAGGGTGCGTCAATGGCGGAGAAGTAGCGTGGCGATACTTCATTGGAGCACACGGCCCCGGAGACCGCGTAGTTGTAGAGGTTGGTGTTGGAGTAGTAGCTGGCATAGCGAGCCCAGGATCGACCACCAGAGGCTGTTGCTAGACCCTGTATCGCATTAGGAATACATCAACATAATTTTGATGCACAGCACATACCACGGGCTGCTGCCAACCGACAGGTGGTGCGGAACCATTGTTGTTGATGAAAAAGCCCAATCGGTTCTCATCCGTGTAGCTGTCGCCAAACGTCACCAACGTCTTGAATTTCCTGTCCCGGAACCCGCTCGCGAAACTACCAGCGACGGCCAAATTGGCAACAAGCGCTCGAATAGACCATGAAGACACCATTGTGAATTTGCTTGGCTGCAAAGGTGATGATACCTGAGCGGAAAGATTGACAGGTACTTATACTGCTAAGCATTTCGGACGCGGGCGGCCCATGTCTATGGCACTAGCTAGTTCCATTCCGCCGACGCATGGAATTCACCCACAGCGGCAGTTCAGTCCATGTCGGAATGAAGTTGGTACGCGGGGAAATTGGGGACACGAGCCCAGTTCTACATGGAAAACGATGTCGGTCGCGGGCGCTATACGCTTTGTGGGTGCGGTCAGGCTGGGATCAGGCTAAAAGGTCGGCACGACGCGCATCTCGATCGGAAGCTGTCGTCAACGAACGGACATGGGAAGTTGCACCAATTGTAAGCTTCGATGCTAGATGTGTACAATTCAGCTGCTACAATGGCGTTCTAGTTAGAGGTAACTAAATGTGCGCATGTCCGCGATGAGTTGAGTCCCCAGGCTCCAAGGTTTCCGAGTTTCCGAGTGCCTGCACACCAAATTCTCTAGCTTTGGCTAACTGCCGTAGTGGAATGCGAGAAATCTGACGTCTTGCATGTCTGGCGCGAGGGCGAGAAATGGCATCACGTCGGCATTGGCAGGAACAGAGGACGATCGTGTCGCAGAATCGCCGAGCCGAGGTTGTGCTTGATGTCATTGGCAACCGAAGACCGTTGATTAGGGCTCGAGACGAAGACTGCGTCGACGATAGAGGTCAGAAAAGACTGACTTGGAAAAGTAGCATGTACTATGCGACACTTCAGGCTTCTCTTGCGGCCCGAATTGGGGGAAACGGCGGGCGGCACCAACGCTCCTTTTTTTTCGGTAGGTTGCCGAGGACATGGGCTTAAGCAGATGGCCATGGAGATTGCGATAGAAGCGAGTCATAAGAGCAGGTGGTTTCAGTACTGAACTCGAAATCAGATACTGCACGTTACTTTTCCCGGGGCGTCGTTCCGCCTATCGCCGGGGCATCCAGATCGTAGACTAACGGCCAGGAAGCAAAGATCTGAGATGAGATGTGCATAATAATGCTGGGCTGCAGATGGTGCCTCGACACGACACGACACCGTTGGTCGACGTGGGTTCTTGGACAGTACCCGCTTCCCCGGTGCACGCACTTCAAGCCAACGCCGGTGGGTACTCCTAACCATATTCAACTACGGCGGTGGATAGTTGAACGTCAATACGCGATAGTGTCCGAAGTTGAGTGTGGCATCTTACATGCAGGCTAGAGGAGGAGCGAAAAAAAAAAGAGTCGCGATAGTAGGGGCGGCGTCAAAAGGAAATCTGACCCGGAGGATCACAGCGGCCCCGACTGGACGGCCATTTGTTGTTTTGTCGCAAAGGTGTGAAGTTTAAACCAGGAGAGCGCCCCATAAGACGGTATTTCGCTACCAGGCTGTCGGTGTAGAGGGCCTGTGAAATAACGGCACTGCCAATCACCCCCCGGACCCAGCAGATGAGCGTCTGCGTGGCCCCCATAGCGCCAAATCTGTGAAAGGGAAGACGTTGGTTTCCCAAATTGACATATGCGGTGCTTGCTGCTCGCGGTTCCTTCCTCATATTCGACTCACACACACACACACACACACCATTTCGGATTTCTGGGGTCCCGTTGTTTCTCCCTCTTCACCCCACCTTCCCTCCTCCTCTCTTTGATCTTTGCTGTTAGCTGCAGCTCTCGAGCCTACCGACTTTGCGTGTTGCAGTCTGTATGGGCGGCAGGGCGGCAGGGCGGCAAGGCTGCACCGCTGATGTGCACATAGCCTTCCAGTATCCCCACAGGCTCCCGCTAGATTGCGAAGCCTCTTCATTCAGTCTCCGATGACTGATCGGCTTAGACAAGCACCTGGACATACCCGGGATGCGTGACAGCCCCGGGAGCGCCACCACGACCTGACCATCGTCTACACACGATGCCGGCACCTTGGCGCAATCCTGAAGGAGTTCCCTGGTGACGATGTATCTGCGCCTCTCGAAAAAAGCATAAGCAGCCACAGGGAGCCTTACAAAGGCGAAACGCAACTAGAGGTACACAGTCGCAAGACGTCTATACCCAGACGACATCTGCCGACTACCGCATTTCCGTGCACAAGCGAGAAGTAGCAAAGCAACTGGAGGTGACTTGTTGACAGCTACAAAGCGCTCTGGAGCCCATCAAGCCATCCCACCGCCATCGTACCATCGACCGACATTGAGTCCGCATGTACCGAACCCGCATCGAAGCAAATGCTGCCTCCCTGCTAAACAGCCACGGCTGCGAACACCCATTGCGCAGGAAAGACAGCCCACATCGTATACCACAGCATTCTTCAACAGCCGAACAGGGGCGAAGCATCACCCAGTGCTCTTTCGGCCCCGTCCGATATATCTGAATGACTGTCAGACAACTCATCTATCGCAGAGCTGCATTGTTGCCTACATCTCAATATAAAGCTTCAGTTCCTCATCACAAAGCTCAGCGCGAACCTCTTTCATCAGATGATCGAACTGCGCCGCCGTCCACCTTAGCTCCGACGTGAAAGGCCATACTCCGATCGATTCGAGGAGATCGCCTATGATCTGCAAACAAGGACACGTCGTCAGTACCCATTCCCTCGTTCCATGGTACCGGATTACATACAGCGACGGACTCCTCTCCTAGGCTGGCCTGGGCTGGATCTATGTGCGCTGTCAACACTTTCTCATTACAACATGATTTCAATTCATCTCCGCATTGTAGTCGCATACTGCGAAGAGGTTTAGAAACCACCAACATCAGATGCATCTTTGCGGGCAGGGAAGCAGGAAATTCCGTCCTACCTGCTGACCAACCACCTATATGGAGCTGCTCGATGTCGACTGCTACATCTCGATACCGGTTCTCAATCAGCAGCTGGGCCAATCGGCGGCCTATCCGTGCATCTCGATCCATCGCAGACATCGCAGCTTGATACGACTGCCACCATCTCCTGACTGCAGAGCTGTCTGTGAGACGACCATTGTGAGATTGAACGATAGGTAGGTATTCTATGACTTGGACCCAACCGCCTGGTCGTAGCAGTAGTTTCATATCCCTAAGGTATTTGGACCACCTTCCCGTGTTTATCCCCGGAGACACAAAGCGCGAGTGGATGAGGTCGTAATGGTTTGCCTTGAATATTTCCGGGTCGCGGAGCGGGTCGTTGAGGTTATGGCCGATTAATTCCAGGTTATCGGGTTGGTCAGGAACCTGCCTAAGCAAGGGAGCGTCAGCATAAGTCTTGTCTACACAGGATTTCCTGCATCCACCTCACTCACATTGGAAATATGTCGACTGCAGTAACCTGCGCAAGTCAATGCGTGCTCAGAAGCTCTCGGATGCCGTCAAAGAAAGCCAAACCCGGGCTGCGTGCTTTGGATGGCGGTATACGCACCTCGCAATCCTCGAACTCGTCCGCACACTGGATGGCCCAGTCTCCCCCGCCATAGCCACACTCCAATATTGATCGAGGCTCTACTACTGGGATCCGACGAGAGAACAGCCTGCCACCCAAAAGTCTGGATATGAGATCGTGTTGAGCGGTCAACCTGCTCTCCTCGCGGTCATCGATGGCTACCGGAGCGAGATAAATCCTGTCGTCTAGCGATATCCTCTGAAATACTCGGCCGTGCACGCTTACTCTTTCTGTATCTTCACTCATAACCGATACCGACGCGATGGATTAGGCTGCTAAAATAGCGCAAGAGCTCAAGAGTAAACCGCAACAATGTTCAGCTAGGCGAGAGGACTATGCTGAACACCAAATAATAAGCGACAGTTGAAGCCCAACACTCGCTCGGATAGCATTACAGGTGACCGAACGCTATACGCTCTGAGATCTGCAAAGCGCCATGAGTTGGCGACAAACTCGGCACGAGCGCAAAATTATCCGATATCGTGGCAAACGGCAACGTCACCAGGGGATGCTGACGAAGTAGCCGCAAGGTTACGGGACCAACACTGCAGCCTAGCTACCTCTGGTCTCAAAGGATCCACACGCTATCTCTGCCTCCCCAGAAGATGCCCTGTCCTCCCAAAACAAGACGGTCGCCAGCTCCTGTCGGGACATGCAGCCCCTGAGTCTCTCAGACCGTTGAGATTGGCGACCAGTTGCAGATGGGGGCCTTTACTGAATGTCAATGGTATTTCACTATCGTGTCGCACTACCCCGTCGCGAATGACAGGCGAAAGCGAGGCATCATTCCATGAGGAAGCAGCATATCAAGCAGCTGGGAGAGGGAGAAGTTGGCCCAGCCTGGTCAATAAACACTTTACAGCAATGCATCATCATTGGGAGCCGTCCCGTATTCGGCATGCCGTACTGCCGGACGTCCGGACATTTGACGCCCATGTTGAGCAGTACCCCAAGGAAAAAGAAGAAGACCCGCTACGACTCTTAGAGATGGCCATGTATGCAAGGCTTTGTGTTCTCAGGCTATCCGTCATACTGGCCTAGTACATGCCAAAACCCTTGAGGCACCAAACCCCTTTCCAGCATTCGCAGGATGTCAACAGGCAAAGCCAAGGCCAATGCATAGTTTTGGCTGTTGACTAGCACGTGGTGCATGCATCAGGCGGGCGGATAGCCCCGCCCGCTGACTGTCTCGTCAACGATGACACCGCTGACATGGCCCCGGTATGTCAAGGCCATGCCACTACGTCATCATCGTGTCCTCAAGCATACAGGAGAAATATGCGAAAGCGGCGTTTGGCAAACATGACAACAGGGTCGTCCGGAGCAGCTACATTGAGCACCAGGTCACCCCCCCCCCCCCCCCGTGCTACCCTGGAAGCACCCTGGTGCGCCGAATGTCGACATCCACCAACATATCCTCCGTGGCCAGCCCCTTTTAGCCTGCTGACGGACTGCTGCATGTGCTACTGCAGAGTACGCGTCGCATCTTTTTTTTCGTCTACCTAAGGCACACATCATGATCTAGAATGACAGATTTTGATTCCTGCGAATAGGATGACCAACTATTGCATTCTCGCGGGTTGATTGAAGCGTAAACATTGGATCCTATGGAAAATGCTGCATACCACATGCGAAGACGTGCAGTAGCCGGGGGTGGTCGGGCCCACACATGTAGCTTCCGTCCCGTTCGACAAGCAGACAGTACATGGATTGTACCACCATGCGCACGACGTGTGGGCAATAGACACAAGTTGACGGAGGGTGAGGGCGAGGGCTCAGAAACGAGCGATTGTCTGCGCGCCCAATCTTCTTCCTGCTTTGTCCAAGTGGAAACTCACAGGCCACATTGAGCAGGTCCATGGATACTACACCAGCCTGCACCTGCCCGTAATCCTTACCCGCCGCAACTTTATCGCAAACGCGCTTGATATGCGATTTTCGGACCGGGACGACAATCATGACGCACATCATGGCTTTTCGCAAGCTTCATCAGCTTCCCCGGCTCGCTGTCTTTGCGCGTTCTATTGTGGCTCGTGCTCCCTAGGACTGCCTTTGAACAGCATTGCTGCGATATGACTAGACTAGAATCTGGACTGCAAAAGGAGCGCAAAAAAAGAGTCCTGCTCCTTGGGCCAGCAATGGTCACGTCGATATCGAAGCCCAAGAGAAGGCATGTGGGGCTAGAAGCAAAGAATAGGTAGCGTGGGCTAGAAAAGAAGAGGCGGTGACGATAGGAGAATGGCTCGGTTTTTAGTTCGGCATTACTGAGGTATCAAACATCCTAAGAGGTTTTTGCTCGAGCATCGCCTCGAATGTGTGGTCGGATGGCGACGATGCTACTTCAGTCCATGTCAAATTTGATTGTGACTGGTCTTATCACTAATCAACCCAAAGTCATGGCCGCCATGCCAGATATGGCGAAATGCAATGTGGAGCAAAAACAGCCCCAGCTGATTGTAGGATGCTGATGCTAGTATTCGCAAGTCTCGTAGACGTACATGTAGCCCACTGTACCTGAAAATCAGGTCACTCAAGTAGTCTTCGTCGTACGCATAATGCTCTGCCTGGCCGGCTTTTGGCAATTGACCTTTGAGCAATCAAGTCTCGCCGCTTTCTCACCGTCGTGGTGAGAAATATCCAAGTGTGCGGCGACTCAAAAGTCAATCGCCTGCACCTATCCTCTTCCTTCGCGACCTAACGCAACAGGCAACGCCACATGATTCACAGCATTTCTTTTCGCGACTTGCTCGACGCGTGCACCACGTGCTCTGTCTTGGACCCTGCCCAGGTGGCGGTGCCTCGCTAGCCCCACATCAGCTCAGTGGTGGTGCGACGACTTGGATGTGCTCAGTCTGAAAGTATGGCCGGGGAAGATGGGGCGCGATTACTATTACCCGTCATCATTGTCATATGATACCCCGGGGTTTGCCAGTGGCATATGATGGGGAGCGCGATGCATGTGAAAGCATGGAGACGCACGGTGCGCTGATCCCCACACATGACCTACTGCCGTCGGGACCGAGGTAAATCATCATCACCAGCAGCTCGGCTTCTTTCATGCGACATGGTCTGGAGAACGACTTCACGCTGACTGCCACCACCTCTCCAAGCAACCTTTCCTCTCACACTCTATTTTCCCATATTCTGATTTGATACTCCGGGGTCTTTGTTGATACCCATTTGTTGTTTGGACTACGTTCTGTTGCTTGATCTGAGCACTACACGGTCGCAACACATCTTCTGACGCGAACGAAGAGACATCGTCTTAGAGCAGCCTTTACAGACCCACATACATCATGGCCGCGCAAGAGTTGCGATACGACGGCCAGACGGTCGTTGTGACGGGTGCCGGCGGTGGACTGGGTCGCGAGTATGCTGTCTTCTACGGAAGCCGCGGCGCGAATGTCGTTGTGAACGACCTCGGTGGCAGCTTCAAGGGCGAGGGCGCAGGCTCAGCGGTAGGCTTCAAGCCCCAAACGCGCAATGTTACAGCGACTGACTCCAGTTCCCTAGGCCGCAGACAAGGTGGTTGACGAGATCCGCAAGGCGGGCGGCAAGGCGGTTGCCAACTACGACTCGGTCGAGAATGGAGAGGCCATCATCAAGACGGCCGTCGACACCTTTGGCCGTATCGACATTCTCATCAACAATGCCGGCATCTTGCGCGATATCAGCTTCAAGAACATGAAGCAGGCCGACTGGGATCTGATCTACAGAGTCCATGTCTACGGAGCATACAAGTGCGCACATGCTGCCTGGCCCTACTTCAGGAAACAAAAGTACGGACGATTGATCAGCACCGCGTCTGCTGCTGGCTTGTTCGGATCTTTCGGACAGACCAACTACTCAGGTATGTATCCAAAAAGCCGCATCGCCACCGAGTGCTGACTTTGCCAGCTGCCAAACTTGCTCTTGTTGGCTTCACAGAGACTCTCGCAAAGGAGGGTCTCAAGTACAACATCCTCTGCAATGTCGTCGCCCCAATTGCCGCTAGCCGAATGACCGAGACGGTCATGCCGCCTGATGTTCTCGAGAAGATGAAGCCCGAGTGGATCGTGCCCCTCGTCGCCGTCCTGACACACAAGTCGTCCAACGAGACGGGCGCAATATTCGAGGCTGGTGCAGGACACGTGGCCAAGCTGCGGTGGGAGCGAGCGGCTGGTGCTCTGCTCAAGGCAGACGACACGCTCACCCCCGAGTCTGTGGCTACCAGGTGGAAGGACATTGTCGACTTCTCCAACCCTGAGCACCCTCAGGGTCCAGCCAACGCTCTTGAGCTGCTCGACAAGGCCAACCAGCTCCCTCCCAACCCCAAGGGTGAGGCGCTCGACTTCAAGGGCAAGGTCGCCCTTGTCACTGGAGGCGGTGCTGGTCTCGGTCGCATCTACTGCCTGCAACTTGCCAAGCGCGGCGCCAAGGTCGTTGTCAACGATCTCGTCAACCCCGACAACACTGTTCAGGAGATCCAGAAGCTCGGTGGAGAGGCTGTTGGCAACAAGGGCGACGTCCAAGATGGCGAGTCCGTCGTCAAGACCGCCATTGAGAAGTATGGCCGCATTGATATCCTGATCAACAACGCCGGTATCCTCCGCGACAAGGCTTTCGCAAACATGACCGACGAGCAGTGGGACATCATCCACAAGGTGCATCTACACGGTACCTACTCCTGCACCAAGGCTGCATGGCCCTACATGCTTAAGCAAAAGTACGGTCGCATTCTCAACACCACCTCTACCAGCGGTATCTATGGCAACTTCGGTCAGGCCAACTACGCTTCAGCCAAGTGCGGTATCCTCGGTTTCTCCAAGTCTCTCGCTCTTGAGGGCAAGAAGAACAACATCTTTGTCAACACCGTCGCTCCCAACGCCGGCACTCAGATGACCCGAAGCATCTTGCCCGAGGAGGTCGTCCAGGCCCTCAAGCCTGACTACAACGCTCCTCTTGTCGTTCTTCTCGTCTCCGACAAGGCTCCCGAACCAACCGGTGGTTTGTATGAGATGGGCTCTGGCTGGTTCGCGGCAACCAGGTGGCAGCGCAGCGGCGGCCACGGCTTCCCGGTCGATGTTAAGCTTACTCCTGAGGCTGTCCTCTCGCAATGGGCCCGTATTACCAACTTCGACGACGGCCGTGCTGACCACCCCTTTGACAACGCCAGTGGACTCAAGTCCATCATGGCTAACATGGAAAACACCACCAAGGGCAAGAAGGAGAAAAAGTCTACCAAGAGTAACGAGGAAGTCCTTGAAGCTCAGAAGAAGGCTTTGGCTGCCAAGGCTGAGGGTACTCCCTTTGAGTACACTGAGCGCGACGTCATCCTTTACAGTAAGTTTCCCGCATTCCAAAGTTGCAAGGCACAATATCTGACAAGTTGACCCAGACCTCGGAATTGGTGCCAAGCGAACCGACCTTTCGCTCGTCTACGAAGGCGACGAGAACTTCCAGGTTGTCCCTACCTTTGGTGTCGTCCCGCCCTTCAACGCCGACCCTCCGTTCTCCTTCGATGAAATCGTTCCCAACTTTGATCCCCGCATGCTTCTCCACGGCGAGCAGTTCCTCGAGATCCGAAAGTTCCCCATCCCTACCGAAGCGAAGCTCATTGCTGTGCCTAAGCTGGTCGAGGTTGTTGACAAGGGCGCTGCTGGACTAGTCGTATACGGCAGTGTAACAAAGGATGCGAAGAGTGGTGAGGAGATCTTCTACAACGAGAGCACAGTCTTCATCCGTGGCTCCGGCAACTTCGGCGGCCAAAAGAAGGGCGGCGACCGCGGTGCAGCAACCAAGGTTCACAAGCCCCCTCAACGCGCCCCCGACACCGTTATCGAGGAGCGCACAACTGAGGAGCAAGCCGCCATCTACCGTCTCTCTGGCGACCTGAACCCTCTTCACATCGACCCCCAGTTCAGCAAAGCAGGTGGCTTCCCCACACCGATCCTTCACGGCCTTTGCAGCTTCGGTATCTCCGGTAAGCACGTACTGCAGACTTACGGTCCTTTCAAGAACATCAAGGTCCGCTTTGCTGGTGTTGTGCTCCCAGGTCAGACACTCATTACCGAGATGTGGAAGGTCGGTAACACGGTCATGTTCCAGACCAAGGTCAAGGAGACTGGCAAGCTGGCTATTAGCGGGGCTGGTGCTGAACTGATGGGTGGTGGAAGCAAGTTGTAGAAAAGGACAGAGCTGTTATTGATGTGTAAATATATAGTCTTAAATAATTGAGCGTTTTCATTCCAGGTCTCATGTGCTGAGTATATGCATTGTGTGACGTGTGGGTTTTGTGACGTCCCCGATGATGGTTGAATGTGCTGGGGAAGAAGAAAGACAAATGGACGCATGTTTGTGGCCTTGAGATCGAAATACAAAATCATACAACGAAGAGCCTTATGTGAGTGAACTGGTCGACACGCTAGCTAGCCCGTCTAGGCAGGTACTACTTCTTCAATTTAGTGTTTGGTGTGGATGCATTCGTTCACTCACCCTGAGCGCCATCGCCCAAACCAATGAATACAATGACTTACTCAGACCTAGGAAGCTCGAGAGATTTCGTTTGTTTACAAAAATGGGGTTCCTAGCATTACAGCACCTAAGAGCGCAGCCCTTGTTGCCCGCTCCCACTGATGCATTGAACAGACTACGATGTCCTACCAAGGTACCACTGCAATAGGCCCAATGTATATTTTGGCGGATGCAATACACTACTTTCGTCAAGGTCCTCTTCGCCAAAGCGCGTCTGCCATTTTAGCAACTTGTGCCATCTCTCTCACATCATGCACCCTAACAATGTCTGCTCCTCCTTGAATCGCTGCCGATACGGCTACAGCAGTCCCCCACACCCGTTCTTGAGTATCCTTCACGCCAGTGATATTCCCGATGAATGCCTTTCGACTCGTTCCCACCAGCCATGGTATCCCTTCCAGGCCGGGATAATTCATGAGTTCATGCTGTCTTCGCAGTAACTCTAGGTTGTGTTCCTGGGTCTTCGCAAAGCCAATGCCAGGATCGAGAATGATGCGCCAACGTCTGACACCCGCCTCTTCGGCAGCCCGGACGCGTTCGAGTAGCTCTCTTCCTACGGTCTCTACGATACCGTCTGGATAATATGTCATCTCACGATTGCTCATAGTCGTCGGTGTGCCGCGCATGTGCATCAAGCATACGGTGCAACCCAGTCGCCCCATGGTTGGTAGCATGGTGCCATCCAAGGTGCCTGCGCTGACGTCGTTGATCATGTTGGCACCGGCCTTGATGGTTTCGTCGGCGACGCGTGCACGATACGTGTCGACACTAATTGCGATGTTGTTTGCTTCGGGCATGGACCGAATGAGCTTTACGGCAGGTAGAACGCGCGCTAGCTCTTCCTCAGTGGAGACTTGCACCGCGCCAGGTCGAGTGGACTGTCCACCTACATCGATGATGGTAGCCCCTTGTGTGATATGTTTCCGAATCTTTGAGGCTAATTTCGCTTCGTCGAGGTTGTAGTTCTCGCCGCCATCCGAGAATGAGTCTGGTGTGATATTGAGGATAGACATTACCCGCGTGCTGTGCTTGGCCTGAACAGATGATATTGGGGAAAGATTTGCTGCGAGCGGTACAATTGGTACTAGTGGTACCTCGGATTCTGGCAAATCCTTCAGACGATGGTGGATCGGTGGTTGGGATGGAAATTTTGCTTGATCACTTTCTGACATAAGCCTGGCAACGGTCAGTCTTGAACACTATTTGGATGGTCGAGCGCGTACTCGCAGAGCGGTCGCAAGACGAACTCTCTTTCAAACATCAACGAGTGGGGGATTTGTAGACGTTCATCGGAGTACTCGTCTTCACCGAAGAGTAAGATGTCTAGGTCGATGTTTCTAGGTCCTTTCTCAATAACCTTTACACGACCCATGTTTCTCTCCACAGCTTGAAGCTCATCCAGAAGCTCAATTGGCGATAGTGCAGTCTCTATCTAGTCGGATTAATATGGTTGCTGGCAGAAGATACGGGTAGCATACCTCACAGACTCCATTTACAAAGTTATCTTGATCCAATACGTACATAGCCTTGCTTTCCCACAGGCTACTGGTCCGTACGATTCGCATCTTTCCATTGGCCTCCATCTCTTTACATGCCTGCTCAATCATGGCTACCCTATTCCCCATGTTGCTGCCCAGCGCAATGTAGACATTTCGTTTCTTAGCATGGGCCCCATCGCACACGTCGGAGATTGTCCGCCGAGAACGTTGTGAAGGTTCTTGGATGAAACGCCGAGGGTGTCCAACGCTGGTGTTGAAGGTATACGTGCAAGCTGGACGTTTGCTATGCAAAGCCCGAAAATTTTCAACAGCCTGCCCCGAGGTGAAGACACTGGAGGCTGCGAATGACTGCGCTATCCGAAGGGGTAAGCCTGAAGAGGATACGGCTCTCAGCGTCGCTACACGCGAAGCATTAGTGAACATGTTCGCGTATGGCGCAGTCGATCAGCCGTGGACATGTGCACGCCGGTAGTTCCGGACTTCCCCAGATGGCGCTAGTCTCGGATACGGCTAGCGCTCTCCGCGTCCACATGGGCAGCGTGCGTCGTGCCTCGGCTCAGCTCGGTCTTCTGAGCGTCGAGCAGGACTCCTCATGACTTAAGATCCTGCCCGATTCCTCGCTACTCTCGCCTCTCTGTTGTTTGCTTGAATACTTATCTTTCTTATTCTGCCATTTTCAATAACATATTCAGTACCCTTTCACCGTCATTATGGCTTCTCCACGTACGTACCTCTAGCCCATGGGGTCCGCCCTTCACATGTTCACGTCGCTGACACGTCGCAGAACAACTCCGCACCAAGCTTACCGACCTGCTGAAGATCCAGCACCCCGTCATGCTTGCGGGCATGAACGTGGCTGCCGGACCCAAGCTGGCCGCTGCCGTCACAAACGCCGGAGGTCTTGGTGTTATTGGCGGTGTCGGATACACGCCGGACATGCTGCGCGAGCAGATCGCCGAGTTGAAGGGATACCTGAACGACAAGAACGCGCCATTTGGTATCGACCTGCTACTCCCTCAGGTCGGAGGCAGCGCGCGCAAGACCAAGTATGTGCCGCCCTGATCGATGCGAAGATGCGATAAACTGACGAGAAATAGCTATGACTACACCAAGGGCAAGCTGAACGAGCTTGTTGACATCATCATCGACTCTGGCGCCAAGCTTTTCGTCTCCGCCGTCGGTGTTCCTCCCAAGGCCGTCGTCGAGAAGCTACACAAGGCCGGCGTCCTATACATGAACATGATCGGACACCCCAAGCACATCAAGAAGTGCCTCGACATCGGAGTCGACATCATCTGCGCGCAGGGAGGTGAGGGTGGAGGTCACACTGGAGATGTCCCCACATCCGTCTTCATCCCAGCTGCGGTCAAGATGGTAGAGGGCTACAAGTCGCCTCTGACTGGCGAGCAAGTGCAGATTGTCGCTGCTGGCGGTATCTACAGCGGCCAGTCGCTTGCTGCCATGCTCACATTCGGTGCTACCGGTGTCTGGGTAGGAACTCGCTTCATTCTTTCTGAGGAGGCTGGTGCTCCAAAGGCCCACCAGGACGCCGTCCAAACAGCCGGCTGGGACGACAACATCCGCACCATCATCTTCACCGGTCGACCGCTCCGTATCCGTACCAATCCATATGTCGCCAACTGGGAGGAGAACAGGCAGAACGAGATCAAGGAGCTTACGAGCAAAGGCATACTACCTGTCGAGCACGACCTTGAGAAGATGGGTGACGACCTTGATGATGAGACCATGGATAATGCCCGACCTTTCTTGATGGGCAAGGTTGCCGCTGTTGTTAACGAGAGGAAAAGCGCGAGGGAGATTGTTGACGAGCTCGTTACTGATGCTGTCAAGTGGCTGCAGATTGGAAACTCGTTCATAATTTCCAAGGCGAAGCTATAAGCGACTGTTTATAAATTTCAATTGATACAGTGTTCATTTTCCAACAATTTCCAAGTACACGTAGTGCATCTGAGGCCTTCCAATCGCTTCAGTCCGGGAATCATGACCGCCCCACCCTTTGCTCGCAACAGTCTCTCGCGACTAACATGTTGATACATGTTGTCATTATGGCGACGAAGCAGCCACCAGGCTCTCGCACTCACAGCCTGTCTCTTGTCTAGAGTCTCCTATACGCTATAAAGATGGTATGGCAGTATCTATGGCGTCCTGGCGGGTGTTCTTGGTCGCTTTTGAGAAGGCAGAAGCTTCACTTTAGACAGTACTGTCACGCTGGCGCATCCAAGGACAACGGCAAACGCAGAAAATGTGGCAAGGTTGCGACACAACACCAACATCGATAGTCCATAGAGTATCGACAAAAACTGCCAAAAGAACATTTGCAGGTACAGCCTAGTTTTCAATGCCACACCGTGAACAACCTTGAGGATATTGCAGGCATACGATTGGTAGGCATAAATGTAGTCGGTAGCCGTAGGAGGTGTAAGAATCTCCGTCCATTGTTTGCGCCGTGCTTCATGCGAGAGTGATCGTATGTCCTGTACGGCCGGGGATTTTGTTTCGAGCAAATACCTCCACACGATACTCAGGTTCCCATCCCAGGCATATGGGTTCTGTTGCTGCATGAAGCACTCCCATCGCTTCACTGTCTCGATTGCCATCTCTTCGGTAACGGCGAACCATTCGTCATGCAATTTGGATGTCCTCTCCCCCGCTTTTTGATGCCTGTCACATAGCCAGGGTAGTCTATGATCATCCAAATCAACATGAATAAGCCTCTCTAAACGGCCGCAGTTTTTGATGACTTGGTCCGACACGTAAACCACTTCGGGGGTGTATCCGCAGTCCTTTTCATGTTCTTCGACCCGCGTTTTGTAGTCTCTAGCCGTTTTACCAATCTTGTAGTAATTTCCTTCCCCATTCATGTCACGAAGGACATATATGACGCCCTCCGAGACTTTTGACGTCAATTTGGCTTTGAGCTCTTTACAGAGCTTGTCGTGAACGGATCTGGCGGTCTTGATCGTCGTACGAGACGGCGAGCTGTCTTCCTGCTCGTCGTGCGGTTGGGTCGCATGACCATTTGGAGATGCCCCGGGTTTCCTAGGAAGGTCGGACAATGATCGGGTAGACGGTAAGCCCATATTTACTGAACGTTCTACAGCTGGATCGCCATCGAAAAGTTCGCATCTTGGTCGAAGATTCTCTTCGGGGACGTTTGCTGTCGTACCAGCCACGTGTCTTTGTGTTGACGGTGGACAGGAGACGATACAGGATGTATCACCTGGTCGTCTCAAATTCGGAGTAGGCGAAATGGCTTGAGTCGGTATTGACTCTCTTCCCGTATCTGAAGGTCGTCTCCGAATCCAGGACGGGCTATTCAACTTCGAGCCCGACAGCACGCTCAGAGATCTTCCACCTAATGCCGAGCCGAAATTTAGCCCAGCAGATGAAGGGGATTGGGGGAAGGCGCCAGGAATCATTTTGGGAGACGTTGCGGTGTAATGTAATGTAAACTACTGTTTGAATTTTGTAGTATGTGCAGATTCTATGGCCATAAGCAGCACTTCAGTACTGTGAGATGGCTACATGTACCTTTGTCGTTCGTCACGTGCTGGAGGAATGCGTGGCGGTGCTAGATATCCCTTGAGTACTACCCCTGTGGCTGGCTTGTTTCGCATGCCTGAATGTGCATCCTTCAGGATCCGGCATTGCAGGACACCCTTGCGTACAGAGCTGTGTAAAAAGCGGGGATTTCGTGGCTGCGGCCGTTGCTGACTCGTAGGGAACAGCCCGTCAAAGGATTCCGCAATCATAATTGATAGACGAGGCCTCAAGCTGCATGCAATGGTCTTGCAGCCCTAGATCACTGGATGGAGACGAGAAGACGTTTATGCGTTCGTGTGGTCAGGATCAGAAGTCTCATAACTCCAATTGACGAGAACCCAAGAAACAGCAGGGTATGTTGGTGGCTATGCTTTCAGCCCCCAATCCCAGAGGAATGAGTTAATTCAAACTGCGACGTTTCGTGCGTCACCTGGCGCGCTCTGTCGTGATCTAGACATCGATGTGGTATGGCCGGACTCTATCAGCTATCGGTGTAGCGAAAATAGAAACGGACATATACCACAGGATAGTTAGAGTGAGGTGCGGGTGAGGTTGTGTATCTAGGCGTTGCTTGGATCAATGGAAAGCATTCAGATTATGCGCGTCTCGGCCATGCTTGACGGTTCATCGCGTAGGCCTATCTGTCGCGAGGACTCAAGATTGCTGCCTGGGCATCTTTTTACGCACATGTGATGGGCATGGATCCGAATGGAGATGACTATGATTACGCGGGATTAACGCAACGTCGATGAAGCCTGCGAGGTTGGTCCTTTACCACGATTTGAGCTTCACGTATCGTGTTGCTGTCGCGACTTGGACAACATAGCTCAAAAACCAACGCTGTACAGCTCTAGTTCATGCGTTCAATCTTGGACTACGCTGTAGCCAGAGATTGCTATTCGGCGACACTGGCCCTTGGATGCATCTTCGGGAAAGAAGAAAATGTCGATGACGTATTGCTCGAAATTGTTTGACGAAGGTTGCCTTGAATGGCTCTATGCGCGGCTCTTGTTCTTTGCGACGCTCGGCTGCCTAAGGTAAGCCCTACTCTACAAAACACCGAATAGCAACATACGAATTGGCAGAGGTGATGCAGAAGTCATAGCCATCGCGAGGTATGAATTTGCGTGCAGGTGGCACCTCGTAACGACGTTACGTGTGTGGGGCACGCGCTAGCAATCCCGAAGTCTGGCCCGCCCGGGCTCCCTTCGGTTACCGTGAGTTCGTCCACTCCAACTTCACCGACATTCGCTTCGCTTGCGCAAGCTCCTCTCGCTGATGCCTGACAAAGCTACTTAAAAGACTGTCTACATGCTTACCATTGTGCAGTCACACGATTACCGGTCGGGGCTCAGGTGGAAGGAAGTCTTATCCAAATAGCGGCTGCCGTACGTTTCGGTGAGGCAACCTTGGAGCAGCCAAGATGGCGTCTTTCCAGACTCCATTTACGCCAACATCGGCGTTCTCGGACGTACCGCCAATCTCGCAATGCCACCAGATCTGGGTCAGTACGACACCTATTGCTTTCTCTATGGCTGCTGACATGTCCAGGATACAAAAACTGCTACATTCACCCCATGCGCTCTACCTTATATCTCGACTGCTCCAGCTATACTTGCAGCATTAGTGCTGTTGAGGTACTCTTTGAGGGTAACAAGCGCATACTGGCCGAGATGGACCAGACCTTTTGTACAGGAGACGAAAGAGAAGCAGGATGAGTTTGAAGTCTCAACTCAACAGCCGTTGAGCTCGACGCTTGGGCTCCTGATCTTAGCTACAGTCGGCCTCACTTTTCAGACTCTCAGTGTCTTCTTTCCTGTTAATCAGTCAATGGGGATATACCCTGCAATTGCGTGGGTAAGTATAGCTTCAGCTCTTCGAAGCTTGTACATGGCTAATGACTTTCACAGGCCATTACTATCGCCATAATCATGGTAGAGAGACCTAGGAAAGCTTCTTTGTCGTTATTACTACTCTTCACTGGACTTTTGTTGGAACAGTTGATCTCGCTGTCTCACAGGCGAGCCTCCTTTCTAGCGAAGGATATTCCATGGGCTATCACACCTATGGCAGCCTTTCTGGCAATCATTGTGGTGCTCAACATGCCGCTGCGGGATCCGGTTTTACCAAAGAAGGATATTAGTGCTGTCTCTGACGCACCAACAATTCAGCTGCGGACCCCCGAGGACAATTTGACTCCATGGCAGTATATGACCGTATCGTGGATGGAACCGCTGATCAAGAAAGGCGTGACACGCCAAATGGAGGACGAGGATATCTGGGACCTCGGTTGGGAGTTCAAGCACGCGCGATTACATGATGCATTCAGAAAGCTTCAAGGGTCAGTGACAATGAGAGTGTTCGTGGCAAACGGCATGGATCTGGTACGTACCACCTTGCTAAACGTAGTTCGAATGTGTGCAAGTGAGTCTTGATTCCTGTCCTTTTCCGCATCCCGAAAAATTAACAGTTTTAGCTCTGCTCACACCGGTATTCCTCCAACGTCTTCTCGCCTCAATGTACGATCATAACAATCGCGCGACCATCACGTATGCTTGTATCATTTTAGCATTACGTCTGAGCTCTGCACAGCTCAATGTATTCAACCTCTGGTACCAGAGGCGAGCATACGAAAGGTGTAGAGGTGAGCTCATTACAATGCTCTATGAGAAAACCTTGCATCGTAAAATTCTAGGGGCAAAACAGGATGCCAAAAAAGATCAAATCAACGGCCATGATGCTGGTGATGGACAAGTAGCGGACAATGAGGACGCCAACATCGACCATGAAGCGCCCAAGCATGATTCAAAGAACTGGACAGGAAGTATCCTGACCTCCATTCGGTCAATGCTCACGAAGAAAATGAAAAAACCCACAAAGGAAGATAACGACCCTGCTTCAATGGGCAAAATTCTGAATCTGATGCGCAACGATGCCTATGAGATAGCGCAGCGCTTCTGGGAGTTTTCGGATATTATCACTAAGCCTGCTGGTGCGATATTCGCAATCGTTCTCATATGGCACATGCTGGGCTGGGCATGTCTCCTCGGTGTACTAGCTCTTGGTGCGTCGCAACTGCTCAACATCGTCATTGCGCGCCTCCAAGTCTACTTTGAGAAGAAGCGTCGATCAGCAACAGATGAGAAGCTCCAGCGGACAAGCCAGTTCATTGAGTCAATTCGACACTTGCGTTGGTATGGCTGGCAAGGCGCTTGGCTTGACGATATCCTTGAGTCTCGTCAAAAGGAGTTGCATCTGCGCATCGTTAACATCTTCTTCACGACATCGCTTGCCTTTATTCTGCGATTTGGTTCCGGGCTCTTTCCAGCCGTGGCGTTCTATGCTTTCACCAAGTTGGCTGGCAAGAGTCTGCGCATTGATCTCATCTTTCCTGCTATTGACCTCTTCAATCTACTAGAGAGCTATCTTCGGGCCTTGCCACAGTTGGTAACAACCTTGCTCAATGCATACGTCGCGATGGGCCGCATTGAAGAGTTCATGGCAGAACCTGACAAGGAGGAGATTGGCTTGGTACCTGAAGGATCTGCTGATCTCCGTTTACAACAAGCTTCCTTTGCCTGGCCTGGCGTGGACCAGAACGTACTCTCGGGGATCACACTAGCTTTCCCTCCTGGACTGACCGTGGTTTATGGAGAGGTAGCTGCAGGGAAGACAGCGCTTTTACAAGCTTTGCTTGGCGAACTCGATACCACGGCAGGTGAGCTTGTACGTCCTGACCAGATGGTCGCATACTGCGCGCAGACACCTTGGCTTCAGAGTATGAGCATTCGCGACAACATCTTATTCTCGTTCCCCTTTGAAGAGGTCCGTTACAAACAAACATTGGAGGCGTGTGCTCTGCTGCCCGATATGGCGGAGCTGAAACATGGTGACCTTTCGAACATTGGCGAGAATGGCATCGGCCTTTCTGGGGGACAAAAGGCTCGCGTAGCATTGGCGCGAGCTGTGTACAGCGGTGCAAAAGTATTGCTGCTGGACGACCCGCTTTCTGCCCTTGATCACCAGACAGCAGAGTTCATCGTTTCTAAGCTATTTGCTGGACCGTTACTTGATGGCCGGACTACTATTCTTGTTACGCATCGGACGGAGCTTTGCCATGGTCTCGCAAAGCAATGGGTCCAGCTAGATCACGGATATGCAAAGATGCATGAGCCCACTCAAGTTGAGGATGCCAATGCACTGAAGCGTACGCAGACCAACGAAACTGAGTCCGAAGAAGACGCGAAGAAGCGTGAAGCAGAACAAGCGGCGGCTATTCCGGACAAGTTTATCGAAGATGAACATCGTGCGAAGGGTGGCGTCAAGTGGAGTGTTTATTGGCGCTACATCAAAGCTGGCACTCTTAAGTGGTGGTCTGTGGCCATATTCGTGATGGCAATTTTTCGCGTTCTTGATGTGGCCCAGACCTGGTTCATGAAGGCTTGGGGAGAAAGCTACGACGACGGGGAACATAATGGGCTGTTTGGGTTCCTACCGCCGGCAACCGAAAACGTCGATCCATGGCTCTGGACATTCTTTCTGTTTGTGTCCGGAACTGCCATTTGCTTTTGGTGGACTAACCTGATCATGTTCGGTGTTGGTTATCATGCCGCGAAAACCATCTTCAGAGAAACGATAGAACGCGTGGCTCATGCGACGTTCCGATTCTATGATGTTACACCGGTTGGAAGACTGATGAACCGATTAACAAGCGATATGAACACAATAGACGGAGACCTGAGCGGCGCTTTCATCGTGTTCGCGTGGCAGATTATTGGCTGGATGAGTTGTATCGTTATTATCTTGTCTTCTACGCCAGCATTCCTTGCTTTCGGGGCGGTACTCTGCTGTGGCTTCGTGTACTATTTCTTCTGCTTCCTGCCAACATCGCAGAGCCTGCGGAGACTGGAGGTAAGCTTGATCACAGGCTGGCCCTGTCCAATTTCGCCACGCTAACCTGCAGCAGATGGTTTCGCTTTCGCCTTTAATGAGCAATTTCGGGGCGCTTGTTGAAGGACTTACTACTGTGCGAGCTTTCAACGCACAACGGCGGTTTCAAGCCCGTGTCATCGAGGTCGTGGACAACTTTCAGAAAAACGATCACTTCTACTGGTCGTTGCAAGCATGGCTAGCCTTACGCTTTAGTATCATGTCGGCCAGTTCCACGCTCATCATGACGCTTATTGCAGTATACACAGGCATCAGCCCAGGTCTCACGGCATTTGTGCTCATCACGGCGGGCAAATTTGTCGTCCACACGGAATGGATGTGTAGAGTGTACGGTACCTTGGAGATGGACTTTACGAGTGTCGAACGTGTGGTGGAGCTCCTGGACCTCGACAAGGAAGCACCTGGGGTTGTAGACCCGCCAGCACATTGGCCTACGTACAGCGGCGACATCGAATTCGACGATGTGACGATTCGCTATGCCGAGAACCTGGAACCAGCACTTCAGAACGTGACCCTGAAGATCCCAGCCGGTTCCAATACAGCTGTGATTGGGCGTACAGGCTCGGGCAAGTCAACGCTTGCCCTCTCTCTTCTCGCGACCATTACTGCGGAGAATGGCAAGATTCTCATAGACGGCATCGACATTTCGACTGTAAAGAAGCAAGCGCTCCGCAGCCGCGTCACGTTCCTTGCGCAAGAGCCGGTTCTCTTCTCGGGCACCATGCGCAAGAACCTCGATCCGTTGTCGGACTATTCGGATGCGTCTTGTCTGTCGGTGCTACAAAAGATTGGTGGGGAGCAGTACTCGTGGACCTTGACAACGCCGATCGAGGGCGGCGGCAAGGGGCTTTCTCAAGGGCAACGGCAGCTTGTTGGCCTCGCCAGGGCTATGTTGCGAAGGTCGCCAATTCTGATCATGGACGAGGCGACGGCAAGCATCGATTTCGAGACTGCGCAGCGGATACAGAGTGTTTTGCGGGAGGAGATGAAGAGCAGCACGGTGATTACGATTGCGCACCGGCTGGAAGCAGTCAGGGAGGCCGATTACTGCATCGTGCTTGGTCGAGGCAGACTGGTGAAGGCGGGGAAAGCAGAGGATATGATCAAGGAAGGGGGGGAGTTTCAGACGATGTTGGCATAGGGCGTGGCTGTTCAGCGGTCACCGCTTGAAGGCGGAAGCCGAGTGTGGGTGTGAGGCTTGCGTGGCTTGCGTGGCTTGCGTGACACCGCCACATTTTGCGTTAGCAGGAGCAGGGGTATGCGATGGGGGCATTGGCCGCAGGTGGAATTCGCGAAAGCCGCATCCTCGGCGTCTGCAGAGTCTCACAATCGACAGTTTGCCCTTGTATCCATTCTTCCCAGCATGCCGTGACATTTGCACCGCCTTGCCACAACCCGCTGTTCACTTCCAACCGACCCAGAAACCCTCTAGCGCCTTTGCCGTTCCGACGGGAGTGTCGCTAGTCCGGCAACCAAACAGCATCACGCGGACCCCCGACATGGCTGCGGCAACGCCCTCGGACAGCAGCAACGGGCATGCGACAGGCGACCATGAATTGGAGAACATGGCCGACAAGAAGCCAAGCCTGCCCGTGGCCGAGGACATCATGCAGCTGGCGCGTCTGGGCGAAATCGCGGCCATCCAGAAGCTCTTTGACAGCGGCAAGTTTGATGCGACGTTCACGGACGAGCAGGGCATCACACCACTCCATGTGCGTATGCGTGTGCAAGAGATGCGAGCCCGACGCACGCTGTACTAACGTCTGGATAGTGGGCGGCCATCAACAACCACTACGCCCTCTGCCACTTCCTCATCCAAGCCGGCGCACCCATCAACGCAAAGGGCGGCGATGCTGTCGCGACACCCGTCCTGTGGGCTGCTAAGCGCTGCAACTACTACGTCGTCAACCTCCTCCTCGACCACGGCGCCGACCCGCTCCTCACCGACGACCAAGGCTTCAACCTTTTGCACAGCGCGACCCTCGACGGCAATGTCTACCAAATCGTCCTCCTTCTCCACCAAGACATACCCATCGACATACCCGATCCGCAGAGCCACACTCCGCTCATGTGGGCAGCATACAAGGGCTATCCATCTTGCGTCGATCTGTTCCTGAGATGGGGCGCCAATGTCTATGCGACAGATGACCAGGGCTTCACGGCACTGCATTGGGCGCTGGTCAAGGGCAGTCAAGGATCCATCCTGAAGCTGCTCGAGTATGGCGCAGACCGCTTCGCCAAGAACAACGACGGGAAGACGCCAGAGGTCACGGCACAGGAAATGAACACTACGCGCCAATGGCGTCGCGCGCTCTCGGAAGCTGGCTTGGATAGCAACGGAAATGCCAGACAGTTCCCGGTTCCGGGCGTCAAGGATACCCGATGGTTTTTAAGCCGCTTCATATTCTTCTGGCCATCCGCCATACTGTTTGTCGCCTTGTTCTTGGTCAGCCACTACCCTGCTTTTGTTGCTATACCGCTGGCGTTGATCGTGTCGTATCTCATGCAATGGGGCGCGCAAAAGTTGCTACAGTGGGGTCCGTCAAATATGAGAAGCATACATCACACCGTAAGTGATTTCGCGAAGCACGCCCATTCAATCGCTGACAGGCTGCAAAGCCCTTCTTGGCCGGCATTTTTGCTGGCACATTGTTCTGGGTTGGATTCCGATGGGCGACGACCGTCCTTCCCTGTACGTTACCTCCCCATCCCGAATCGATTCTCTCTAATGGGTGCAGGGACAATACGAACCAACCTCTTCCTCAACTTCTTATTCGCAGCCTTCTACTGTCTTACAGCCTACTTTTACTTTTTCACCATGACTAGCGATCCTGGATTTGTACCCAAGTCGTCGAGCCGGACCGCGTCCAAAGCCGTCATCGACGAGCTCATGGAACTACGAGAGTTTGACGAGCACCACTTTTGCGTCAACTGCATGGTCCGCAAGCCCTTGCGCAGCAAGCATTGCAAGAGATGCGAGCGCTGTGTTGCGAAGAGTGATCAGTAAGTGCTGGTAACAAGCACGCATAGGCTGGAGCTGACTTTTACAGCCACTGTCCATGGGTTAATAACTGCGTCGCCAACAACAACCACCGACACTTTGTGTTGTATGTCCTATCTCTCGAGTTAGGTATAGTTTGCTTCGTCAGATTAGCACTTGCCTGTAAGTCTACCCCCCGTCTCTTTGAGGGATGCAGTACTAACACCCGCAGATCTCGAGATTCGCGAGGCACCCAAAGACTTCGCAGAGTGTGCTGTCATCTCCCCAGACTTATGCAAAGTCCTTAATAAGGATCCTTTCACAATCGTTCTCTCGATATGGGCGGCGTTTCAACTGACCTGGGTCACTATGCTTCTCTGTGTCCAATTGCTTCAGATCGCCCGTAACCTTACTACCTACGAAAGCATGCGCGGACATCTCCATAACCATACACCTGCCGATGCACTAAACTCCTTTGTCACGACTGGCGGCACAAGCCAAGACATTTCCGGCGGCGGGAATGCACCAACAAATGGTTTCGGGTCAGGCCAAGACACAGGCGACACGGGCAACACCCCACGCCGTCCTCAGCCTAAAGCTTCCATTTGGGATCAGTGGAAGCGTCTCCTTGGAATCGACACTTTTCTCACAATCGCTCTCCATGGCAGCCAAGGCGAGCAAATACGACGACAAAGACAAGCTAACCCTTTCTCACGGGGCATGGTTGCAAATTGCAAAGACTTCTGGTGTGACGCAAGCCCAATGTTTGGCTCAAAAGAAAGCGGGTATGCTAGGTTGGGTGGTGAGAGAGTCGATTACACCCGTTTGTATGAAGTGCCTAAGATGAGATATCAGAGGAGTGATTGGGGCGAAGGGGGGAGGTATGAGAGCGTGGCTGCAGAGGAAGAAGGATGATGTTGAATGAAGGCGTAGTAACGTTAATGATTATGTAGAGAAACGATGAATACATGAACCGTCTGCGCTCCCTCCTGTCCGCTACTGATGTGTTGCCGACGCGCAGGCTTCAGCCACACCGGGCGTCAAAAGCCGAGGCTGCAGCGAGCAAACTCCCCGCGCGGGTCAAAACGGCGTGGGTCGCGCGCACATGCTCAACGCTCCACAGGCCTGCGCTCTTGCTCGCCTGGCTTTCCTCGAGCTCTGTTTCACGTCATGATCCAGTCCTCACACTCCCTCGTCGGTTCTTTTCTTTCTACATCCTGTGCGGACTGTTAGGCTCTGCATGCGCCAAATGTCGAAGATGACATCACCCGAGGCCCTGCGAGGGCTAAGAACCCTTTCGCGATGCGCTGGTCCGACGACGAGACGCATTGCAATCGCACGACAGTCGTCAGTTCGTGGGGGCAGGTCAATATGTACGAGCTGCTTGGAGGCTTCACAAGTGAGGGCAAATACGCTAGGCCGTATTCTCGCGCGCAAAAACAGTAGGGGATGCGTTCCAAAAGGAACTGGTGTTGCGCCAATGGGTCACAGAGGGTATGCGCAGGCGGCGCGGGCGACGCAGGTGGCGCGAGAGTGTACTGATAGCTGTCTCTATGGATTTCCAAGCCAATGCTGATTTTGCCAGTTTCACCTGAAGACCCCGAGAGGCCCCATGGCCCCATGGCAGAGTACGACGCGCGTGTCGAATCCGGCCGATTGAAGGACGACGAGCACCAACGAAACATTATCAAAAACCTGCAAGATCTTCACGACATGTTGATCAACTACACACAACCGCCCGTCCAACAGCCTACTATAGATTCTCTACAACCGCCCAAGAAAGGCCTGTTCTCTTTTCTGTCCTCTTCCAAACCCACCGGTTCGTCGCTACCACCTATTCCCGAATCGCTGCCCAAAGGCATGTACATGTTTGGAGACGTAGGAAGTGGAAAGACAATGATGATGGACCTATTCTACGATACACTGCCACCGAACATTACAAGGAAAACCAGGATACATTTCCATGCTTTCATGCAGAGCGTGCACAAGGACCTGCACAAGATGAAGATGACGCACGGAAACGATATCGATAGCATACCATTTGTCGCGGCAGGGATAGCAGAACGCTCGTCTGTTCTATGCTTTGACGAATTTCAGTGCACGGATGTTGCTGATGCCATGATTCTAAGAAGACTTATGGAGGCCTTGATGGCGCACGGCACTGTGATTGTGACCACGTCCAACAGGCATCCCAACGACCTCTATAAGAACGGAATACAACGCGAATCCTTCGTTCCCTGCATAAACCTCCTGAAAAGCCGGCTTACGGTCTTGAATCTCGACTCTACCACGGATTATCGCAAGATTCCACGTCCTCCATCCGGCGTGTACCACCATCCCCTGGACGCTTCGGCGCAAACCCACGTCGAACGCTGGTTCCGATTCTTGGGTGATTTTGAAAATGATCCGCCCCACCCTGCCGTGCACGAAGTTTGGGGTAGGGAGGTCCACGTGCCCAAGGCTAGTGGGAAGTGTGCCGTATTTAGCTTCGACGATATAATAGGACGCGCTACGGGAGCTGCCGACTATCTTGAGCTCACGCGGCAATATGAGGCCTTTATCATCACTGGGGTGCCAGGCATGAACTACCGCAGCCGAGACCTGGCAAGGAGATTCATCACGTTTATCGATGCTGTCTATGAATCCAGGGTGAGTGGGAACGCTGACGTGAAGCGGGGGTAGAAGACTTTGCTAACGAAAAAAAAAAAATAGGCCAAGTTGGTCATGACCACAGCGGTGCCTCTAACCGCGCTGTTCCTGGACCAATCAGAGCTCAACGACGCTGTAACCGCCACAAAAAAAGCCGGCAAATTGCCAGAGGCATCGGCCCAAAAGTCTTCCAAGGCCAACGACGACGATGAGGCCATCTCAGACGTGATGCGCAACCTAATGGACGACTTGGGTATGAACATGAACATGCTCAAGAACTCGTCGATATTTAGCGGTGATGAGGAGAGATTTGCGTTTGCTAGAGCTTTGTCAAGATTAAGCGAGATGGGAAGTCAGGAATGGGTTGACAGAGGATTAGGGCTGGAGAAGAGGGGTGGAAAGGGCGAGATGGAGGGTTGGCAGAAGGTTAGGTCGAGGTGGAGAGAAGATAGCATGTAGAGCAGAAGGATCATGTCGTATTCGAAGACGTTGTCGCGCCAAGTGGATGGTACTAGCCATTGGATTCACCCGGGATGAGAGGAGGGGGGGGGGGGGGGGGGGGGGGCCATGAAGTTGATCACGCCAGCGAGGCTGGGAGGCTAGGGTAATTGCAGTCTCTTCCCTGCTTGACGGTATACACGAGTCGTTGTTGCACGCACGTACACGATGTGCCCGCCGATGTCAGCATGCAGCGATGGAGATGTTGATATATACACAAGTCGATCACGACTTGCTTCCTCCAAGGTTGTGTGAAGCGATGGCGTCGGTAGGCCCCATCAGGCCGCAATTGACCGACATGAGGCCTGCTGCACGGGAGGGGCGCCTGCTCCGTATTGGATGGATGGCGGCCTAACAGTCGGCTGGTAGCAGCAACAACGACACTTGTGTATGAACAGCGGTTGTTGCGGTGCTGAAGAGCAAGAGCACCTGGGCATGGATGCTGGCCGCAGAACACGTGGTGCATGCCAATACTCGAATCGATAACCCAATTAGGTAGCGTGATGTCGCCTAGCAGGTATCGCGCAATGTGCCGGCAAGTATCGCGTGTTGCAGAGGTGTGGCGGTGCGAGGCGTAGTACCTTGGACCCTGTACTGACCTCTCCTGCTCGTCTACACATGCTGTCTGTCGTGGGCGGTGAGGGTCGGGGCGGCCAATGGCGGATCGTGTCTCAGAGGTCCCGAGTCACATGGAGCTTGGCAGTGCGTCATTAGGCCGACGCCAGGCCTTGCAGCCGCGATATGCACCACCATCCACCAGCGATAGCACTCGTTGCTGGAGCACGCGCTTTGTCCGGCAGCTACCGCATGTCTGCCCACCCTCCCCAACATGGATATCGAGACTCCACATGGCCGTCAGCTGTCCTTATCGTGCGTATGCAGCACCGTGGAGCTGTCGGGGTGTTGGTGTGGGGAGAAGGGGTCCTCGTGAGACGCGTGCTCAAGGAACTAGTCATCAAAGGCTTGGTATCGATTATACCATTTGGACCGTGTGATATAGACCGCCTGCCCGTCCGCTCTTTGTTTCCCTGCTCTGCACACCTTTTCATCTTCCGTCCTCGGTCGTAGAAGAGGGAATTGACCGTGCAAGGCCGACCGTCATGGTGAACTTCACTCCCTGGCGCAAAGCGCAGACATCCAAAGACGGTGGCGTCGGCTCATCCACAGCCACCTCCACACAAGAGAAAGATGCCCCGCGACGGAGATGGAACCTGGGCATCTTGAGTGACCCACAGACTGACGAAGTGCCCGGTAAGGTTGTTTGCGATCCCCACTTGACGTCGAAGCGAAATTAACAAACACGCTCCTCGCAGGCTCCGTCATCCTCCTCTCACGCACCCACAACCGCAACGAGCCGCTTGGTCTCCAGCACGCCCATGCACGCACATCGGCCTCGTCGCTGCCCACCACTCAGCGCCCGCAACCACAGCGAACCGTCTCACACGGCTCCCGCCAGTCTTCGCGCTCTCGCCGCCCAGAGAAGAAGCGGACAAAAGATGGCCGCTTCATCCTCGACCCGCAGCCCGAGGACTCAGCCAACGACCCGCTCAACTGGGCCCAGGTGCGACGCGACCTTGCCCTGCTCTCCCTCGGCTTCTACTGCATGGTCGGAGGAGGCATGACGCCTCTTCTGGCTGCCGGCTTCAACGACGTCGCTGAAACGTACGACGTGTCCATCCCCCAGGTCGCTCTGACTACGGGATTGTACATGCTGGGACTTGGTCTGGGAAGTGTCGTCGCTTCACCCACTGCCATTTTGTTCGGAAAGAGGCCAGTCTATCTGGGTGCCATCATCCTCTTCACCATCTCGTCCGTGTGGTGTGCCTTGTCGCCCAACTATGCTTCCCTCGTCGTTGCGCGCATTGTCCAGGGTTTCGCTGTCTCGCCCGTCGAGTGCCTGCCCAGTGCCACCATCGCCGAGATCTTCTTCCTCCACGAGCGCGCATACCGCCTCGGCATCTACACACTGCTGCTGCTCGGTGGAAAGAACTTGATTCCGCTCGTGAGCGCTGCCATTGTGCAGTCGCTAGGATGGAGATGGGTTTTCTGGATCACCGCCATCGTTGTAGGCGCCTGCTTCTTCCTCATCTTCTTCTTCGTCCCCGAAACCTTTTGGGATAGAGCCCCAAAGCCAGCCAAGCGACACACTCGCGCTCGCAGCCAGAGCCCCGGTAAACACCACAGCCACTTTCATCTGCCTAACCTGCACCACAAGAAGGCAGACGGTCCCCAATCTGTGCCTGCAACCCCACTCATCACATCGCCCGTAGCGTCCCCTCTGGCCTCTCCCGCTGAGCATCCCGTCAAGCGCCACAAAAACGCACACGTTGGATTCGCTGAACCAGCAACGCCCGAGAAGGTGCACCATATCGATTTCGCTACTGAGGGTGCACGGCAAGCAAGTGCTCCACCAACACCCCGATCACCAATGAGCATTCACTCTACGCCAAACGAAGCACCGCTCCATGACTACTTTGGCCAGGTAACTCCGGCTGTTGCAACGGACCCAGAGAAACAGGAAGTCCGTGCTGATAGCGGCCACCTCCCCTCGGACCCCGCAGTCGATGCCGACCATATTTCTGAACAATTCTCTATCCACTACACAGACTACTACCGCGATGCGCCGCGAAAGTCATATCGTCAATCCCTCAAACCCTGGAACGGGCGTCTGGTCAAGGACAAATGGCTTCGCGTAGCTATCAGACCTTTCATTCTCTTCGCTTATCCCGCTGTCCTTTGGTCTTCGCTCGTGTACGCTCTCGCTGTTGGCTGGTTGATCGTGCTGTCCGAATCCGTTGCACACATCTACCGGGACACTTCGTACAACTTCACCCCGCTCCAGGTTGGTCTCGTGTACATTTCCCCATTTGTAGGCGGCGTTCTTGGAACTGCAGTAGCTGGCCGAGTCTCCGATCTCGTCGTGCGCTTCATGGCCCGCAAGAACGACGGTGTGTATGAACCTGAGTTCCGTCTTCTCATGGCACTCCCGATTTCCATCAGCACTGTCATCGGACTCATGGGCTTTGGCTGGAGCGCAGAAGAGAAGGACAAGTGGATCGTCCCCACCGTATTTTTCGGCGTTATCAGCTTTGGGTGCTCGTTGGCCAGTACCACTGCCATCACTTTTGTCGTCGACAGCTACCGCATGTATGCTGGTGAAGCCCTCGTCACCCTCAACTTTTCCAAGAGTAAGTCATTATCAATCTTTTCACATTCATCGTCCCGATACTAACGCCGCCCTTAGACGTTCTCCATGGATTCATATTCTCCCTCTTCTTCCCCCACTGGCTCGAGTCCAGCGGCAGCAAGGATACATTCCTTGCGATTGGTGGCATCCAGCTGGGCTGTATGCTATTTTCGATTCCCATGTACATTTACGGCAAGAGAGCGAGGATGTGGACCGTAAGGAAGAATCTGATGGAGAAGTTTTGAAAGGCTTCTTCAATAGCGATAGAGTTGATAGACTGCATATACTATACAACGCTGCTTGTGCCTTCAAGTTTACTTGCCTAGCCTATTTGTGGCTCAGCTTCACTGTGACTTTGTGACGACCCTGGTCATTGTTCCGTACTAGATAGTGATATCCGCCAAAGTACGAGCAGTGGTCGTGCCGCTCATGAACCTTGTGCATGTTGCTGGAGATGAGACGGCCCGCTCGCAATTTTCTCGGGATACACACTCTATCGATCTACGCGCAACCTGCGCTGCGTAAATTCTCTATTCGCAAGGAGCAGGGAGAAATGGAGAAAAAAAATCAGCATTGCGTCATTGTACCGCACATAGGCCCGATTTGACCGTGGAACATGAACCTCTTACCGATCTTCAGGGTCAGCCAAAGTCCAGCACGCTAGGCCAGACGCAATACCAGGCTCACCTTGGAAGCGAATAAGATTCGGTCGGACTTAGCTAAAAGCCGCACTCGGTGCAACACAAACACCGCGACCACGTTGCGGAATATGCGTTCCACCCTGTTAATCTATGTCAACTTGCGCGACCCTCTTGTATACCCAGTCAAAATTGCGCACAGGCAACCGAAAACGCCTCACGAGCACTGTTCCACGAGCGGTAGGCACGGAGACCAGTTTTTGAAAGACTGGCTTTAAGCTAATATATGTACTACTCAGCCACGCTGTTTCTGAATCACATCTAGCAAGGACTCCCCAATCACAGCAGCACTTGGAGGGTTCTGACCGGTTACCAAATTTCCATACTTCCCACTAATGACGACCTTCGCGCCAAAAGGCTGGTCGGCTTTTTCGTACATGCCCCCGTGGCTTTTAAGCTCATCCTCCAACAAGAATGGCATCGCATCTGTGAAGTTGTAGACGTCCTCTTCTGCGTTCGAAAACCCCGTGACTCGTTGGTCTTTGACCAGGTACGTCCCGTCCGAAAGCTTGACGTTGACGAGTGCTGCTGGTCCATGACAAACGGCTGAGACGATCTTGCCGGACTCGTAAAACTTCTGAATAAGCAAATGAGAAGTGCTATCAGCGGCCAAGTCAAACATTGCTATAGATCAAAGTAAGCCACTCGAGTTCGTGCTCCGGTTCGCGCATCAAGCGTAAGGCATGATCACTTACGACCGTGGCCACCAACGAAGAAGATACCGACAAACTCGTCAATCCTGTCAAGCATGGTTTCGAGGCGCTTGGTATCTTTCCACACAGCTTCGTTTTCCTTCAAGAACCGTGTGCATGCCTCGTCCGTCTTGGAGTCTTCAATTGAATAAGGATCGATCGGGGCCTCGCCACCTTTCGGGGAAGCAAAGACCATCTCCACGTGCGATTTCAGAATATTGTAAGGATGAACAAGCTCTGGTAGATACCAACCAGTCTTGGTTTTCTCCCGAGTCGGAAGAATGTCCTGGGAAGTAAGGACAACGAGGAGTTTGGCGTGAGCAGACATGCTTGGCAAATGAAGTATCAGCGGTAGAGTCTGATAAGAATGTTGGGAGAAAGTGGCCATGATATGATCTTGCAAGCTGCGATGCATAGCGAAGTTTCCGACGCTGTTCGGTCCCGAAAAGCTTCGGACACCGATTGCTTCTTAGGAGTTCAAGTGTTTCCTGATGGAAACATTCTGCAACTATCGGCGCCGAGAGCTACGCGATATGGAACGAGGATGGGGATACCCATATTATCGCAGTCTCGGAGTTTTTAGAGGGCGAGCTGAGTACAACGCATGTCTTGCAAAGCATTGAGGACTAACGGACCGATTCGACTCATAGACGACTATAAAATCTTGTTGGCTTGACAAGAAAAGGGACAGCAAAATTCTGACTTCAGTCTTTTCTTTCAGAAACCAAAAGCATATTTCAATCTTTTGCGCCCACCGAAGCCTCTTGTCAATCGCCCATAATGAGCGCAATTATCACCGTCATCTTCCCCAACGAACCCGACGCGAAATACGACATCGACTACTATGTGAAGCACCACATGCCGCTCATCCAAAAACAGTGGGCTCAATACGGCGTCAAAGGATGGTCCGCAACCAAATTCTCTAACGGCATCGACGGCACGCCTCCGCCCTACGCATTCGGTTCTACGGTAGAATGGGAGAGCCACGAACACATCAAAACTGCTTTCGCAGGGCCAGAAGCAAAGGAAATCATGGACGATGTTGCAAACTTTAGCAACAAGCAAGCTGTGTTCTTGATGGGCGATAAGCTACATTAGAGGGGGATATCATTTCTCAGTACATGCAGGCTTCAGTGTAATCTCATGAGCTTTGCTGTTATAACAGCATCCTTGGGAGCTACAAGAAGGATTGAATCGCGAGCATTTAGAGCTCTAACTGGATGGCAAGCTTGCAAAAGACTTCATCGCAATTTCGTTGGAATGTTCTGAGTAGCAGTAGAAACATCTTCGAGATGGCTGTTGAGATTCCTCATGCGCCCAAATAGTCATGATCTGGACTTACCCTCGTATCACCTTATCTGCCTGCGGGACATAAACGCGCGCTTGAAGTCAGCAAGGCCCTGTTTTCTTTTTATTGGAGCGACGGGTGACACCACATGTGTAATCATATGCCACGGAGAGGTCTTTTACTTGCCTTTCACCTTACCGCTGCTTTCTAGGTGTTGATTGGGGTTCTTATGTTCGGAACGACAATGAAAGATGCAACATTTCGCAATTGAATAGGGTAACATGAAATTCTACAAAGTACGGCCTTCAAATCTCACTGAAAGTTGTCGACTACGTTGTAATTTTAGAGCCTCTCTTTCAGCTATGCGCCTCGATCCACTTTTGATGCTCGTTCAGCATAATTCAGTCACGGACCCTTGGTGTTATTTGAAGAATTCAATTGATTTTAAACTGGGTCTTCGGGCTGCCAAACTTCCCCCTAGGGATTCCTCAGCAACGATGCATGGCTGTACCAATACTACCTTCGGGAGTAGCCACTCGATCTAAGTTCAAAATTTAGCCTTCTTGAGTCGAAAGAAAAGGCCGATCGGTACTCGAACCAGCCTTGGGGTCCTCGGGGAGTTGCAAGATCGATGATAGATTCAATGTCTCATCACGCAGGCCGTAACGCCAAATTGTATATCAACGAAGCGTTTGTAAATTTCATTTCGACAAAGCCTCAAGAACTGGACAACTTGGTGTCTGACCATGTCGCCAACATAACTCCGATTGATGGAGTCACTCTCCAAATGCAAATTACTGAGATCGCCCCCACACTTGAGAGCACTCCAAGATTGTGCATTCTTACAAGGCATTTTAACTGCAAGTTGAAATTTCAGAAACAGATGTCCACATACTCTACAGCACCCTGCAAATGCAAATTTATAGCGCTGTTATTCAAGAGGCGTAGTTGCAGATTGATCTTGTGTTGGACATCAGAGATTTCTCCTTGTTGTTGTATTGCCTCGATATCTCTTGGGGAAGTGTAGAAACATTAGAGCCTTGTGAATAAAAAAGTAAATGGCTTTGCGATCATGGTAATTTTGCATCGGCCGTTTGGACGCACTCATTCACATCGTCAAATTATGCCGTGACGCCGTCTTCCATCACTGACAACTACGTGGTTTTCTTGATTTCAACGGTATTTTATGTCTCATCTCTTTACTCAATAGAAATTTCAGTGGCAGGCGCAATCCAAAACATTCAGACAGTGTTTCGCATTCCAAACACTGTCGATTTACGGTCGTTTCTCATTGAACACAATAACTTCTTACGTTCGTGTGCTGGGAAGACTCAATGTGTTGCCATCCGCTAAGTGAGGCAATACGCATACGAATAAAATCCGTGCGTACTGGGGCTACTAGTCTCAATTAGTCATGCTGGGGTCAGTAGCTCATAAAATATTCCCCGATCTCATGAAACTCTCCGAGTTCATAAGTCTTCGTGGTCTTGCAAGTCTGCATAACGTGGAATACGCACACGCATATGTACAAGTAAATACACAATAGTATTCACAGGCAGTCGATCCATGGGACCCACATTGGTATCGCATACTACACTAAAAGATGCAATGCCTGCAAGAGATTTCAGAGCTAGTGAAGAGAAATCTGGGATACGCGTCATTGAACTAGTGCTCGATCTAAGACATGAAAGCATGTTATGAAAGCAAACGAGTGGCGTTACATTTAGCGAAGATAGCTGCAGAAGATTCCTGAAGTGTGCGACAATATCGCTATAATTCTATTCCCTTAGGAGATGATACACTGTCCGGTTGTGTTTCGCTAGCACATCATCCATGCTTTAAACGTACAAATCTCATCCGACATAAAGGTCAACCATTAAGTCGTTCTTCCTGAAACCCACACTAAGCTCCACAGGCAATGTCGGTGGGCGAGCTCGATGGATTAACGATAAAATCGTCGTAGGCGACCAGGCTCCTAGCATGTGGTGTGAGCTGTGGTGAACCGCTAGCGTCCTTGGTAACAGTGAAGCGACTCGAGTAGCTATAAGAATTCCACTGTCAGCGTACTTCCATAGAGAATTACCACAGTACTAGGTCGTAGCTGATGAGTTTAAAACTTACTATGCCTGAGAACAGTTGCCACCGTCAAAGTTTGTCTCAATAACACCGAGCACCTGATAAGTCTTCTTCGCGCTCGTTTCTGAAGCAACGGTGGTGACGTTGGGCAGATGATTCCAGTGCTTGTTGCCTGCTGAAGGCAGCAGCTCTTGTTTCAACGCAACAATCTGATCGGCGCCAGTGGCCGTGTTGGCGAGAACGATGAGCTGGCCGTCAGTGGTGAAGAAATCTGTAAATGTTTTCGTAGCAGATGGGTCCTCGGCAGATGCATATAGTCTGATGAATCTTCGGTTAGTGTTCCAGTCGGTCTGGTGACTTGCGTGAGAATTGTGGAATCACATACTCTTTGAGAAAGGCTTTGAACCCCACGTCAACCCCAGACTCTGTGGAATACCGAGACATGTCGACTGCTGTAGCTGTACCTAAGAGGCAAGCTGGAACAATGAATGAGAGAAGCTTCATGTTTTCTTCTACTGCAAGTTTGAAATCTGTTAAATGTATGACCAAAACACGAACAACGAGAGACTTGATCGCATTAATGCGAGAGATTAGACGTCTTTATACCGAGGCATACGAGCACTCAGACTAGTAGACCTTGTAGTGATCAAAACTTTTTACGCAATCCCCATGCTCTCCGAGGTGGTACCGTAGCCAGCGAGTACTGCCTCACCGCTGCGCACCATCTTTCTAAGCCTTTACCTTTCGTACGTGGCCGAGCGCTTGCTGTTGATGTCACAAAAACGATAGTACCGGTCAGCTGCTCATGGAAAAAGAACAGGCTAGACCCTTGCCGGTAGGTTCTTTTCCAGCGACCTTTCCGCCTTTGAAAGTGAAGCCGCATTCCTAAGCAGTGGCATTAGAAATGGTAAAGCTTACTTTGAGCTCGGCCTACTTGACAATTTTGAGATGCCGTGACCGGAACGGTGCATATAATTTTATTCATGCTACGGTAACTAGCCCATATCGGCTAAATCTTTTCACATAACAGTTGTGAACTAAGGCTTGTGCTGTTCGGAGATTAAGCGATCGGCCAAAAAGGTGGGTATTCTATGGCTCTTTCAGGCTAATGATAGCACGCAGGACCGAGAGTTGTGTACTAAGTCGTGAGCGCATGCAGGTAGCCGTTGTGGTATGAAGACGCATGCCATATACGTGGGCAATTGCTTGGTCGAAGAATGGTAAACGCACTGGAGAAGGACTGGGCAGGATATTTGAGACGACTCAGAACGAAGGATCAAGAGATCTTTTCGAACAAGGCTGATTGTACACTATAGCCCATAGAACGATGGAGCAATTCTGCGCCAAGATGTTAGCAAAGATCTCTAGTAGCGCGCGCTCGTGGTATCGGTATAGGTAGTAGAAGCGGTAGTACTCGCTAGTAAGATTTATAAGATGACAGGTTAGTTTAAGAAGAGACCTAGACATTATTTTTAGAAATAAATTATATAGAGTTTTTAAACTTAAGTCTCTAAGATACGTAGCTAGTATAAATATCTAGTTAGAGACTTTCTCTCTAGCGTTTTTATAAAATATTATAATATTTTATCGTAGCTAAGTTATTTTATAAAATATTATAAGCGTAAAATTAAAAGCTTACTAAAAGCGTTAATTATAGCTACGTGTTATATTAAGTATAAATATAGTATTTTATCACGCTATAGTATAACCTAAAGAAGTTTAATACTAAGCTTAGCTATAATATATATAAAAAGCTCTAAATATACTTTATAAGAGTTTTTTTATATATTAATAAGCTACTATATAGCTATTTATAAAGTAGAAGTAAATCTTTTATTTCTTCTAAACTAGTATTATAAGCTCTATTTTTTATTTTAAAATTTTATTTAAAGAAAGAAAAAATTAAGATAAGTAGTAGAAAAGTTTTATATTAGGCCTCTATACTAGCATTCTTTACTTAGTAAGCTAAATAGTATAGCTACTATAATAATATATCTTTTTTATTCTAAAGCTCTTATAAGTAATATTAAAAGAGTTTAAAGCTATTAATATAAATAGAATTTAATAAAAGTAAAGAATAACTTTAATAATAAGTATAACGTAAAGCACTAGTAAGGCGGCCACCCTAGTAAGCCGGCCACTTTTTCTTGG